>JASCZW010000537.1:0-333059 GCA_034211315.2 Aedes japonicus | reverse complement strand
TACCCCAAATTTAAAGCTTCGGTTGTGCTGGGCTATGCTTCCTAGAAAAAGACTACCAACTCAGTTTTCTCCGTAGAGAATTCGATACCTAGCTCTAGAGCCCAAGTATACTAATTGTCTAAGGTATCCTGTTAGAGGTCCTTGCAGATCGACTCCATTGGGTCCCGTGACAGACACTACACCGTCATCTGCAAGTTGTCTCAACGTACAGTTGTCACCTAGACAACCGTCAATGTCTGTGACATAAAAAAATTATACAAAAGGGGCTTAAACGCAGTCCCTGGGGAGACCCATGTAGCTAAATCTAGTTGAAGCTGGAGAAAAGCTCGTATGTTTCTCTGACAGCAAATTGTACAAAAATTATTCATTAATGGTGAAAAGCCACAAGCGTGGAGTTTATCTGAAAGAACTTCAATAGATACTGAATCAAAAGCCCCTTTATGTCCAAGAATACAGAAGCCATTTGCTCTTTTTTAGCAAAAGCTAACTGAATATCTGTGGAAAGCAACGCGAGACAGTCGTTCGTTCCCTTACCCCTACGGAAACCATATTGAGTATCTGAAAGCAGGTTGTTCGTCTCAACCCATTTGTCCAGTCGGAAGAGGATCATTTTCTCCAACAACTTTCGAATACAAGATAACATCGCAATGGGTCGATAGGAGTTGTGGTCGGACGCGGGTTTACCAGGTTTTTGAATGGTAAAACTCTCACCCGCCTCCAATCATCCGGTACAATGTTGAGTTCCAGAAACTGATTAAACAAGTTCAACATGCGCCTCTTAGCGTCTGGGAGGTTCTTAAGCAAGTTGAACTTGATCTTATCAGCGCCTGGAGCCGTATTGCCACACGAAAGGAGTGCGAGAGAGAACTCTACCATTGAAAAGGGTTGACTGATCTCATCTATCGAATCCGTGCTGGCACAGAAACAAACCTTTTCGCGCGAACTTGAGGATCCATTGGTCCGAGTACTCTTCGCTCTCGTTGTTCGTAGTTCGGTTACGCAACCTTCGCGCCGTGTTCCAAAGAGTACTCATCGACGTTTCGCGCGATAGCCCGTTCACGAATGTTCGCCAGTAACCGCGTTTCTTGGCCTTGATGAGGCTCTTAAGTTCGCGTTCGAGAGCCGTGTATACTTCGAAGTGCTCAGGTATTCCACGTCTACGGAAAACATTAAACGCGTCGGACTTTTTACGGTAAACCTCGGTGCATTGCTGATCCCACCATGGAGAAGGAGGTTTCCTGCGGGATGACGTCCCTGGAACTGGTGGAGTTCGAGCTTGAAGCGCGCTGTTTAAGATCAGGTTGGAGAGGAAGTTATATTCTTCCAGCGGTGAAAGCCTTTCTACCGTCGTTACGGCTTCATCTACTGCTGTCCTAAACTTTGTCCAATCGATGTGACGGGTAAGATCATACGTGACGTTGACAGATTTCGACAATTGAACCCGGTGGCAACCGAAGTTTTTATGGGCAAATGACCACTACCGTGGGGATCTTGAATCACATTCCATATGCAATCCAACGATAATGAATTCGAACAAAGTGTGAGGTCTTATCTACTGCCAACTGAGGATGAACCAGCCAAACGTGTTACTTCTCCATTGATAAGAACTGTCATATTGAAGTTGTCACAGAGGTCATATATCAGGAAGACCGGTTGTCATCGTACAGTTCTCCCCAGCCTGTACCGTGAGAGTTAAAATCTCCCATGACCAACCGTGGAGCAGGAAGGACCGAACAAATATCTGAAAGTTGTTTTCGGTTAATGGAGGCTCTAGGAGGAATATAAACGGAAGCAATGCAAAGGCTTTTATTTTTAATAACAGCCTGACATGCGACAACTTCAATACCTGGAATTGGAGGAAAATTCACTCTATAGAAGGAGTAGCACTTTTGATCCCCAAAAGTACTCCCCCTCCACGCGAATCCTCACGATCAAGACGAATAATATTGAAACCATGAATCGGAAGATTGATTTCGGAAGAGAGCCATGTTTCACAAAGAGCGAATGCATCACAATCGGTAGTGTGAGCTAAAAATTTAAAGATTCCAATTTAGGAACAAGACTTCGACAATTCCACTGTAGAACAGTGATCAAATCCCCGACCTCATTTGAAAAATTATTCATCGAAGGAAATGATAGCTGCAAGGGGGGCAACTTAATTGTCAATTGCTTCAAAAGGTCTTCACGGTTGGAAGCATTGCCAAAACAATGCTTTTGAGAGGGCCAGAAGATGAGATGGATTTGTATCTGGTAGAATCTTTCGGTGAAAATAAATCAAAGGCTTTGATTTATTTTCACTGATTTTATGGATCCGCTGCATAGCACACTGTTGCCTAGTAACGACTTGGCAAAATCCAATATGACTGCCAATCGACCGAAATGTAAGATACACTCTCATTCAAATAACTCTCTTAAATTAAAAATTGAATTGATTTATTGATTCATCGCGGGTTGCGCCAACCAGCAGGACATTTTTACACCGACGAAGAATTGTCCTGCTCGCCTTCCATGGAGGCTCTCCCACAAACAGTACCGTTTTTGCAATCGTGACGAACAAATCGGCACTAGATTAAATGGCGCACAAACCGAACGAAATATTAATTTAATTCTTATACAAACAACTCTCTGAACTGGATTGGTTGTCCTCAAAAGGACAGATTATTTATAAGTGGGTTGCGCCAACCAGTTGGGTAAAATTTTCCCGACTGCTCGCCCTCCATGGAGGCGGTTTTGCAGTTGCGGTGAACGAATCAGTACCATGATATTAGGCGCACAAACGAAATAAAAGTTTAATTCTTGTACAAACCACTATTTTAATTAAATTGGCTGTCCTCAAAAGGACAGATTATCAATTTATGGATTGCGCCAACCAGCTGGGTAAAATTTTTACCGACAACCAGCTACCAGCGACCAGCTCCGCACAGCTTCAATGCTGCCAAACGAATGAGGCAAAATTTTCCTAAGTGTGCGATTTATACCGTTCTCAGCTGCATGCGCGACGTACATGGAGATACGAATGACATGATTGGTTAAAGTCCCTCTCTAATACAAAGAAGAAGAAGATGATGCAAGACGTTCCTTGCTTCGATTTGAAAACTGTGATAGGGAATTTGGTAAATTTACTCTGCAAAATGACATTATAAGACATCACCTTATATTTGCGTTATTTTCAATAGTTTACTATTGTTTGATAATAATGTTTAACGATTGAATTGGAGCGCGGTAAAATTTCCGACCGATTGAGGAAGAAATCATGTAAATCTATCGTGGATTATTGGAGTTATTCGCGTACAAAACGTACGGTTTTTCGTGACGGTCGCAATATTTTAGATTTTCATTTGACACCCTACGCTTGCCGTAAGACGTAGTCTACGCCAAAACTAGATAAGTCATTCTGAACAAGTTGTCGAGATATGCTGGATGGGACTCATTTGAAAACTGGACTAGGGGTCGATACATGCTACAAACTTTAGTTTAAATTTGACATCATTATCACTTTCTCCCCACCCCCTGTTTGCAGACCGTTGAACGAAGGAGGAAAGCGAACATTTTTCGTGGTGAATACGGTGGCCCTTGCCAAACAACAGGCCGAATTCCTCAGCCGTAGCGTGCCCTACGATACTTCTATCTATACCAGCGATCGCAATGTGGATACATGGAAGCAGGACAAGTGGCTGGAGGAATTCGCCAAGTACCAAGTGAGACCTTTCGTTCCAATGTTAAGCATTTGTTTTCTAATGAATAGAACACGTTCCTCAGGTTGTGGTGTGCACATGCCAAATTCTACTAGATGTGCTTAAGCATGGCTATCTCTCCATAAAACACATAAATTTACTTGTTTTCGACGAATGTCACCACGGTGTAGGAGAACATCCGATGCATGGTATTATGGAACAGTTCCTGCGGGTGCCAAAATCGGAGCATCCTCGAGTGATCGGACTTTCCGGTATGTTACTTTACAAACAGATTAAAGCGGTTGATCTAGTCTCTGGAGAACTAAACAGGCTGGAGAACACGTTTTATGCTACAATAGCCACTGTCGGAAGCTATGACGCGTACACGGAGGTATGCAAGTTTTCCACTGATCCCAAGGAATTGTTAATTAGCTATCATGTGGCTGGCACGACACCCGTTGTTACAGACATTAAACGCGACATTAGCCGATTCGCCGAATCACTCGGTAGTTTCGATTTACCAAAGCACATAAACCAAAAATAAAGCCCTTGAACGGGATTGTCCCAAACCGCTGAAGTCGATGCAAAAATGTTTCAGAGAATTGATCTACCAAATCGATGATCTTGGTTTTATATGGTGGTTCAATTGCTGTCCTAGGGTTAATTGTAGAGTTTGAGCTAAATAAACGAGCGGCCGACAGTTCAAATCTTCGGTTGGTTTATCGGGCATGCATCACATGTAAGATTACGCTGTGAGTTTTTGTTGTCGATATATCTCAACTAACTACCATAATCTGTCTATTCAAGTTTGCGAAAGCCTACGGCATCAGATAGAGAAACTGATGAGTGGATTGGATGTCAAGGATAAATTGTTAAAGTTCTCGTCCACGAAAATCCGCCAACTGATCCTTCAACTAGAAACGATGTACGAAGCAAACCACGACAAACGGTCCAAGACGTTGATCTTTGTGCAGCGGCGTTTTTCAGCGAAAGTCCTGTACCACGTGCTGAAGATCTACTTCAGTCAGACGGAGGACGCGGCGCTGATTCTTCCAGATTTTATGGTCGGCAGCAATGGCACCATGCCTGAATCCATTGAGCAAATCTTGAGCGTGAAGAAGGATCGCAGGGTAATGACCGAGTTAGGGATGAACTGGGGTTGAATGAATTGTTATTATTTTTGTTTTGTTTCCAAATCTCATTAAGGTTCTGGAACGTTTCAAGAAGAACGAAACGAACGTGATCGTGACGACCAACGTTTTGGAGGAAGGAATTGATCTGCAGATGTGCAATACAGTTATCAAATATGATAGTCCTTTGACGTTTGCATCGTATGAGCAATCGAAGGGCCGGGCTAGAATGAAGGATAGTCGATATCTGGTTATGCTGGATCAGAACAAAAGACAAGATTTTTTGAAACAGTATCGGCTTTATAAGCAAATTGAGGAAGAGCTGAAAAGGGTACGCACCGCAAGTGAGTTGATTTTAGTTGTTTTATATTATTCGAAATTCTTGTATATGCAGTGTCTTGTTGGAAAAACGATAAATCGGCCGGAACCACTCGATTCGGATGTGCACAAGGAGCTTTACAATGAATTAATTCCACCATATTTCACCTCGAAAGGAGCCAAGCTTGATGCACTGTCGGCCATCCAGCTACTCAATCGCTATTGCATGGGAATGCCAAGGGATGTATTCACCAATACGAATGTGACATGGGAACGCAAAGACCTCAGTGACGGAAGCATGATAGTGGAAGTGATGCTCCCGTTGCAATCCACGCTCCGGGAGAAAATCTCCGGAAATCCAATGAGAAATATTAAATTAGCCAAACGCTCGGCAGCGTTTAATGCTTGCAAAAAGCTCTATGAGAATGGAGAATTAAATGACCATTTAATTCCAATTGATTCCAAATATCAGTTGAGTCATCTTGAAGATGTATATTTCAAGCATTGGAAAGATTTTTCGGAAGGTTTGTGCGCCTGAAATTCGGTAATTATTGTAGCCAAATGACATTTTCTCTTTTTAGATTCTGACAAAACAGCTGGTACTCATAAGTGCCTCCGATCGCATTTAATACGATATCCCCAACAGACGAGTGGTTGCTTTCCTAAATCAGGCCAACCCTGCTATATCTACATTCTACGCATTTCAGCAGGTTTCGCCGTTGATCCATCAAATAAAAACATTAACGTTTTCCATTCACTCTACAACAGTGAAAATAACTTTGGCATAATGACAACAAAACCGCTGCCGGTCCTCGCCAAGATGAAGTTTTTCGTGACTCTAGGATTAATCAATGTGCACCTGGATGAAGCTCCCATCATGCTGACGAACGCTGGTTCCGACGCAGAACTGGCATTGCTCCGACAGTTCCATGTTATGGTTTTTCGTGACGTACTGAAGCTGTGGAAGCAATTTCTGGTGTACGATAACTCCAACAAAGAAAACAGCTTCCTAATTGTACCATTGAAAGGCTCGAAGCACATCGATTGGGAACTGGTGAATGAATTCCAGCGCTTGAGTGATCCGCCGTCCGAGGTCTCAACGATGGCTCGTGAGAGGATGACCTTTGCAGTAGATCAGTATCAGCATCGGGTAGTTGTGCCGTGGTATAAAAATAATAAAGATCAACCGTATGTCGTTACCGCGGTCTATGAGTATCTGACACCGGATAGCCCGTTCCCGAATCCAGAATACAGGTATGTTTGTATGTTTAAGTCAATGATTAGCAAACCATTTCCGTTTGTGCGATTCCAAATGGGGGGCCATACATAAATCGGTTTTTTCGGAATCTAAACGATTTTTTCTATCGCGTTAAATTGCGATCAAGTTGCGGTACTATAGCTGAACAAAAGCAGAACTGCTCCTGCTCGAAAAGAAGAACGCTCATGGTCGGGACGGACCTGCTACCTAAAGAAACTTTAATGTGACTCAATTGACTCGCAATCAAGTTACTTCAACCAATAAAGACAGATTTGTGTAGCTTGGGCGTCATTGAGGGCAGCCCTATCCCAAGCAGCAGAGACAGATCAACTATGCTCATCAATTTAAGTCTCGAGTTCGACCCGGAGGAATGTACACCGCACAAAGAAATACATAGTAATTAATTTCAGTGCTAAATACTACCTACAATATTTAGATTTCCTCTTATTCCTTTTCGATCCTTGTTAGGCCCTTCGGGTAACCCGGCTTGGATATCGCATTGGAAAATTCCTCTTCGGTCCTTCAGAATCTTATAGTTATCTGCTTGGACGTCGATTTGGAGCAATTTATTCTGCCAAATAATTTGCCAATTCTGGCAAATAAACGTAAACGCAGAGGGCAATCTAATGATTCGCCTTCAAATCAACTTAATGTGATCCATCATCGAACCATGATTTTAATATATTTTCTCGATTGAGTAAGGAAAAAGTTCCGTCTATTGTGATGATAATTTCGGATTTACATGCTTTTCGCAAGGAAATCTTAACATTTGTTGAAGGTGTGAAATATTCCCTTCAAATTTCCAGACGACGTGAATGCCGTTTGCTTGCAGAAACCATGGACGGATTTAAACGTCTTCTTGAGTATCTTACTTAGAAGAACCCCATTTTTCCACATACGACACCAAAGCTGAGCGTCTTTTCAAGGTTGTCTTGAAAGGTCTGCCCTGTGGTGAATCGGTGGAAGAAATATAAAACGAATTGATAAAATTACTTGGAACTAGCCCAGTCCAAGTAATTAAAATGAAAACAAAATCCCGGCCTGGCGATTCTAGCAAAGGGATTTCAAACGGTTTTTTCTTAGTGCACTGTCAAGTCACTAGTCAAGTGAACTTAATAACCTTAAGGCTTTAGAAAAGCAAGCCTCTTGCTCCATGTCCGAGTGATGTAGGTGCAAATTTCCAAAGCGTCACTCAATGTCGTAACTGCCAGGGATGGGGTCACGGAACAAAGCATTGCCATATGATTGGTAAATGCATGAATTGTAGTGATTCCTCGCACACTAAGACTGTCCTGTGAAGGAAGATCCTCAAAAATTTAAATGTTCAAATTGTGGTGAAAACCATAAATCAATTTTTTGGAAGCGCAAGACTCGCAAAGCAATTTTGCAGTCGCGCACAAAACGTCAGGTAGGAAACAATACACGTTCCCAACCAGTTACTACCCATTCTTCATATGGTAACATCGATCAGCAAAGAACAAATACCTACCAAACCGTCGGTAGTAACAACGGACAGGTTTTTCCATCCGCAACTGTTACTTCAAACGCTCAACGAGGAGCAAATACTAGTTTAATACCTGCAGGCCGCACCAGGGAACAATCCGCAAACCCTACATTCTAACCTAATCGTGTTGTTAACAATGTTCAACATGTAAATGGACCTATGCTATCGTTGCAACGAATAGAAACCAACACCAAAATTCCCACTGGAATTCTGATGAATTTGATTAAGGTAGCATTTCCGCTCTAAAAATTAGAATTTTTACAGCAATCGTTAATCGATATGCTTAAAACTAATTCCATGTTTGATGCTTTTCAAACTGGTATTAAATTTGCCAATAATATTGTCGTGACATTGAAATTCAGTAATAAATTTAACGTCATTAAATATTTTGAATTCGAATGCTATGGGGTTGGGTTAATGCTGGAATAACGGGGACGAGCTTTTTTATTTTTTAAGAGTTCATAACGTGCACATTGCTGTTATAACTGACCATAAGGTCAAAAGAGATCCAAATTATTTTGTCTACCGCAATGATCGCCTTAATGGAGCTGGTGGTGGCGTTGCCATCACTGTCCATAGGTGAATCAAACATCACATTCTTTCTTCATTTGAAACCAAAGTTTTTGAAAGTTTGGGGGTTTCAGTTGAAACAAAATTTGGCCAATTTACTTTCATTGCTGCCTATTTGCCTTTCCAATGCACTGGCCAGCAAAAGAACTGGCTCAATGGTGACCTTCAGAAAATTACCCGTCATAGGTCTAAATTCTTCGTTATTGGTGATTTCAATGCAAAACACCGCTCATGGAATAATTCTCAAAGCAATGCCAAAGGTGGGGGCGACCCCGGCGTAGTGGTTAATCTCCATACCTCTCACGCCAAAGTCACGAGTTTGAATCACATCCCCAGACAAGTTACGAAAATACCCATAAAGGTAGTTGAGTGACTACGACGGGAGATGAACCAGCCCAGGGCAGAAAATCTCGATTATAGAGGAAAATAAAGGCCAACGGTATTATACTATTTGATCATTGTTCTGCAGGCTATTACACAATACAATACACCCAAACAGTCCAACTTGCTTTTCTTCAGTCAGAAATCCCTCAACTATTGATTTGGTCTTAACTGATTCATGTCAACTTTTTAGTCAATTGATTACCCATGCAGATTTTGGTTCTGATCACCTTCCAGTTACATTTGAAATATCTCAAGAAATCATTTCTAATTCCACCAGTCTACTTTCAACTACCATAGAGCTGATTGGGATCAATATCGAACATTTACGGAGTACAACCTCGATCCTAATGTTCCATTGCAACCACGAAATGAAATTAATAATGCTCTTGAACCTCTGGCTTTTTCAATAGTTAGAGCAAGAGCTGCTTCAGTGCCTAAATGCGAGGTTAAATTCTATTCAGTTATAATTGATCACGATCTTCAGCTCTTGATTCGCCTGAAAAATGTACTTAGACGTCAATATCAAAGAACACGTTATCCCGCTATGAAATTCATTTGGCGATATTTACAAAAAACAAATTAAAAACGCTTTTCTGACCTGAGGAACAAACATTTTGAAAATAATGTGTCAGAATTAGATCCGAGTTCCAAAGCTTTCTAGAAACTCTCTAAAATCTTGAAAAAACCTCAAAAGCCTATACCAACGCTTAAGGAAAATGATAAAATTTTGCTCACAAATGCAGAAAAAGCTCAAAAACTTGTTAAGCAGTTTGAAAGCTCCCATAATTTCAGTTTGGGTCTTACTTAAGTCCTATTGAGGTTCAGGTTTCCATGAAGTATCTGAATATGTTTTCTCAAGAAAATATTTTTGATGATTCTTGGGGAACTGATTTGGATGAACTATAACTAAAAAATTTCAAAATATGAAAGCACCAGGTGATGATGGAATTTTCTATATCCTCATCGAAGAACTCCCTGAGAGTACTTTGTCTTTCTTGGTAAAACTATTTAGCAGATGTTTTCATCTGCATACTTTCAGATAAATGGAAAAATGCAAAAGTCGTCCCAATTTTGAAGCCAAACAAAAATCCGGCTGTAGCTTCTAGCAACCGACCGATCAGTTTGCTTTCTTGAATGATGCTTAACATCAATTCAAACTTAATTTTTGCTGATGAACAGTTTGGATTTCGCCATGGGCATTCAAGTACGCATTAACTTTTGAGAGTTGCGAATTTGATTCGTTCAAACAAAGCTGAAGGCTGCTCCACTGGAGTTGCTCTTCTAGACATTGAAAAATCATTGAAAAAATTCAATTTTCTGTTTTATATTCTGCAATTAGTTCAAAACTGCTTAACTGATAGAACTTTGCAAGTAAATTATCAGAATTCTAAATCTATTCAATTGCCCATTAGAGCTGGTGTTCCTCAAAATAGCATTCTACCTAGGTAGGTAGAGCGAGAGAATTGACAGTTCGCTGCCTGATGCTCATACACTCACTGCAGTGGGAACGACGAAGAGTGAAAGAGCGAAAAGGACTACACCACACTAACGGAGTGAAACCTTGATTCAAACATTAAGAAAATTCGCTGAAGACAGAACAAGAAAGTACAGTCCGAAGTTTGTTTCGCGACTCCCGTTTCCTTTTTGTACTTCTTCAGAATATCATAGATGAACATTACGAATTATGGGCCGCAGATAGCCCATTCGGTAAAGCAGGCCGGAACTACCAATCCAGAGGAGGCGAGTTCTGATTCCCAGTCCAGTCGACTCAAATAAATATCAACTTCCCTGGGCATAAGAGTATCATTGTGCTTTTGCCACACAATATACAAATTCATGCATTGGTGATTGGCTTCGAAACCTTAATAACTGAGCAAGTGCAAGTGCGAAAAGAAGACGAAGAACATTAAGAAATCAGTAACATTGTTAAAATGTTGAAATTCATATGTTGCGGTATAAAACTAGCAATGAACATTTTCACCAGGGTGACTCGCCTCGGTGAAATAATTCTGCTCTCTTCGGTGCTCCTCAGAGATCACTCACATGCTCCGGCCTGTTGTGTGGTGAGGGTGCAAACGACAGACACTTTGGTGTCACTCAACTTGCAATGTCTTGCAGAGAGTGGAAACAAAACAAAAATCTCTCGGGTGAGTTTGCGTTTGCCAATCTCCGGAGTACCTTTTCACTAAGCACCCTGCTAGCACCGAGGAGAATTGCATCCCTGCTTAGCAGGAGCCCCTAGGATAATATATGAATGTAACATAATGTTAGCGGCAACTAAGCCAAATGGCTACCTTCAAACTTGTTCTCTTATTCATTGTATTCATTGTATCCTACATAACTAATGCAAAACAAGATAAGAAACACAAAAATAAACTGGCTGGCTAATACATTGAACCGTTCTTTTCCTATACCTATGTATACCTATTTAAGTATCCGTTTTATACCTATGTCAGATTAGTTCGGATTTGATAAGGTGAGAATTTCTATTTGTTTAGCGGCCTCGAAAGGGTGAGGTGAGGTGTGGTCACGCAGAATAACCGACTGTGGCGGCACCGATATTAATTATTAGAATTTAAACTCAAACTTTGTCAGGAAAAACGACGGCGCTGCATATTCCCATGGAGTTATTTTATCGCAAGAGTTTCTGGTTCCACCATGACCTGATGCCTGAATATGAAATAAGAGCTTCTGATACCATTATTATTATTTTCTCTAAGGTATCTAGCTGGAGCTGCGTGACAGCTAGGTTGTCAAGACTAGACGCTTTCCCAACGTCACCTCTACTACGACCAAACCCTTAGATTCACTAGCCTATGTTGGCTGCCTGAGCCTAGTTGAAGCATTTAGCATTGACCGTAATATTTTCAAAATTTCAGTATCAATTTTCTCGCGATGATGTTTTGTTATGCAGTCGTTAAGTCGTAAAATGGAAGCTCCAATTAATACCTAAGTTTAAGCCCCCAGTGCTGAAGCCATCGCCAGGCCGTATAAAGAAGTAACTAGATTTCAAAAAGATATGTAAATTACTAAACAATAATTCTTAGGGACGACAGTCAGGCCTTTGATGTAGTCTATGTTGGTCTATATTGACAACTAGTAGTACTGAAATCAACCCAAATAAGGATTGCAACAAGAGTACCTATACATAGAATTTAATACTTATACAGCGAATGATATTTCTTGACAACCCTCAGTTGTAATGGTGTACCTATGTTGGCTACTTACAGCACTGCGGTATATTCTATTAATACTCCTAAAAGTTTGAATTAGTATGTAATGAGCTTCCATTTTAAAGTGTGTAAGGCTCAGTCAGTCAGGTTGTCCATTGTCAATTGCGTTCATTTTACAGCCATTGTTAGTTGGAATTTACCTTAATAGTATCCTGTACAGCTCCTTTGAAACATACATACCATCTTCCTTCCCATTACATACGGCTTACGGCTTCCATAGAACTTCCTGGTTTGTAGATTGACTTGGGCAGCATTGAACTCTTGAAACCCGTAATGCGGGGATACCTAAGCCGGGGCTTGAATTCCATCAAGTACTTGAATTTCACAACCGCACGCGGCTTTTCAGTGACTACGTGCATCACTTCGAACAGTCAGAGAATTACCCCGATCAAAACATTTACCCTTGTCGAAGATATTGCAATTACATTGACTTATTATACCATTAGCAAACTAGGCATTTGGGTGATTTAATCCATAAAACAAATGGATAAACAACAACATAAGTTGCCACGAAAATGAAAAGTGTACTTTTAGTCGTTTCCCTAAGCACTAGTCGGCAAAATCGGAAGTTTTTTCGCTCCCGTCGGCATTTCTGGTTGAATTTTATAGATTTTGCTACGCTGAATCCAAATATGGGCTCAGAAATGCTGTAACACGTCCAGTTTTTGAGAAAAATGTGATTTAAACACACAAAAACACGTACTTCCGTAGTAATATGATCTACCTAAGCAACAACCAGAATATTGGCTCTGCCTTTTGCAAGTTGGACTTGGATTTTATGGAATGGACCTCCCTGAATCCATTCGTGAACACAGATTTTTCGTAACACGTAAGATTGATGAAATAAACCGGGTTTTCATTCACAAAATTACGAATTTTCATGAAAATCAAGACCCGTCCGTTAATTACGTCGCTCAAAAATACAGATTTTTAACCCCCTCCTTTCTTTACCACATTTTTTGTATGGATTTTTGAAAAATTTTGTATGCATCGTCACTTTTTAAACCCCCCCCCACCTCCCTCTCAAAGCATAACGTAATTTATGAACGATCCCTTTAGCTGTGCCTCTTTGAGTATATTGAGTATATTGATGTTGCTTCTTACAGCAGTTTGGGAACTGAAGACCTTCAAAGTTCATTCATTAATTCAAAAGTCAGCTGCACAGAGCCCTTCAGAAACGCCTCATTAAATACTCTATTCAGCAGTGCCGTATTTTTAAGTTCGGATAGGAGTGACCAAGACAGCATTAAAACACGCAAACACTCAAAAAACAAAAGAATAGACAGAGACAAAAGACTCTGTGTTAGTCACTATTGCTCGAGAGAATAAGGAAAAGATATGTTAAAAAAGAAAGCAAGAATCCTCAAGCACGTAGCTTAATGCGGCATTTTATAGAGCTTTTTGACGTTTAATTTGCGCACACTACTGCAAGATTTGAATCGAAGCAGTGCGAGTGAGAAGTCAACGAAGTTGTGGGAAACCAAACCGTGCATTAATCCCCGCATGTTAGACAAAGAAAGACGATTAAATGTCGAAAAGGTCTATTGGCGTATTTGCGGCACAAAATTTGTGTCATTATTGCTGTCTTGCTTTGGCGTCAATTAATGCTCATGTTGACTCTCTTCAGCCTTGCACAATCATTTTTATTCATTCAAAGCTAGCTATTTGAGTGTTACGGACGCGTTTTTTTATTTTTGTAAAAATGTCGCGAATTTGTCTGAACGATCCGCAAAAATTTTGTTGCATTTGTGGAGACGTGATATTGAAGGAACAGAGAAAGGGGTTTACACCTTTGTTGGAGACAGCATATCAGCTGTATTTTGACAAGGAACTTCCAAATCGTGTGTTTCCATGGGTTCCAACATACTCCTGTTGCTCATGCTACCGAACATTGCTTGGTTAGATGAAAGGTACGCACAAAGGCTTACCTTTTGCCAAACCTATGGTGTGGACTAATCCAACCAATCACATGAGCGATTGTTACTTTTGTTTGACAAAAATTCATGGATTTTCCAAAGCTTTGAAGCATAAAATCGAATACCCATCAAGACCAACATTGCACTCCGATGCAATGCCAGTTCCAATATCTCCAAATATTGCTGAACGTGCTGATGAGTTGGATTCGGAACCAGGCGAATCTGAGAAAAGCTTTCAGGATGATCCAGATTTTTTACCTTCGGAGTCTGAGGAACCGCATGTTATAACCCAAGAGGAGCTGAACGATTTGATTCGAGATTTGGAGCTACCCAAGACCAAAGCGCAGCTGCTAGCTTCAAGGCTAAAGCAGTGGAATGTCCTGGAAAAAGATGTAAAGGTGTCATCTTATAGGAAGAGACATTCAGATAACATTAAATATTTTTCGATGGACGGTGATCTTGTCTTTTGCAACAACATCGAAGGTTTAATGGAAGAGCTACAGTTAGAGTATCACGCAACTGACTGGAGGCTCTTTATCGACGCTTCAAGCTAAAGCTTGAAGGTTACTGCACAATGGAAATAAGTATTCTTCAGTGCCAGTTGCATTTGCAGCTCACATGAAGGAAACTTATGAGAACATAAAAACACTTTTGGAAAAGATCAAATATTCGGAACACCAGTGGAATCTCTGTGCAGACCTTAAGGTAGTGGCATTGCTCACTGGGCTTCAAGGAGGCTACACAAAGCATTGTTGTTTCCTCTGCGAATGGGACAGTCGTGCGAGGGATAAACATTACCACCAGCAGCATTGGCCAGCACGTACCGAGATGGTACCTGGGAAGAAAAATGTGTCAAATCTGCCTCTTGTCGACAGGGACAAAATTTTACTACCTCCGCTACATATTAAGCTTGGGTTGATCAAAAATTTTGTCAAAAAGCTGGATATTCAAGGAGAACCATATTGTTTTTTGAGTTTTGAGAAAAGTTTCCGAGATTGAGCGAAGCCAAGATGTAAGAAGGAGTATTTGTTGGCCCTCAAATTAGGAAACTCCTTAAAGACGACAATTTTCAGCAAACTCTTAACGCGACAGAGTTACGAGCATGGAATGCGTTCCAAAAGGTTTGTGGTCACTTCTTGGGAAATGAAAAGTCTCCGGATTATGTACACATCGTTCAAGAGCTGGTTGATTCGTATGCTGCACTGGGATGTAATATGTCACTTAAATTGCACTTTTTGCATTCTCATCTGGACTTCTTCCCAGAGAATATGGGAGCCGTCTCAGATGAACATGGAGAACGATTTCATCAAGATATCGCACAGACTGAAAAGAACTTTGCTGGCAAATGGAGCCCAGCGATGCTAGCGGACTACTGCTGGATGCTACAGAGGCAAACACCTTTGGAGAACTATAAAAGGAAAAAGAAAACAAATTGAATTTAAGTTGACGAATATAGAGAAAATTTCAACTAAATGACTGACTGACTGATAGGAAATCTTGATTTTCATGAAAATTCTCAATTTTGTGAATAAAAACTCATTTTTTTCAACATGAATGGATTCAGAGAGGTTCATTTCATAAAATCCAAACCCAACATTCAAAGGGCGGAATTTAAATTCATGTTTTCAAAATAGGAAATCTTGATTTTCATAAAAATTCGTAATTTTGTGAATGAAAACCCGGTTTATTTCATCAATCTTACGTGTTACGAAAAATTTGTGTTCACGAATGGATTCAGGGAGGTCCATTCCATAAAATCCAAGTCCAACTTGCAAATGGCAGAGCCAATATTCTGGTTGTTGATGAGGTAGATCATATTACTACGGAAATACGTGTTTTTGTGAATTTTAATCACATTTTTCTCAAAAACTGGACGTGTTACAGCATTTCTGAGCCCATATTTGAATTCAGTGTGGCGAAATCTATAAAATATATATACTTGAAGGGAGTGAAACACTGCCGACTAGTGTAAGCAGTCTAAGAGTGAATTGCCGCATAACCCGCCAGTATCACACTTGATGTTAGTGCCTTTACATAAACGTTCTGCGACGTGGCAGTGAAAAATGACTAGAATATGTGATACCTTCACTACTGGTCAAATTCTTGGTCTCACATGCGCGTTTATGCGTTTGACCTCACCGACAAGAGGGAACTTTGCCGAGAGACTCTGTTATTCCACTATTGCCATAATACTAATCCTCTTGATTTTTATTCCATCCGCAGATCGTACGCCGATTACTTCGACCGGGCTTACAGTCTACCCGTAGTGAAGAAGAATCAATTCCTCATCGAAGTGAAGGGCATTACGAGCTATCTCAATCGACTAAACCCGGGAGTGGAAGATGACGGTAAGAGCACCCGGTCCAAACACTGGCGCTTCCAAGAGGTACTGATCCCGGAGCTGTGCCACAACTACCAATTCCCGGCCGACTATTGGCTGAAAGCCACCATCTTACCCAGTGCACTCCATCGAGTCAACTTCCTGCTGATAGCGGAGAATATTCGGGTGGATTTAGCCACCGCTGTGAATGTTGGTTGTTTGGAAAATCGAATCATAGAAGACGTCGAAGTTGAGTACAAGGAACGAAAGGGAAAGCAGCCACTAGAAGAAGACATGGAAGAATTTGTCTTTGATGATGACTCGGGCGACGACGACGACGACGATATTGACATGGAGGAAGCCCAAAAGTCATTGATAGCTCCAGAGGACCTTGGGCAATTAGTTCGTAAACAGATGACTTCGGTTACAGCAGATATTCCACTGACCCTGGCGCGACGACGAAGAGCCGGTCGATATCGAGCGGAGCTGGGATAAGGTGTCCAAACTGGAGTTGACCATTATAGCGCATTTGTGAAAAAGTTCTCCGACCTGAACGTTCGCGAGCTAGCCGCAGAAAAGTTAAGTTCATCTTACTCGTCGGCAATTCACAGACGAACAGTTATCAGTCAATTTGATAAATCAAAGGCGATCACTGACGTACCGTTCGATCAAAAGTTCACTATTAAGCTGCTGAATTTAAGTCATGAGAATACGGCAAAGGTTAACTTGCAGCAGAAGAACATCATCAAGGCGCTTACGACTAAATCTTCGGCAGACGTTTTCGATTTGGAACGCTTTGAATTGTTAGGCGATGCGTTCTTGAAGTTTTCCATCTCACTGTATTTGGTGAAATACCACAAGGAATGGCACGAAGGATTCCTCACCGCGGTCAAGGGTCAAATTGTAAGTAATCGTAACTTGGTTTACTGCGCGATGCGATATGGTTTGCCAGGTATGCTGAAGATCCACAAATTCGATCCCAAAAACGACTGGCAACCGCCATTGGCAACGGTTCCAATGAAAATTAAAAAAGCAATGATGCAAGTTAACCACTCCGCGAGAGTCCTGTACAGACTTAATTTGTCCGAAGAGGAGGTGCTTTCCGGAACGGTTGGAGTGGACAATGGCGATGATTTTATAGCACAACTGGACATAAAAAATAATCAGCCCGATACATCGCCGATGCAAAACTACCTCGCACATCAAACCATGGGTGATAAAGTGCCTGCCGATGCCCTGGAGGCTTTGCTAGGTGTCTGCGTCAGTGCTGTAGGTATAAAGCGATCTTTCAAACTTCTAACCCACTTCGGCCTGCTCCCGAAAACTCACAATGTCCTGAATCTTCTCGACGAAAAGATCGATAATCAACGATTGAAAACCGACATTCGGATTAAGGAAGTTGATTGCTTCTTGAAAAATCACACCCGCATTGAGAGCATCTTGAACTACAAATTCAAAGATAGAACATATCTTCTACAAGCCCTAACTCACGCGTCTTATCCAACAAACCGAATCACCGGTTCTTATCAGCAGCTTGAATTTCTCGGAGATGCCGTACTGGATTTTCTCATTTCTTCGTACATTTACGAACAGAATCCAACAATGAGTCCTGGTCAGTTGACGGACCTTCGCTCGGCATTGGTAAATAACGTCACTTTGGCCTGTCTGCTGGTTCGCCATGGGCTGCATCTGTACATCTTGGCAGAATCACCATCCTTCTCCGATACGGTGGACAAATTCGTTGCCTTCCAGGAGCTACACAAACATGAAATTACCGATCAAGTTAATTTGCTCGTTGAGGAATCCAACCGCAAAATGGCCGAATTCGTCGATGTGCCGAAGGCACTCGGGGACGTGTTCGAGAGCTTGGTAGGAGCAGTATTCCTGGATTCCGGGAATGATATGGCAGTTACGTGGAGGGTTATCTACGGATTGATGCACCACGAAATATTGACCTTTTCGGCGAATACGCCGATTCAAATCGTCCGCCAGTTGTACGAGTTCAAGCCTGCTTGTTCGCCGAGCTTTAGCCGGGCAATTACTGACGAGGATACGGTTCTGGTAAAGTTGCGGTACCGTATCCGCAATCAAAAGCACGAAGCGTATGGATTTGGCCAGAACAAAGACGATGCCAAGCGGGCAGCGGCCAAGATTGCACTGCAGGAACTTCAGCGGCAATTCCGATCCAATAAGTAGGTAGGATTGAGTGAGTGTGTGCGTCTACTGAGTGCTTTTTTCGTCGAGTTATGTTTAATTGTATGCCGAGATAGACGTTTGCATGGGACTACGTTTTTTTTTGTACTATTGTCAATACGAGGGGGTTAAAAAAATTGTTTAGGTTTAACAATCTTGTGCATGTTGTTCTGCCAAAGCATCGCAAAGCCAGTGCCTTGGAGATTTTTTGTTTCAAATTCCCGTTCTATATTTAGCATTAAAACAATTACACAAAAATCCGAAGGTTAGGAATTGTTCATTTATATAAAAAATAAAAAACGGGTTAACTTATGTAATCCGCGAATGGCATTTGGCATGACGTAATAACCAAATAGGTCGAATAATAGGCATAGCTGATAGAGACTGCGACGTTATTCCGAATTAATACTGATAGGTAGAAGAAAGATCAACAACACATTACTGATAGGTAGAAGAGAAACAACAACACATCATTGGGGCAAAGAAGCCTGTTGATGTACAATATTAAATAAAATAAATAAATAAATAAAATAAAATCAATGATCAAACATCAAGAATTAATACTGATAGGTATAACAGAGTTCTGCATTCTTGCGCGATAGCAGTGAATTCAAGACATAATAATTGGCTGTAAGCTAAGGCATTACATGACTGAACTGAGTATGTTTTGAAATTGCACATTTAGTAGGAATTGTTGAATTCCAAATCAGTTGCTTCCATATTGCCGTTAGAGTAAACATCAGTCTGGAACCCAGAGAACATTATTTGCATTATTTCATTATAGTTACGTTGTTTTTCATAAATATATCTTTACTTTATCCTTACGACTTGTGCTTGTGCTTGTATTTCACTAAAAAATATATCCGAAAATTCAACTGCCTCGGAAGTCAATCACCTCACCAAAATGTGAGTGACAGCATCCTCACGGTTGATTTAAAACGATATTAAAGAGGGTTATTCCTCCGGGCAAATCCAATTAAGAAAATGTGAAATATGTATATATGTAGGGGGGAAAGGGGCATAATGAGCATACGCGTTGGTTTGAGCACCCCCTTCTGCTGTAAACAAGCTCCCTGAACTGTCAAAAAAGTGAGGTTAATACATTCCGTGCAATGATCTATACACGCTATTTTGGGACTACCCAGTGACTGAGTAGATTGCATTAATTTTTACGAGCAGTATGGAGTTGTCAAAAAATGAGTGAACTGTATTTTTTCGGATGATTTAACTCACTTGAATTCACTTTCCCCTCCGAGGTCTATAAGTCATAGACGACGAGTGGATGTTAGGTAAAGCAGAAGTCGTATGCCAAAAATAAACCCAAAATAAGCGGGAGACAGTTTCTCTCCCATGTAGGGGATTTGGGAGTACAAATAGACAGTTCGTTAGAACTATTTAGTCTATCGGTAGTATATGAGCACGATCAAGTGCACAATCTTTTACCAGTCAAGGTGGTGCATTCGTTCATGCCTTAACCTACCCCGTATGGGGATGCTTGGTTAAAGATTGTGTACCTATTTCAAAATACTACCTCGCAATGCCCTCCGCTCAATTTCAAACTACTTCTTTTCAATTTTCCCCGCCTGCCGTGAGCTAACGGAACTATCAATACTTTCTCTTAACAACTTTGCTCTAGCAAAAAATTGCTGTCTACTCCTAGAGCCTCATGGTGATGAGAAATTATTTCCTTCTCAAAACAAAATCATCACAGATCGTTACCCCGCGTATGGGAGAAAACAAGGAAAGACTATATCAGTGATAAAAAAAATATCAATTCCTCCTTAGTTTTTGCGACTAAATTTTTAGAGCCACTTTTCCCTAGGTCATCCTCTTCAGCATCCTTGGGAGTTTCTTGTCGCTCAGAGTCGTCGGCCACCCGGAATCGGGCTTTCTTTCGATGCTCTGATTGTTGTATAATAGTGCCAAGATGTTGTAGATAAAATGATTTTTCGGATGGGCTTCGAACAAAGACTCTTACGGAATACTTTGAGGGAAAAGGAAAACAATGTTTATTCATTCGTGTATGGTTTGAGACTGAGGAAAAACAAATTCAATTGTATGAAAGGTAAACACCAAATCGGATTTGCTCTAGTAGTAGTATACAGTAAAGTCCGTAAAATGTCGTACATGAAGTGGCAGGGGTTTGCTCACTCTAACACTCCTGCTCAACCACTGGCAACTTGCCAATTCCTATGGCGGAACGATTTCTCCGGAACGCCGAAACAGGTAAACCTTTGGGTAAGTATATCCGCCTGCTGCTCCGCTGTTGCGATGTACTCGAGGGCAATCTGCTTCTGTTTTACCAAATCCCTTCAGGAAGTAGAACTTGACGTCTACATGCTTCCAGTTGTCTAAATCCTTGGAATCCACTATTATGCGAATCATCGATTGATTATCCTCATAATAAGTGACAGGAGTTTCAACCACGCATCCCAAATCTCGCAATAGACGTACTATCCACAATCCGTGACAAACGGCAACGCACAATGCCACCAGTTCTGCTTCCGTTGAAGAGTGCCACAGTATGTTGCTTGCAAGTAATCCACGCTACAGTTGACCCGAACACTTTGAAGACGCTACCGCTTACTGATCGCCTATCAACTGGATTCGTTGGCCCAGTTGGCATCCGCGTAGACCTTCAACACCTCCTCCTTACCTCGACGACGGTACACGGGCTCACATCCAAAGATCGCTTAATATAACGTAGAACCCTCTTTAAATGCGTCCAGTGCTCGTGTGTTGGGCAGCTCTGAAACTGGCTGAAGTAATTTACGGTAGCCGCCAGATCAGGCCGGGTTGTCAACGATGCATACATCAGACAGCCTATCAATTCGCGGTAGGGAGGGATAGTACGCTTCTCCTCCACACCTACAGGTAACTTCAAGCAATTCTCTATGGGGGTTGAACAAGGCTTGCAATCCTCCATCCTGAACCGCCTTAAGACATCTTGTGGATAATGCTGTTGATCAATCCGCATTACTCCTTGCTCCATGTCATAGATGATGTTCATTCCCAGGAAACATGTTATTGCGCCAATATCCGTCATGTCAAATTCTCGCGATAGACTTTTCACGCACTCCACAGTTTGCAACGTCGAACCCACAATCACGATGTCATCGACGTACAACACGATGATAATGATGTCGTTTCCAGTTCTTCGTATGTATAGACATTGATCGTTTAAGCTCCGTTGGAAACCCAAACGTCCTTGGATGAATTTGTGGAATCGATCATTCCATGCCTTGGATGCCTGCTTAAGGCCGTAAAGGGACTTTTTCAAACGGCATACAAGATCTGCACCGCGGCCAAATCCCTCGTGCTGCGTCATAAAAATCTCTTCGGTGAGCGAACCATTCAAAAAGTCCGTCTGAACGTCCATCTGGTGGTTAACCATCTTCTTCTCATTGGCCATTGCCAACACTGCACGCAACGTATCAAATCTGGCAACCGGGTTATGTTTCGCTGTAGTCAAATCCGAACCGCTGGCTGAACCCTCTCGCCACTAAACGGGCTTTATAACGGTCGGTATGCCCATCAACACCCTTCTTAATTTTAAAGACCCATTTGCACGTGATGGGTGACCGACCCTTCGGTAGTTTCGTCAACTCCCAGGTCTGATTCTTCATCAGAGATTCCATCTTCTCGTTCACGACAACCTGCCACTTATCCCAGTCGTCCCGCTTCCGAGCTTCAGCTAGTGAATTTGGAAGATTTTCCACGTAGCTCGCAGCATTCAGCGCGTAGGCTGCGTACTCCACCTCGTAATCCTTATGCCAGACAGGTACTTTTCGTGATCGCTTCACATTTTTGCCAGTAGACGCCTCTCCGGACCCGACTTCACCATCAGCAGTAACATCACTAAAGCTGTTGAACTCGGTTTAATCAAATACGGCCAATTGTTCCGATTCAACATCGCCATCTTCGTTTTCCAGGTCGACCTTGATTGAACCATCGTCATCCGGTCCGACTGAAAAGAAGTCCTCGGATTATACACCTCGGTGGAAGACGACGTTTCTAAGAACACGACATCACGAACATGAGCTATCCTTTGCTGGCTGGGATTCCATAGCCGATAACCATTGGTAGCGTACCCAAGAAAGATTCTCTTCCATGATTTGGCATCAAGCTTACCTCGTTGTTCCTTCGGAACGTGGACGAACACGCTGCATCCGAACACTCGAAGTGTTAAGTATTGTCACTGTTTTGTCGGGTAGGTCACTGACACACATCATAAGACCCCTAGAAATATATACAAGCTAATCTAGTAATCTGCGAACTTCTCTCGCTTGGCCATCTGTCTAATTTTTTCATTACTTTTTCCAACGTCAACCAAGCAACAACTCCCAAGAATTAATTACGGTATTAACAACAAGAAACATTTTAGTGGTCCTTCGAACCGGATACGCCTCGGCTTCAGGTAATTTATGGGTTTAGTTTTGTTTTTAGCATTTCAGGTATGTACAGGCTAACACAAGGGTTAGCAGAAAACATTTGGAAACAAAAATTGGAGTTAACTAAGATGAGGGTTAGCAAGAACTCTTTCGACACTTGGGTCGATGAAACATCCGAACCAACATGTGGGTTGGCAAATTTTTTGTAGAATAAACAAAATGGCCGACACTTGGGTCGGAAAAGTGAAAACTTTGTCAAATGGTTCGATAAAACAAAATGGCGAACACTTGGGTTCGTAAAATACAAAATTGCATAGGCATGGATCAGAATCAGTGTTGTGAAGAGTGAAGTTGTAATCTTGCCAAGCCGGGAGATTTAAATGTGCCTCTGACTTACATGGTTAATTGGGCTATCGATCATCATCTGACATCGATTTCACTGAAAATCCATGTGTGAATAATAATGCTAAAGAAAGAAAACATAATTACGCTTGACGATATGATGCTCAATCTTACTGAAAATTCACTCGACAGAACAGAATTGAAAAGCGTGAGTAAATGAGTGATTGAAAATGACGAGATTCTTGTGAGTTTGAATTTGAATTAATAAAATTTGTTGCAGAACCTGATGGAATGATTTATCAATTAAACAACACAATCCTACCTACTGCTTCCGTGCTAGTCGAGGCAAATCACGATTTTTCCGTTGCAAGTCGCGTGTTGCTTGATTCTGGATCGCAGTCTAATTTTGTGACCAAATCATTCATAAGTCGAGTGGGAATCGCAACAAATCCTATTCGTTGCCAAGTAGCTGGGTTCGGTCAGTTTTCTCAAACGATTAGCGAAAGAGCAACGGTGTCAATCAAGTCACGCACGAGTAACTACTGCAAAACGATCTCCGTGCTTGTTACAGATAATATCACTGGATCATTACCACCAAACAACGTAAACACAGACGATTGGGATATATTTGATGTCAGCCTAGCAGATCCGGAGTTTCACCTAAGCCGACCAGTTGATATGCTACTTGGAGCATCAGTGTTGTTTGACATCCTGCGCAGTGGAAATAGAGCGATTGGCGAGCACTTACCCTTCATGCAGAATACAGAGTTAGGCTGGATTACAGGAGGAACTATAACACGAATGAAAACGAATTGTACCATAACTCGATTTATGACAGAAAACACCAACAGTTTTTTGTGCAGAGATTGGACAGAAGAGGAAGTCCTTTGCGAACAATTTTTCGTCGAAACGACATCGCGAACACCAAGCGGAAGATTCTGTGTGAGACTACCTGTGAAACAAACTTTTTATCAACTTGGCGAGTCTAAAACGATGGCGCTGGACAAGCTACTAAGACTAGAGAAAAGATTCGAAAAGGAACCTAAGCTACAACAAGAGTACGTAGCATTTATGACCGAGTATGTAAAATTGGGTCATATGGAAAAAATTGACAACCAACACGCATTAGGAAACACGCCAGTATTTTACTTCCCACATCACGCAGTACTTCGACCTGATAGCACAAGCACCAAACTGAGAACAGTATTTAATGGTTCGGCCCCAACATCAAGTGGAGTATCGTTGAATGATGTATTGATGACAGGACCTCCACTGCAACAAGACATGTTTGACATCCTGCTCCGATTCCGCTTCCATCGATATGTCCTGTCAGCCGGTATAAAGAAAATTTCGACAGATCGAAGTACACGACGATCGACTACAACAGCTGATTTTATGGCGATTTTCAGTGGAAGAACGAGTAAGCACGTATCGTTTAAACACTGTTACTTACGGTACTTGTTGTGCCCCGTTTCTGGCGGTACGCTGCCTCAAACAACTTGCGTTGGAGTTTGAAGCTGAATATCCTGAGACCAGTCGAGCGATCCAAATGGATTTCTATATGGACGATGTGTTAACGGGTCACGACCAGCTGGCCAAACTGATCAAGATGAAGGAACAGTTAACAGCAATTTTGAGCAGTGCAGGATTCGAGCTTCATAAATGGAAGTCTAATGAACCTTGTTTGGCAATTGAAGACGAAGGTGCACAGGTCGTAAAAATTTTGGGACTATGTTGGAACACTCTTACGGATAAGTTCAGCTTTAGTAGCGACGTTAGCGTGAATACTGGAATTACAAAACGCAATATTTTGTCAGAAGTTCAGAAGATTTTTGATCCACTTGGAATCTTGAGCCCGGTAGTAGTTCACGGGAAATTGATTATGCAAAACATATGGAGCCAGAAACTTGAGTGGGATGCACCATTGCCAGATCAGATAACAGCAGAATGGAAATGGTTTTGTCAGCAAGTAAAGGAACTTCACATCATTAATTTCGCAAGGCATGTTAGCACTACAGGTAGTCCAATAGAGCTTCATGGATTTTCAGATGCTTCAAAACGAGCATACGGGGCAGTGATATATGTCAGGACCGTTAACGAGCACAACGTACACGTCAATCTTCTTTGCGCAAAATCACGTATAGCTCCAAGTGCCGATCAAAGCAAAAAAGAAGATACCACGATTCCCAGAATGGAACTCCGAGCTGCTACATTATTAGTTGAATTAATGACTAGGGTGAAAGAAGCAATCAACCTTACCATCAAAGGCGTTTACTACTGGACCGATTCAACTGTAGTCTTAGACTGGATCTCTCAGCCTGCCAAGCGTTGGCCAACCTTTATTAGCAATCGAATTACCAAAATCAACGAACTGTCCGCATATCAAGACTGGAATCATGTTCGCTCTAAGGAAAACCCTGCTGATCTAATCTCAAGGGGTTCTTCAGCGAAGAAATTAGCAGAAGCTGCACTTTGGTGGACAGGTCCAACATTCCTACTGGAACAGCACGAACCATGGATGCGAGAAGCAGTAAGAACTGTAGTAGCAATGGTTGATCAACAACCACTACCGGTGGTAGAAGAACGGAACTATGAACTGTTCGATAGATACTCCAGTTTTATCAAACTGCAAAGAATCATGGCATATGGCTTACGATTCAAACGAAATTGTTTAGCTAACAAATCGGATCGAACTGTTGGACACCTCACCTTGGAGGAGCTAAAACAAGCACACAATCAAATAATAAGAATGATTCAGCAGCAACATTTTTCAACAAAGATTAATCTACTATCGTCAGGCAAACCGGTTAAGGCTACGAGCAGTTTGATAACAATGAAACCGTTTTTGGACACCGATGGATTACTTCGACTAGGAGGCCGGCTACAGGCATCAGGAGTCGAGTTCAATCAACAACATCCAATCATCCTGCCAAGCAAATGTAACGTGAGCTGCTTAATCGCGGTTCAGTATCATCATATTAATTTACACGTCAGTCAACAAGGTTTGCTGTACGCGCTAAGATTATAGTCCAAACAATCCAAAACCAATGAACCAAATCATGCCGGACGTTCGGGTAACCCCTGAGAGACCGTTTAAAACATGTGGAGATGATTTTGGCGGACCTTTCACCATCAAGGAAAATTTTGTTCGAACAAAAAAGACTTTAAAAGTGTATGTAGCATTGTTCATTTGTTTACGGACTCGAGCGGTTCATTTGGAACTTGTTAGCAGCCTCACAAGTGCTTCATTCATAGCCGCACTAAGACGGTTCACTAGTCAGCGTGGACGATGCAGCGCTATTTATTGCGACAATGCCACCAATTTTGTTGGCGCAAAGAACGAGATTAAGACAATATCTGCTACTTTCGAAAGCCAAATTGAGCCAGATATACTTGACTTCTGCACAACGGAAGAAATAGACTGGAAGTTCATTCCGCCCCGCTCTCCAAATTTCGGCGGTATATGGGAGGCGGGCATCAAGAGCGTAAAATTACACATGAAGCGAGTCCTAGGATGTTCCATTCCCACGTACGAAGAAATGCTTACCTTATTGAAGCAAATTGAGGGATGCTTAAACTCAAGGCCCATCTCGCCATTATCAGCTGACCCACGTGATCCTTTGCCATTGACCCCTGGACATTTCCTCATTGGAGGGCCTATAAATGCACTTCCAGATGTGAACGTCGTTGAGTCACCCTCAAACAGGCTGACACGCTTGGAAGAGGTACAGAAGAACGTGCAATTCTTTTGGAAGAGATGGAGACACGAATATTTAAACAACCTTCAGCAGAGGAATAAGAAGTTTTCTTCGATTCATCCGAATTTAGATGTTGGACAGCTGTGCTTAATCAAAGAGGACAACCTTCCTCCGTGTTCATGGATCACTGGACGTGTGATCAAAGTTCACCCAGGTCCGGACGGCGTCGTCAGAGTGGTAACTCTGCATACCTCTAAGGGTGAAATCAAGAGGTCTATTAGTAAGCTATGTGTTTTACCATTTGAATAACAAGCGGGTGGGGGAGTATGTTAAGTATTGTCACTGTTTTGTCGGGTAGGTCACTGACACACATCATAAGACCCCTAGAAATATATACAAGCTAATCTAGTAATCTGCGAACTTCTCTCGCTTGGCCATCTGTCTAATGTTTGCATTACTTTTTCCAACGTCAACCAAGCAACAACTCGCAAGAATTAATTACGGTATTAACAACAAGAAACACGAAGTTTGGACAAATCGGGCTTACTTCCTTCCCATCGTTCATATGGAGTTTCACAACTGTCAATCGCATTCGTGGAACTGCGGTTGACGACGAACGCAGCCGTCTGAATAGCATGACCCCAGAACCACTTATTAATACCGGAATCCCCCAGCATCGTTCGGGCCTTGTCGACTAATGTGCGGTTCATCCGCTCGCTAACGCCGTTTTGTTCCGGCGTATGCGGAACCGTCGATTCCAACACAATCCCCTTCTGCTTCAAGAACGTTTCAAACTGCCTGCTACGATATTCGCCACCGTTGTCGCATCGTAAGCGACTAATCCGCTGACCAAACTTTGCCGTGGCAAGTGCTTCATAGTTGTGGAAACATTCGAGCACTTCATGTTTTGCAATGATAGGGAACACTATTCAAAAGTGGCTCCAATCATCCACGAAAGTCACAAAGTATTTCGCGCCACCGATACCAACCTGCGAAACCGGACCGCACACGTCGGAATGAACCAGTTCGAGCACTCGCAACGATCGCTTTTCCGTACGATTAGGAAACGGATTTCGCGTTTGTTTGCCCATCAAGCACGGTTCACAAACGACACTGTCTTTGTCAATACGCGACAATTCCATCCCCGTCACCATTTTGTTCCGAATCAACGTTTCGATTCCACGCACGTTCAAGTGACCAAGACGTCTGTGCCATAACTGCAAACCTTTGGACACTCGACCACTTCGACAATGATTTTTCATTAGGGGCTTAACTGACAAACGTAAACAATGGCTTCTTCCGTAAATTTCTCGTGGCACAAAGGCTACCAATGTAAGCTTCCAATTCTATCGTATAGTTGAGCTCTTCCTCTTTTAAATGACCGTGGTTGATTGAGTGGGCGTGTTTTCAATGACGAGAAATTCACAGAAGAAGCCATTGTTTACGTTTGTCAGTTAGGCCCTAATGAAAAATCTTTGTCGACTTGTCAACATCGAATTCGACGCGCTTTTCTGGCTGCTTAGATCTAGCTGGTCAGAACAGCCAGAGTCAATGTACCAATTCAATTTTCTCTCAAAGCACTTAAACTTTTTCTTCGTCGGAAAGTGCTTCGAACCGGAAAACGCGGCTTCGGTTTTCGGGGTACACAACTCTACACCTTTTCTCTTAGTTTCTTCGTCCAACATCCTACATTTCACAAACTCGATGGACAGATTCTCCTCGGGCATTGTTTCCAGCGCTGTCACAACGGTTGAATATGACGATCCGAGTATTAACAGCAAATGGCAAACCACATCCAGCTGCTCCAGCGCGGTACCGGTAGCTTTGTATTCCCGGACAAGTCTGCCGAATTTGAGAAAATGCTGTTGAAGGGTGCCACCATCGAAACGCAGCGTTAGCATTTGCCTTTTCAGGTGCATCCTGCTCGCGATGCTGCGACGTTGAAAAACTCGCTGGAGGGCGTCCCAAACATCCTTCGGAGTTTTCTGATCGTGAATGTACTCCAATTGCGATGTTCGCATTCGTAAGGATACACTCCAAGAGCTCCCGCTCCTTCAGGAGAATCGTCATCCTAAACTTCCATGCGGCATAGTTCGAGCCGTCGAACAACGTAAGGAAATGCCGGTCGAACTGTTCCTGCTCCATCGCGCGAAAAACTTTTTCTTTTTAATTTTTACCCGGTGTATACAAACGACACTGCCCAAGCAACCAAAAGTTCGAATTTTACTTGAGATAAGAACTTAGAAGTTCACATTTAAGTTTCATGGAACTTTCAAACGCAACCTTCAAGTTCATATGTTGTCAGTTGAGAACTTGCTTTGAACTTCAAAAATCTCTAACACAAAGTTCAATCAAAATACTAACCGTACTTTTAATCAGCGCAGTAGTTCACAACAAATCTATGTTGAACTACTTTCCTAGTTTTTGAAGTACAGATAAGGTTCTGAGTAACACTTTAAAAAGAGTCACAAAGATTGTTTACATTTGAAGAGTGATCTGGTGTTCCCAAGTAACATTGCCAAATCCGTCCAGCTTTGTTAAATTTTATCAAAGCTTTATGAACGTAACTGAAAATCAATTTTGTTTTCTTATGGTACCAAGAGGTGCCAATAGGTTTTATATTTAGTCAGGTTTATGAGAACCTACACAGCTTCTTTACAACGATATTTAAACCTTTGCTTCTAAAATTCCTTGTAACTTCTATCAAAAGTTTTATGTTGACTTTATGAACTCGTAAAATGCTGTTTGGAAATGCCGTTTTAGGACTCATTCATATTATCTTATTATGGTCAGTTGTAAAAACATTTCAAACACATTTTGGCTCCAATTAATGCATTAAACGGCTAATTGGCATTGAGGGAAGTCACCAAATGACCAAATAGTTTTATAGTAGTAATTTCGAAGATAAATTGACTTTCTGAAAAAACTGCGATTTTTTTCAATTGCCGTATTGAAATATAAGAAATCATTGAAATGTGGAAACATAAATACACGAAGTATTAAATGTAATGCAAATGAACTGTAAATTGGAGACCAATTTCGGCATGCTTTTAGATAACCTGATTGAATTCCACCAATTTTAGGAAATTCATTATTAATTTATCGAATATATTTGTTTCAATTTTGTTTTTGTTGATGTAAATTGGTATAATTTCCAAAGCGCATTAATTTTCAGCTTTTATCGTGCCAATATTCACCTTAAAAATAAATGCGCGTACAATTTGTAGCGTGATATTATTAATTTGTTGTGTTTTATTGATTTGTTTTCATAACCGTCTACAGAGTGAGCCACTTTGTACACATTTCGGCTTTAAAGAATCATAGGCATAAAAAGCACGATGCATAGGAGAGGTGTTAGTGGACAAAACAGTTAGGAATATAGTTTTATCAATAAAACCGGGAGGAGTGCTATACGGCTGAAATAAAACTAAAATTGTTACTTGGGAATTGTGCTCCAAGTTTGACGTGGTACAAGAGCAAAAAAATGGATTTGAGTAAAAGAACGGCTTTTTTTATTGTCATTGTAAAAAATCTGTTAGCTAAATGAGATGCGGAAAATGAAGCTGTCATTCCACTTGGTAAACTTAAGTAATTTGTTGTTCAGATTGAGTTCTAGGTGATTCAGAGATTTTTATGTTCAGATAAGATTTTAGGGAGTCGAGGGCGACTCTGGCGTAGTGGATAGCATCCAAACCTCTCACGCCAAAGTCACGAGTTTGAATCTTAGCTCCGGACCAGTTATGAAAATTCCCAAAAAGTATTTGAGTTACCACGACGGGAGATGAACCAGCTCAGGGATAAAAATCTCGATAATCAAGGAATCAAATAAACAAAACAGTTTATAGGGAACAACAGAAGTATTAATGCATGAGATCAACGCTTCTAATAAAATCAAATACATAGCGTGAGTTAGGTGGTCTGAAAATTACAACGATGCATATATGAGAGGCTAAAAATGAATAAAAAACATTGTGAATGGGTGTAATATAAAATGATACGAACAATTAAATTTATAATATCTGCATGTCTACAGATTGTGGTCTTGCTGCAATTGTAGATGACCATCGACACAAGGGGAAAAATAGATAATATTATTATGCAATACTTAGGAATTCCTGGATGACCTGAAATTAAATACCTTATAAAGAATGCTTCCATTTTTCATAATGCAAAAGACAATACATTCCAAATCTCGTTAACCTGAAACCACTTTATATTCAATAATATACTATCATAAAGATCATAAAAGATAAAATGCCACTATTTCCCTTAATAAAATTCTCAAAACTCCAGGCACACGATCCTCTGTAGCAAAAGGAAAATTACTTGATGTGATATTTCCACGATGGAACTGACTCTTAGCTTTGGGTCTTGAGCATGAATCCCTACTGAGCCCTTGCGGCGCGACAAGCCGGCCAGTTCAGCGCAAGCGTCAATGTTCAATTAACAACACAGTACTCAAAAAATAAATTTGCGGCAGGATTGGAGAAGAACAAAAATGTCGAATGTAAATATAATTAGTTTTTTTTTTCTGGTTTTGTTGAGTTCGATTGAGGTACCTTTTGAACTGAGTAGCATTCTCTATTACCTCTTGAACGATCCTTTCGTGAACTTCAAAGTTTTCTTTAGAAGCTGATAAGAATGCTGATAGCAGCTTAAACACTAAATTTGAACTAGAAAGTTCGGTTAATTACTTAAAAAGAAAGCTGGTTAAGCCAAAAAACACCTTGTTATCAGAACTTTTGGTTGCTTGGGTGGGCCCATAACCTAAAATGTTTTTTTCGGATGGGCTTTGAACAAAGACTCTTACGGAATACTTTGAGGGAAAAGAAAAACAATGTTTATTCATTCGTGTATGGTTTGAGACTGAGGAAAAACAAATTCAATTGTATGAAAGGTAAACACCAAATCGGATTTGCTCTAGTAGTAGTATACAGTAAAGTCCGTAAAATCCGTACATGAAGTGGCAAGGGGTTGCTCACTCTAACAGTAGATGCCGGAACGAGCGTATCCGGCGTTCACAAAGTTCCACACGATTTCGTTCTTTGAACGCGCACACTTCTGAGCGGAGTTGCTTCAGTGTTTTTGCTATCACGGTTAGAGTTCGACTGATAGAGCTGTCAAATTTTGTCTGCTGACTCATGGGTTACTGTGATTGATGCTGCATGGATAGTTCCGTCAGTGCGGGTGAAGGTAAACTTGGGATGTCATCGTCGAGGATGTGACGAATGGTTCCGGCCTCAACTGCAAATCGCTTGCCAAATCATGGCCTTCTACATGAACTTGTCGGCCAACACGAACTTGAATCTTCCCGGCACAGTCCCCACGTCCAGTCGCGATGTAAAACTTTTGACCGGGAAGCTGCTTAAAATCGAGTTTGGGGTATTTTTCGTTATCGGTCAAAGGGCAGCCCATGTGTTTCGTCAAAACATGATCAACACGTTTTTTGGCCACGGAATTCTGCTTCATGTGTTTTGGTTCGTATGTTTACTGGCTTTGTACGACTTGTATCCTTCCCTGGCAAGGATGTACCGCACCATTTCAAAGTTGGCGTTGTATTTTCTGGTCACATCTCGGATCGAAATACCGGGGTTGGCTTTAACGCACCTCAACACCGGTAAAACCGGTAAAACCAGGAAAACAAAAAGGCCTAGTAAACATAACATAAGGGAACGTTCATTAATTACGTCACGCCAAAATTGACTTTTTATAACCCCCCTCCTTGTCACGTTTTTGTATGGACCTTCAATTTTTTGTATGGATCGTCACGTTTTCTCAAACCCCCTCCCCCTACTGCGTGACGTAATTAATGAACGTTCCCTAAGTGTTATGCAATACTAAGTCGCCGCGTTTCATATGCGAAACTGTTTTTTGTCAACAATTTTAACAACTGCTTAAGGCGGCTGATGTGTTGGTGATCATGAAAATGTTTTATTCAAGTAGAGAACTCTTCCTTGATTGCTGATTTCTGATTTGCTATTGTTATTTCTGTTCTCTTCTACTGACTTTCTGATTTTTTTTTATTTTTTCACTAGTTGTAACTAAATTATCGATTATGTCTCCTGTTATGCCGTTGTTATGCTTGTTTTGATTAAAAGTTCTTCTTGGTTCATTTCTGTTTGTTTTTGTTCACTTCTTCCTCGATCGCTTCCTGTTATTGCTTCAGCTTTGCTACTTATCTTACATTTCTCCAGAACGCTTTCATCACGTTCAAAATCTTCTGTACTTTTCTATGGATTTGTATGGATTCTTTGTTCTATTTTGTTTGTCTACCGTTGTGTGTCCCGAGTACTTGCTTTGCTTGGATCCCCACAGTCTTCTCGTTTCTATACCTGTTGTTTCTGTTTCAGATCTCACATTATCTGCGTCGAAAGTTTGGAATTCTTTCTGGACATTATCCAACAATCCATGCTGCAGACAACTTCTTCTTGCTTCTTGGTAGGTTACTTTTTCTCGTTGCATTTTCTGTGCGTTTAGTCGGGTTGTATAAATTGATATGCTGACGACTCTCGTGTGAATGTCCTGGTATTTTGCATCTCCGCTGGAAGTGTATTGCCTTTGAATATCACTCTGACATTTCTCGTCCTTGTTAGGTCCCGTACTGTGATTATTTTGAGCACCTTTTACACCTTTCTAATTGGAACGGTATTCCTTAGGTCCTCCAGAAGTTTTCGCGGTACTCCTTTGATGAGTCCGGTTGTTTTTTTTTCTCTATATTTGTGAAATGTAGCATTTAAGCTAGTCCTGTCAACTCATTTGCTTCTTGTGCAGCCCCGATTGGCACTTTAAAGCGGAACTTCCCGATCATTTGAATGCCCTCAAATCCATGAATGTTTTTCATCTTTCATCAAAACATTGTTTTTCTATCTGTTTTAAAAATTACTTTGCTGGTTTTATATCGCCACTGTCAAATACTGACTACAGGTGTCATCATTTTTCAGTATTGATTTATTTCAACTGGGTATCCGCTTTGAGTGTATCCTTTTCAGTTTTCAGTTATCAGTTTATCGCTGAAGGTAAATAAGCGATTCCGTTTGTTTACATTTATCATCCACCAAGGAAGCCATGCCGGGAGCAAGTTTTATAATTCCCGAGTATTTTTTTTCAAACAAACGTATCTGATTTTGTAAACAAAGAGGGGAAGTAAGATTCAAACGTTAAATTCTTGAAACCCTTAGCACTTCATGCAAACTTAGCACTCATGCCAACAACTTTTTTTTTGGTTTGTTTATTTTCGTGTGAATGTTGTTTATTTTTTGCACTGTCGCGTTCACTCAATTGCATGTTTACGGACCGCTGCTAACTGTTTGTATTTGTGGTGTACCGCTGATTAAATACGTTAGTTACCTGTGCGAAGTAAAGTTCACGACGAAAAAACTCTTTATAGTGCATATTTTGTGTTGTGAAATTGGTGAAAAAGCTTCATTGTTTCGGTCATTTTGTGCTCACTACGGGTTTATTGTTTGTTATTGTGATCAGAGGCACCGCTGAATTCAATTTCATCGTTCTACAACGCGCCATCTTCATTTTCGACATTGTATTCTCGATTCTCGCTACAGTACAAAACCGGAAAAAGTCACTCTTGTTCTTGCCAATTTTCCGAAAGTTGGGAGAAACATCTGTGAAGTCGACCCATTTACGGACCTAATTGTGGCATCTGTTGCTGCTACTGCCTGCGATCATGCCTGTGACCACTGTGGCACTCCGGTTCAAACCGATGACGATCACATAGCGTGCATGGGCTTCTGTGATCAGGTAACCCACATTCGTTGTGCAAAACTGAACGCTCCATTTGTCAAAAACATCCAGGAGCGCCGCAACCTTTTCTGGATGTGCATACAGTGCGCTCACTTTATAAATTTAGCTCGGTTTAAGACGGTCATGTCATCAATTGGCAGCGCAATCTGCTTTATTGAGGATAACCACGGGGAGATAATAGCTGAACTGAAGCAGGCCATCTCGGACAATGGCAAGCAGATGGAGATGCTTTCCAGGAAGGTAACCGCGTCTACTCCGTCGAGCACAAGGCTAACAGAAGGTCAACCTGCCCAGAAACGTCGACGCGAAGAACACTCAAATAAACTCCTACCTCCGGTTCGAATCAGTCAACAAGTTTTTTATCACCAACTTCGGACATGGGTACGCCATCAATGGACTCCTCGTAGATTCATCGCCATCAGTCATCCCAGAACGCACTGCCTGCCGCACTATGGGAGACCCCAAGCCACTCGGCCCAGTCGCGCTAGCCGGTTCCTGCCATCAAAGTCGTTCTGACCCTGCGGTCGAGTTCGGTGTGCGGGTCTCCCAACCTCTTCATTCAGGCAAGTATGCATTCGTTTTCGACAAATCTCCGCTCAATCATCCTCGGTGTTCTAGCGCCTGCAATCGACGTCCATTAAGCGAACAATGACTAAGTTTTGCAAACTGGACACCGGGACGCACAATTGCCGCAAGCTCTAAGGAAGCCCCTAGTCCACTCAACGCAGTCGAGGCCCACCTGCCAGCGACCAGCAGCCGTCCCGGTCTTGTGTTTGAGTTGGGAGACAGGGTCTTCCGAACCTCTACTTCAGGCAAGTACACTGCTTCTTCGGAAAACTAGTTCCCTGAATCGATTGCTGTTTCCAGTCCAACCCCTACAAGACAGCCCCGATCTATCTCTACAAACCGGAGTTTTGAGACGATCGAGACCGAATGTTCCAAACGATAAGAAAGGCCCTGCTGTGGAACGCCGTTGTCAAGGCCTCACAATTTACTACCAAAATATCGGGGTATGAATTCTGACGTCGACGACTATCGACTGGCAGTATCGGATCACTGATATGATTTGATTGCACTAACCGAAACTTGGCTCGATTCCCGAACGGCCTCCTCAAGCATTCGGGTGTGAGTATGAAGTCTTTCGCTGCGACCGAAGTTCGAGTAACAGCCGAAAGTCTACTGGAGGTGGTGTTCTCGTGGCAGTTCGATCCAACTTGAAGTCATAGAAAATGAGGAGTGGAACCGTGTGGAACAAGTCTGGGTCGCCGTAAATCTGAGTGATCGCACACTGTACCTATGTGCGGTATATATTGCACCTGATCGAGTTCGTGACAACGATCAAATCGAAACCCATTGCCGGTCCGTTTTCGCGATAATGGAGAATGCAACTCCTGTTGACGAGATGATCGTCCTTGGCGACTTCAATCTAGCTGGAATATCGTGGAAAGTGTCTCACAGCGGCTTTCTCTATCCAGACCCAACACGCTCTGTATTTCACACAGAGTCAGTTAGTCTTCTTGATAACTATAGTGCAACCACGCTAGACTACTTTGATCAAACTTGCACCAGTTGTTCTCTATAGAAGTGTTAACAAACTACTGTCAAAGATTTTCGATTCCCAACACTAAAGGCGTTCTAGCGGCGCGCGAGAGGCGTGCTAATTTACTTTTAGTCAGCCTTTATTTACGATTTCTAGAGCACTATCGCCGGGCCCATGCTTAGCTAACTGATCCGCTTCCTCGTTTCCATCTAAGTTGACGTGGCTGGGAATCCATTGTATGCGGACGTTGCATCTAGCAGGATATCCTGTATCGCATCGATCCTAGTTTTTGCATCCTGGGCTTCCAGCGTTAGGGCATCTTCAGCGGCGGTCTATTTTTAGATCAACTTTATACCTGATTTGCATCAGTGAAACTTGAATAGAACTGGATAAAATAGACCAACTTTGCGTTATCCGCACCGGTGTTGTATTTCTAGTTGTTAAACCCGAAAAACACCTGTCATCCTGTTGATTATTCAACATCAGAGATCAGAAGTTTTGTTTCCAGAGATCGCAGATTTTTACTTTGCCATTGATTGGTTTGACCAAATAATTTTTAATGCCAGTAGTGCGTCGTTAGCTGACGACAAGGGATACTTGTTCTTTCGTTTGGCTGAAGGTGAGTGCGTGAATGCATGCATTTTATTAAAACGATATTAGATAATGCTGATTAGTAGTTTGGCAGCGGATAAACAAGAGTCGAAACGGAGAGGGTCACATCCTCGATGACGCCCCAAAGTCAACCGTGATTTCCATTTCGGTCATCAGAAGCTGTTCCAGGACTACTTTAGCGACACGCAAACCTACATCGAAAGCACTTTCTGCGTTTCCACATGGAAGGTGTTCCTGGACATTATGCGAAAACTAAAGTCAACTTGAGGCTTCTCCAATACTTATCTGTGTTAGCTATTTGCAAGTGCTTATCATGACCAATCTTTTAATAAACAGATTGTTTACTTTGAAGACTTCATTACTTTACATTTTCCGAGCAATCGAAATACTATTCGAAATCTCGGAACCTCCGCATTTCGATCAAGCCAGCATTTTCCGGAAAATGCAGTGGTTGTAAAAAAAATTAAGACAAGCATTCGTTAGGAACTAAACGAAAATGCAATTCACTAGCACCTGGAGCAACTAGAGATAATTATCAGCATCCGAAGCAAGCAACACAACTTTTTGTCCACCGCCAGCATCACCGGCAGCAAACACGGTTACTTTTCGGCTCATAAAAATACCTCAGAATATACTCAATAAAATCACAGAGAACAGATGAATTGGCTCATACAATTATAACAACAAATCATGTGTATGCTACTATAGTGGCGCCATAGTGCGGCGACATTTCATACTAATTACTGCCATCCCGATGAAAAAAGTGGTAAAAATATATTACTCTTCGCTTGGGTTAGAAGCGTTCACCGTGCAGATCAATTTTCGATCTGTCATCCAGCACCCAGAGATCCGGCACCTTTGTAAGCATAGGAAAAACAATTCAAGTGAAAACGGGGTTCCTGCGCGTTTCAACACCTTCGAGTGTAATTTCCCTTGCGGAACATCAATTCCTGTCTGCTACGGATCTCCCGGATGAGGAAAACACAGCAAAACTGGTTGTCAGCGGTAGGTTAAAGAGTTAAGAGATAGTCAGTTGAAATTTGGGTTGTAGAATTTTTGCTTTTATTCGTAGCTTCCTGAACGAGACTCCCACCCACGGTGGATTTGTTGAAAATCTAACACCGCCCAAAGAGACAACTCACCTGTGCCTAGAAGTGCCAGAAAGAACCGACGTTTGCTGTCCATCGAGCTGGACATTATGCAACGGCAGCAGAGGTATCAGGACCGTAAACAAAATTGCTCCTTTGCAAATCAAAACCAATATTTGCCGAAAGTTAGTAATCGAATAAAGTATGGTGCCGGCACGGTAAATTGCTTAAAATTCACCGTATGTGAGGTGTCAGTTTCCCCAAGAATACAACACAAAAGAAACACCCGATCGTGAACAACGTCAAATTGCCAGCGGCATAATTCCTATAAAATACAGTGGGGCTTCAAACTGCCGACAATATTGGTTGAAATCATTCCTATTACATCACGCTTTTGTATTAATCTAATTTGAACTAATTTTTCTGCGCCAATAGTATTTACATTTTCGTCCCGTTTCAACCTTTCACCATCACTTTGTTTACCAACATTGATGACGTAACAGAACAACGCTGTCAAACTTGAAACACTAGCGCCACCCCATTAGACATTCCATACTAATTTGAATCGACAGTTTCGTTTATAATCACAAGCAGTCGTTTGAGCCTGGACGTCTGTTCTCTGTGATAAAATTGAGTTATTGTTTAGTAAAAGCTGAAATTTTACTCAATAATTAATTTAATCAAGTAGCGTGTAATGTTTTGGAACGGCTTTTTGCTTGTTCCAAATTGCTGCAAGAATAGATCAAAACATATACCAGTTTTAAAACGATGCAAAATAGATCCAGTATAACACAAAATTTGCAACACCGGTGCAGTGATGTTTTTACGTTTGGTCTAAAAAAATAAATCCAATCCACGATTTGGATCGCCGTTGAAGATGCTCCTATAATACATGCTTATCTCGGGGAGTACTACGTACCCGTACATAAGGAGAAGTATTGCGTTGCAAAGAGAAGTAAGCCGTGGGATTTGTAGATCAAAACATTCTAATTGTCCGCACGTTAAGAATTGAACTTGAAATTCCCGAAATTTATACAGTTTTCCCTGAGTCGCCGATTTTCTTTCCTCCGACCGAACAGTTTCTTACCCCGGATAGGTTGACTCGAATTACAAAAACTGATGTACCGGAATGATTCCAGTACAAGTTACTCAGCCTACTTTGCTGGGACTTTCTTTCCATCAGAACAAAAAAAAAAACCCAACACACCTACTCATAATTATTGTGCTCATATTACAAAAAAAGAAAACGAAAATCTTTGCCTACCGGACGGCGTCAAAATACAAATCTCATTCAGCCCAATAAAGTCAACGGTTTCCGCTGCGCAAACATTTACACTATGCCTAGTCATATTTTATCATTTCATCCTAATCTAATCAGAGACTCGAGAGAGAGAGTAGAAAACAAAGGGTCTTGACGTTAATAAGTTATCCTCATCTAGTAGTGTGGTTTTCTAATGGAATTAATAGTAGTAGTAGTAGTAGTGAGACTGCTTAACATATTTAGGATAGAATTGCGTGCGCGTCATAGCCGTGGCGGCTGCTACGCAAAGTATGCAGTGTCAGTAGGAGAGAAAAAAAACTTCCAATACCGAAGCGTATTCTGGTCTCTTAACAGTAGTGTAATAGCTTCTTCAAACTGCTTCAAGCTTCCCGTCGTTTGTGTGAGTGTGTATGTTTTCAAAATCTATATCACAGAATCGTTACCATTCCGGCGTCGTTCCGCGTCACTTCGGTCGTCGTGTTCGTCCTCGGCTAGTGTGATGATGCTGGAATCGCCGATGGGTGCTGCTCCGAGGACCAAATTTTCCACCGATCCCCCGATCGAGTGCCTACGGGTCAGCGTGTTCCGCACCACCAAGTCCATATTGCCATACCCGATGGCCGATGCAGATGCAGCGGCGGCGAACGATGGAATCCGATTAAGAGCCGCCGATTCACATGCTGAGGTTTGATGACCGGTGACCGGTCGAAGAATCTGCAGGACATCGTTGGCAGTGAGGTTCTGCTGCGGTTGCTGCTGCTGCTGTGGCGATCCGTTGGGATTTGTCAGAGATCTGTGGCGACGGCGACCGCTCAGGGTTTCACTGTTGTACAAGACTCTGGGACCCATCTCAAGGCCGGCTGCCGGTAGCGAGACGGTATGGCCCGGTTGATGCGAAATGTTTGTTAGAATTGTGGAGTAGTCCGGAGGAGGGAGCTCGTCTCCGACAGGATTGGCGGAACTCTGAATGTTGATCGCACCTCGCTGACGGTTGCCGCTCGATTCGCCAATGATTCTGGAAGTTTTGCGTTGATTATGACGTATGATAATAGCTGGAAACAGCTTTGTATATCTTACCTTCGAACGCTTCGTCGGATGCTGTTCCTCAGCATCTTGGCGATCCGGGCACCGGTGGCCGTAGTGTAGGACGGCGGGGGAGTGTACTTGGGCGGTGCGTCGTCTTGCGGTGGCCGGGATTCGAGTGAAATCACCGTCGATCCGGAGTTGATCGTTCGCACCGGAAGTGGAGGCGCAGGTCTTCGGGTGTATTGTAATCGACTGCTGTTGGTGGTGCGCTGTGATCCCATCGTAGGGCGGAGCAAACGATCAAATCGCTGGAAAAAAAAGAATCGTCAACATAACCAATCCTAGGGTAACGAGATCCAACTTACATCCAGAATGTCCGGTGGTCCTTTGCTGAGATAACGGTAGATTTGTATGACTGTAACGACGGGAACCAACAGCAGGAAGGCAACCTGAATAAATCCACCGATCTGCCGGGCCCAAAGTGGCCAGTATCCACCGTGCTTCCAATTGAACAGCGAATTCGAGTTGGAAACCCGATACTCCATGATGCACAGGAAAATCATTCCGATCGGCAGCAGGAAGTTCCATGCAAAGGCAACGAACGCCGACAGTGATTGCCCGAGCCGAAGGTCATTTACCAGTAGATCACCTATGCGAAAGTATTGTTATAGTAAACCACATTCTACCCAAAACTCCCTGGATACTTACTTGTCAACGGTCGGCCTCTCACCAGGAATATTGCCAAAATATGGCCGATCCAGAGTAGCAGTAGCCACCAAGCACCGCCCAGCACCATGTCCAGGTAGTGAATAATAGTAATTCCACTCTCCGTGGCCAGCGGAATTCCCATGAACAGTCCCGTGACACAGCTGAGCACGATCGAGGAGGGCGAATCGCCAATAGCGCCGGCAATCGGCTTCCACATGGCGCACAGCTGACCCAACCCGAACAGGAGCAGCGTTAGGAAGCCGATCAAACTCCAGATGGGTGCGATGCGCTCCTGAGTGGCAGCGGCGAGTGTTGAGGGGAACAACTCCGTTACGAGTCGCAGCACTTGGTAGCCACTTTCCTGGTGCGGGTTGGCGTAGGGCCGCTTGAAGCTCTCGCCCAGGACCATCGAGTATCGGATGAGCCACTTGGTGGGCATGTTGGCGTGCTGGGGCGGCAAGGGCTGATCGGCCGGGAGCAGGAAGATGTCGGTGCCGATGTTTCTGGAAAGATGGGAAGGGGGTTCGTTGGTTACTTGTGTAGAGCAGTTATCAGGGCTGAAAAGGTAACATCAGGATTTCTGAACAAATCATCCCTCGGCCTTCTCTTCGGTACAGATGATTCAACCTGACATAGTGAACTTACAGAGAAAGCGGCGGATTTGAGTGTGATGCAGATAGGGGAAGGCGCAACATCGAAGGGTAGATGAAGCATGGAGGATGAAATGTTAAGGTCAGGGGGTGTTTTTTGTGGGGTGAAGTGGGAAGAATTTCGAAAATCGACGGGATGAAAACGACATATTCCTACATCAATATCCTGTGTCAAAATATGGAGGCTCCGCTGATGCAGACGGACCTTGAAGAAAACGATCCGAAGCATACTGTCAAGTATTTCTTGCGGTCTTGTTGAATAAAACCACAGGAATGGCCTCCACAAGGCCCGATCCTCAAACTCATCGAGAATTTAGAGGCAATTCTCGATGCCACGTTTGACAATAGTGGTGTTACTAATAAATATAAATATCGCTCCTGGGAAGAGCTGAATCTATAGCAGCTAAAGACCATGCTGGAGCACATGCCGAAGCACCTATTGATGTAAAACCAAATATGTAGTCTATCAAGTTTACATTTTTGTTTTGTTTTATTTTCCGTCGGCCTATTTCCTCACATGGTGACAATCACCGACGCCAGGAAGACGACTCCACCACCTGGACCCTACCTAACGACTCATGACTATGAACCGGGACCAACGGCTTTACTTCCCTTCCGAAGGAAGACGTGACCAGATGTTTTCGCTTCAGAAAAACCACCGACGTCGACTGGGATTGAACCCAGACCCACTGGGGTGCCAAGTCGCGATCACGCTTACCACTACAACACCGACGCCGGTATATCAAGTTTAATATAACTGGTTCCAATTGGCAATATCTCGTAATCCTGACCACCGAGACGGCCTTTGTCTTTGACATAGCGGCTCAGTAGATCAAGGCCCTTTTCGTTGCTCAGTATTGGGTCAATAATTTGTTTAAGGTAGTCATGAATAAAATTAATATATTTTTTGGCTCAGGAAAGTTACCAGCACCACCGAATCCAATGCTTACTAGCTAACGTAACTAACACCAACACATCCACAAATACTCTGTCAAAATAACAAAGCGAATCAAAACAAAAACAAAATTGCTACCAAAATGCAGTCCAGAGAATCTAAGCCATTCAGTGAAGCTTTATACGCTTTGCTTTGCGACATCTCCGTTGGCAAGACCATCGTAGATTGCCTGGTAATGAATGTCCATCAATTTGAAACTGGAACCTGGAAGTGCGGCGTATAGTGGCCAAAGTGTGTTTCGTTGGTGACTACACACTTAGAAAATTTTACAGTATTCGGTAATTTTTTACCGAACTTTCCAACAACTGAATTCACCGATTCACGGATTTCCGGTGGTACAGTATTCAGTAAAATTACCGGAACTTGTCCAGAATTTTACCGAAGTCCGTTAAATTGGATTACCGAACTGTTCAGCTGTTGAAAGTTCGTAAGAAATTACCAGTACTGTAATTTTCTGAATATTGCCTTCAGAAACAACGGTCTGTTTTACTGGGTCTCTTGAATTCAACGACGAAAGCTCCGTTACAATCTTTTTTTTCCCAAATCGGAGTTCAAGGACCAACTACGGTAAACATGAGCCTGTGCTAAGCATGTTCCGCGTTTTTAACAGCTGCTGAATACTGTACTAAAAAAAATCAACACTTTCTTTTGTGTATAAATTTTTATTGTATGGGTTAAAAATGATTAAATTTTCGGTAAAACTTATTAAGAGTATGATGTTGACTTGTGCAAAATTTGGTCACAATCTGGCAAGTGGATATCAAGATGGCTTCCAAGCAAGAAGTGCTTCGATAAGTACCAAGGCGCGATTATGGAAAATCCGGTCAGTACCAGAAAAATCGCCTTAAACGTCGCGGAGGACGGTTCAGTTTTCGTGAGCTGTCACGTTTTTCGCTTGTAGCAAATTTATTTATCGTTCGAAAAATTAAAGTTTGTAATATGTTATAAATCAGTGTGTGTGTGTGTGTGTGTGTGTGTGTGTGTGTGTGTGTGTGTGTGTGTGTGTGTGTGTGTGTGTGTGTGTGTGTGTGTGTGTGTGTGTGTGTGTGTGTGTGTGTGTGTGTGTGTGTGTGTGTGTGTGTGTGTGTGTGTATGTGTGTGTGTGTGTTAGGAATAGGAGGTGACGTTATTTGGAAAAAAACGACCGCAATTTCGTTCAGCTAAGGTGTATAAAATGAAAGACGTGAAACGGGGTCTCGTGCTATGTAGGTGCGGAGGAAAGTTATATTTTTCCCAGTTGTGTCTTGCATTTGCTAGTGCTGGTCTCCTGGCGGGCCATTTACAATAAGAAAAGGAGGCTCGGTCGAACTATCAATACAGTTGCCCGTCGGTAACATTCGCCAGGTTCCCCGGAAGAGCAACTATACAAGGGAGTTCGTACCAGTGCATCTGGTAACCTGGCTGTAGAGATGGAATGTAGTTAAGGAGAAGACAAGGGCAGCAATGACTTTGAACAGATAAGTACTACCTATTTTAAATAACTCTGGTGATCTGATGGCCTTATAAACGCCATACGAACTTGAAATAACATTGTAGTAAAATGCAACCTTAGCCCACCCCCATCGCCTTAAAACATTAACCTAAGCAGCGTCTGACATGCACGCCCGCAAACGCTGAATGTGTTTGTGTGTGGGGGGAATTATGTTGGCGGGTCCTTTTTCTCTTTTCAGAAAGCGAGCAATGGCGCTATAACCATAAGCTATAGAGGGCTAGGACAAGAGTTAGTGCTCATGTCCCAACCGACAAGACAGGTCTGGATGCAAGTAGGAAACGACTGTGTTCCAGCCCAGGAAAACGGACAACAAAGGAATGCATTAACCTTCTTAGCTTCGTCACTCTCAACGACCTATATACATATCAACCCATGGAACATTGCTGGTTTTATCATGGTTTAATAGCATTCTTGAAATCTAATGAATGCTCTTCAGAACCCTCATAAACCCAAAATTGTTACTTGGGAATATACATATGCTTTCTCTCCAAGAAAGGCCTCCCGCACAATCCCACCCAATTTCCAACTCCAGATGTTGACATTTTAGCGGTGCCACGTCCAGGTTAATAGATGAATGACGATACTTCCTTCCGCATCTTGACTCCGCAGGTAGATGCAACCGTCATACGCCCGCTCGGAAGCATCCGAAAAACAATGCATCTCTACACTAACTGGTCTGGGGATGACTACGCAACGGTTTATACAGATTTGGATGAATAGCGGAAGTTGTTCATGGAACTTCTGCTAACGCTCAACCACCGTTGGTGGTACAGACAGATCCCAATCCAGGCCTATATCATCTCCGTTTCGCCATGCCCACAATCGTTTAAGAAAAGTTTTGTCAGTGCGGATTGTGAGTCCCAAGAAACCTAGAGGATCAAATAGGCCGGTTATCGTTGACAGAATCTTAGTTACATTACATTATTAGACCCATTAGCTGTGCAATCGTTGCAAAGATGGAGTCGGAAGAACAGCAGAAGTGTCAGATAATTTTGAGCACGTACCTCGAAGATCCGTATCTCTCTCATCGCAGGAAGCTGGGAATGGTAAGATACACTCTACGGTAACTTGTGTTTTAATACAAGTGGAGAAATCACGTGCACGGACGCTCTACACTGAGCTGTTGACCAAACCGCATTGTCCCATTATGGATGACGAGACTTACACAACAGCAGAATTCCGGCAACTTCCAGGACGTCTATTCTTTTCTGCTCATTATAAGTTCGATGTTCCTGAGAACGTTAGGAAGCAGAAGATGTCAAAGTTTGGTAAAAAATAAATGATTTGGCGAGTAAATTGCTCGTAAATTGAATATAAATTATTCAATAATATAAGGGGTAGTGAGGTAAAATCAGCCATATCTGCCTCTCGGGGAAGTTTGGCTTAGAGAACACCTCTACTGGTTTAAGAAGCTGACGAACCGACTGTGGATAATCATCACTTTGGTTACAAAGCGGAACGCGGACGTCTTTGAAATATTGGTGAGCTCTTTCCATTTTTTTTCCTTTTTACTTTCAATTATATTATTATGAAGAGATTATGTGGGTAAAAGGTTTGTTCTTTCACCACTTTCGTGAAGCTGATTTCATCGAAGAAGCTGTTGTAAATGTAGAATTTGGACGTGATTTTGGGTGTGACAGTATATATTATTTTTGGCTTCATTCTGACTAGTTCTCTTTCACTATCCGTTCTTATATTTTCAGACATTCGACATTCTTCTCTTTTCAGAGAGCGAGTAATGGCGCTATAACCATAAGCTATACGAGACTAGGGCCATAGTTAATGCTAAAGTTCCAACCATTTGAAAATAAATGGAGCATCGCTCAACCTTCTAAGCCTAGATGCTCCCAACGACCACTTTTGATTAAATTTCTGTTCTGTACACCAAACAGGGCATTCTGTTAATCTATTCTCTCCGACTATTCATTTCCGTTTTCCTTTGATATTTTCTGAAGTCTACGTGGGTTCCCCGTGTCTTCTTAAGGTAGATAACAAATCCTCCCTATCACCAACGGTTGCATGGACGTGGCCAGGTGAGCGATCGAGGAGAGTCTTCGTGGAGATTTTTGCGTGAAAAAACGTATCGGTAACCGGTTGCGTTTCATGGTGGCATGCAATATCTTCAACGAATTATTCCTCATCGTAGCTGCATCCACGAGGTGTGCAAACGTCAATGCTAATGCTAATGCTAATGCTAATGATTATGGAAAATCCAGTCCAGTACCACAGGTGTATCGAGGAACAGTTGGGAATTCTGATAGAATTTGAAATGTCTCGCCCCTCACGCACTTGTTATTCTTACCCCTAAATTTGTTCGGCCCTTCTGGCCACACTGTATGTTTATGTCTTTTTATTGAAACGACAACAACTTTGTGTATGCATAACCGCCATCGCAATAAGAATAATATATCACTTTATTTTCATCCTTCGGTAGGCGTGTGTCTGCTAGTGCTCTGTGAAATCTGTCTTCCCACAGGTTATGGGCCCAGAGTAAGTTCCGAAAGGTCGAAAAAAATGCGAAAAATTTATCCCACGGGCAGTTTGTTGTTTCACGTCGCGAGTGTCTCTTGTGTGAAGAGAAGATGGCAGATATAGGTAAACTTGCGTTTGCAAAGCTCAACAACACCAACTGGCAGAGTTGGAAATTCCGCATGGAAATGTTGTTGATGCGGGATGAGCTATGGTACGTGATTGCCGACGCGAAACCGGCAGAGGTGACGGCGAAGTGGAAGAAAGACGAACAAAAACCAAGCGCTACTATTGGGTTCACGGTCATTCGGATTTACCCAAAATTGAGTAACTTTTACCCATTTTCATAAAACAGACTGAAACGTCAAACCATGAGTAAGGCGATTTATAAAAGTGGGTAAACGGCACTCAGTTCTTCTTTAATCTGGTTCAATCTTTGAGCTGTTAGTCTAGTTTGTACAATGGACAAATATTTGTACTTGCCTGAGAGACGTCTTTAAAAACTACTAAACTATTACTAAACGACTAACGACTAAATTTAAGAAGAATCGCGACCGAGACGACCACGATGATGATCGCAGGCGTCACAAGTTTTCATCCAGCAGTGCTCCTGGAACTCGTTGAGAATCATCACATCGAATCTCAGGGTATATTATTATTCAATAAATTTAATTGTAGGTGGTTTTTATAGGGTGCATTTTGTTTATATATTTTAGCAACTACAAAAATGAACAAAAAACGAGCGATCGTCAAATGAACGCCTTTGGAAGGGCGGACTATAATGATAGACTAGCTTCTAGCTTCTTGAGAATCATTGTGGGACTATGCGACACCTAAGAAACCGCAAGGATCAGGATCTGTACGCAGTAGTCGCCCACCATCTTCCCAGAGCGGCAGAGAAGGGGACACACCTTGGTCAACTCCATTCTGGCACATAAGTACAACAAATGGGCGCAAAATCGAAAAGAAGCTCGTGCCACCCCACACTTTTGTAAAAATGTCACTTGGGATTTGAAGAAGATACGGATCTATTAGGAAAAGAGTAAGTTCGTTTAGATCGTGAATGGTAAAGTATTGGCGAGGGATATGACAAAGAAAATAATCAATTTTCGGGAACCGGAGTATTTGCAAGAATGGGAAGAACAATTGGAGCAACGCAATCTTCTTGGAGCATCGAATGTCTGTCCAACAGAGACAGATCAACAAAGACAATGAGTTCAGGGAGAAGAATCGCTTGCTAACAGTATTTGGAGGTTCAATAGAAGTTCATTTTTGGATATAAAATATAAAAGAAAAAGCTGATTTTTTTAATTTCAATATTTTACTTAATTTTCATAAAATCCACATTTTATAATAATGAGTAGACCTAACCCAACATCAAATAAATCGTTGGTTTACCCAAATTTGGGTTAAAACTCGGTTACCCAATTTTGAGTAGTTCCAATTTTTATGATTTTGGGTTACCTTTACTCAATTTTGGTTAAATCCGAATGAGCGTGTTGTGTGTGGAGAATACAGCCAGTTTAGCCTGGTAAAAAGTGCAAAAGAAGCGAAAGAATTTTGGAAACAACTGCGTACGTACCACGAACAGACAACGATGGCTTCTCGCGTTTCGTTGTTGAAGAAATTGTGCTCGATGAACTTGTGCGAAGGTGGTGATAGGGAGAAACACCTCCAGGAAATCGAAGAGCTGTACGATAGGCGGCCGACAGCTGATTTAAATTTGCAAGAACCGTTGCGAATCACCATAATTCTCCGAAGTCTGCCGGAATCCTATGGCGGGTTACTAGCCTTAGAGGGTCGTCCGGACGCTGACTTAACTGTGGAACTAGTGAACAACAACGCCCAGCGGTAAACGGTTTTTGATGACGATGATCGATGACTACAGCCGTCTCACCGTCGTTTATTTACGTTCGTTCGAGTACGAGTACGATTCGATACGTGGAGAACCTTTTCAACCGAAAACCCCGTACTATCCGCTCAGACGGCGGAGGCGAGTATGCGAACAAAGAGTTGCGAGATTTCTTTGTCAAGGAGGGCATCAAAGCAAAGTTCACCACAACGTACACGGTGTTCAATAAGTTCGAATACAAGTTTTCATCATTGCGTAGGTATGCGCCATGTACATATTCTGCATTGGTATTGGTGTCAGCTTTAGCTTCATTCATACGCTACCGAATGTGCGCGGTGTTGACATTCTGTTAGTTGTTGTTCGTTTGTTACGCGCGATGAAAGAGTATCGGGACTTCGTAATTAAGCGTTTTTTGAACGGTGAGCGACCCGGCGATATATTCCGGCTGCTGAAATCGCATGGGGTCAAGCGGAACTTTGTCTCACGACCATCAGGCGATACCGGGAGACGTCCTCGACCAATGACCGTGCGAGATCCGGTCGGCCGCGTTCAGCGAGGACGCCACGGGTCATCAAGATCGTGAGGGAGCGAATTCGGCGCAAAAAGAACCGCTCAATCCGGAAAACGGCTGCAGATCTCAACGTTTCCATTGGAACCGCTCACACCATACTCACCAAGGACCTTGGTTTCAGGCCTTACAAAAAACGTAAGGTCCATGGCGTTTCGGAGGCTACCAGCAAAAAGCGGTTGGATCGAGCTAAGAGGATCCTCTCTCGGCACGCTGGTCAGGAGTTTGTTTTTCGGACGAGAAACTGTTCGTGCTGCAGCAGCCGCACGATGTGCAAAATGACCGGGTGTGGGCGCCATCGAGGGACAGCATTCCTGAATCCAATATAAACATCCCTCGGTTCCAAAGTGCCGCGTCGGTGATGGTTTGGGGGCAGTATGCAAACGTGGTAAGCTACCCTTGGTGTTTATTGAAAAAAACGTCAAAATCAACGCGGCGTACTACAAAACTGAGGTTTTGGAAAAGGTTGTTGCCCCCAGTCTCCGAAGCCTCTACGGCGATGAGCACTACGTGTTCCAGCAGGACGGTGCACCAGCCCATACGGCAAATGTGGTTCAAGCCTGGTGTCGGGACAATTTAACCGACTTTCTGGACAAAACTTTGTGGCCTCCCAGCTCCCGGACTTGAATCCTCTCGACTTTTTGTTTGGTCCTATATGATGGCGAAGCTGAACGAATACAAGGTCAGCACTTTGGATCATTTCAAGACGGTAATTCTCAAAATCTGGGACGAAATGCCCATGCAGTCCGTGCGTGCCGCCTGCGACGCGTTCGAGAAACGTTTGAAGCTCGTTAAGGAGTACAAAGGGGGGTCATTCAAGAGAAATGTTGTAAACGTTCCTTGTAAACATAGCTTTCAATAACATAAATCCAAAAAATAAAAAACATGTTTCTCATTTTTTAACAAATTTTGAAAGTGTATCCGAACTTATTGAACACCGTGTATACACCGCAGCAGAACACGAGGGCGCGCGGAAGAACCGGTCGCTGCAGGAGATGGCGACGACGATGCTATTTAAGCAGGCTCGCACAAACGGTATTGGGGCGAGGCTGTGCTCACGGCTCCGTATTTACAGAATCGGCTACCGTAACGATCGGTGGACAAGACTCCGTACGAAAAGTGGTACGGACAATCGCTGGTGCTTCTCGCCATTTAAAAGTATGGTTGTCCTGCTTACGTTCACATTCCCAACATCAAACGGGGAAAGTTTCACAGTAAGGCGATAAAGTTACCGTTTCGTTGATATCTCGACTGACAAGGTTACGATAAGCCGTAATGCCAAGCTTTTGGAGATGGACGGCGGATCGTGCGGCGGTGAAGTGGATTGGCCTCTTCCGAGACTGGAATCGAAACAGCAGTCAGCTCTCTTACAGTGAAAGACGAGGGCGAAGACGACGAAGTGAACTGTGAGGAAGCCAGAAATGAGAACCGACAAGGTCTTCGGACCAAGGGCATGCTACCAAGTCGATTGTCAGATTATTTAGAAGGCGTCGCGAAGGCGTCGTAAGCGAAGCTAGAAAAACCAGCGACGTTCCAGCAAGCAGTGTCCAGTTCGGAACGAGTGTCGTGGAAGGAGGCAATGGAGAGTGAAATCCAGCCGCACAAGCTGAATGGGACGTGGGAGCTGGTGTCGCTTCCGAAGGGCAAGAAAGTTGAAGCCAGCCGTTGGGTCTACAAAGTGAAACGGAACGAATCCAACGAAGTGGTCCGCTATAAGACGTGAATTGTTGCCCAGGGGTTTACGCAATGCTACGGCATCGGTTATGATGAAGTATTTTTTTCATATGACCAAGCACGCCACACAGCGAGTTCCACTGTGTCTGGCTGCGAAGAAGGAAATGATAGTGAAGCATTTGGACGTGCGCACCGCGAACATCTACGAAGACATAGAAGAGGAAATTTATATGCGTCATCCACCGGCTACGAAGTTTGCGATGAGGAGGAAATCGTGTGCCGTTTTCGAAGAAGTATTTATGGACTACAACAGTCCGTTAGATGTAGCAAGTTCAGCGGATTCGTGTCTATTCGTGACAACCAGCAATGGCAAGAAGGTGTACATGATTGTGTACGTGGATGGCAGGGGCAGAGTTTGAAGTTCGCGTTCAGAAGCAGCTGAGTAATCACTTTGATATTGTTAATCTTGGTGATGTCAAGCACTTCCTAAGGCTGGAAGTTCGAAGGGAGAACAACGTGTTCAGTGTTAGTCGGCCAACTACATTGACTAGCTGGTTTCACGAGTAGGTCTAAGCAAAGCGAAGACGGCATGAACGCCCATAGATCAGGGTTATCTGAGAGAGAAGGTTGAGACCGTTCGAAGATGGCATGAAATACAGGAGTGTGGTTGGTGCACTTCTCTACGTAGTGGTGTGTGCACGTCCAGATAATACAACGAACGATGGGACTCTTGGCCGGAAGTTTAGCGCACCCATGGAGGTGGACTAAACGGCTGTGGAGCGCGTGGTGAACTTGCTGGAGACTTGAACTTGGAGGTAAAAAGGCTGAAGAATTGGTGTCATTTTCGGTTTTGGACTGGGCAGGGGACAAGAGTACTCGAAAGTCAACAACAGGGTACGTGGTGTACTATGGAGGAGAAGCAATTTGCTGGGTGAGCCGTCGCCAAAGTTTTGTGACGCTATCAACGATGGAGGCAGAATATATCGCTCTGGCTGAAGCGTGCCAGGATATGAAGCGTATGGCTGAGGCGCCTACTTGAAGGTTTCCGGCAAAGATCCAGCAGGCGCGCCCGACGCACTTCGAAACCAGGCGACCGTTCTGTTCGAGATCTGGCGCGATAGAGGTGAGGTGATCGCCACGAGTACCGCTCCTTCGAATCAGATGCCAGCAGACGTCCTCATAAAGCCGTTGGATTTCGTGAAGCATCAACAATTTGCGGGGACAGTTGGGACTATTTGGTGCGCAACGATCATATCTACATCTCATGAATACGCGCGCAAAATCCAGCGCGCCAGGGAAGGTGTACCGCAAGGCGGTTGGTGCAGCCGAAATGCAACGTAACGGACGACGAGACGTGCATTGTAGCGAACGCCAAGCAGATCCCCGGCATGGTTCCGGAGAAGTTCCGGAAAAAAGAGGACGACAAATTTCCCAAGGAGTGCTTGATGTGGCGGGCGATCTGTGAGTGCAAAAAATTCAAATCAACGGCCAAATATATAAAGAAGAATGTCTCCAAAAGCACTGCCGCTGCCTCACTCTGATCCTGACGAAGCTATACTCTGTTTTGGCTGGAGCTGGCAAACCCGCCAAACTTGCCAGAGCTTCATCCAACAGAAACATTCTGGCCTTTTTTGAAGGGCAAGCTCCGAAAAACAGGGAAGGTCTTAAAAAAATGACAAGGATTTGAAGAAAGAGTAATCAATGATAACTTGTTTTGTTTTGATATCTTTTCTCGTTTTTTTTCATCCATCCGAAAATTGTCTCTTTTGTTTTAATGCAAGCGTAATTTTGCCTATCAGTGTTAGTGTTTTCGTGCAAAATTAATGACAATGATTGCTACAGTAGAGGTCAGGAAAAGCCCTGCTACTATAATTTCCAGCTTCCATCATGCCGTTAAAATACAGTCTGGGAATAATGTTACGCTGTAGCGGGGCCCACTTACAAGTCGACACTCAATTTCATCCCGTGTAGCTGATTCCAGTTTAAATTTTCCTCGTGAAATTTCGGACACTTTTCTTTCAGTGCAGATTTTGAATTATTTCACGGATTGCTGAAACGTTTCACTTATATGATAGCTGAAACTCTCCACTTTCTTTCGTGGAAGAACATATTTACATTCTTGTTACATTTAGTAAAATGGCGTCGAATCCAGTGGAAGTGTGCAAACACATTTTGAGCGAACGGTCTCCAAATCCGAATTTATCGGAACGCGATCTTGCCAAGAAAAAAAAACTAAAACTACCGAAGAGTACCGTGTTTTGTGTTTGCAAGTCATTTGACCAGCGCTTGACTGTTGATCGGAAGGTTGGAAGTCGAACAAATCGAAAAGTATGCTCCCGACGAATGGTGATAGCCATTAATGAGAAAAATCCCAATCTTTCTGTGTGAAATGTGGCTCGCAAAGTTGGAAAGTCAAAATAATACGTACAAAATGTGCAGTCAGAGGCAAGGACTGAAGGCGTGCAAACTGAAAAAGGTGCACAACCGTGATGACAAGCAAAATTTCACTGCAAAAAGTTGTGCTAAGGAGCTACACAATTTTCCCGAAAACATGTTCTTTCATCATAATGGACGACGAAACATACATACTCGGAGACTTTAAACAGCTTTCGGGTCTAGCTTTTTACACCGCAATGCAGTTGGACGCCATTGCCGAGCATTTCCGGACAAAGAAGGTGTCCGAATTCCCGAGGAAGTATTTGATTTGGCAGGCCATATGTAGTTGTGGTCGAAAATCTAAAAGTTTCGTCGCTTCCAGCACTATCAATAAGGATGTTTACAAGAAAGAAGCCACGACTCTCCAGCTGTTTTGGCCTGATTTGACCTCTAGTCACTCTGCGAAATCCGTCCTGGAATGGTATAAGGTACAAGCGGTCAAATACGTGCCAAAAACAGGCAATCCACCAAACTGTCCAGAACTTCGCCCAATAGAGAAGTACTGGGCTCAAGTTAAGCGGAAACTCTTCGAAACAAAGATAAAAAGGTTCCGATGATTTCAAGCGAAGGTGGAGAATCGTTACGGCGGGAGCATGTGAGGATACCGTACGGAACCTGATGGCTGATGTACCACAGAAAGTTCGAGAATTTTACAGAAAGAAGGATTAACATCTTAATAAACTGTTTCTAATGTAGATATCTATTATTTTGACATCAAGAATCGGTTTAGTTGAATTGTGTGTAAATTTTGTTGCTGCTATTATTTTGATGTCCGAAATTTAACGTGGACAGGCTTTAGTTTTGTTTTGTAAAACTATAACAAATTTCCAACGATCATATCTACATCTCATGGTCGGTGTCATGTTCGAAAGAAATCAATCGTCAAAATTCCGCTTGGTAATATTGAACAAAATTCCGTAACCACTTTTTTAGGTCGATACTGGCCTTGACGAAGTAACCCACCAGCTGAAAGCCTCGGAACTTCAGCTCGAGACCCATTTTCGCCACACGCTATTTCTAAACAACTCAAATGTGAGTCCGATGGACTCAAATTCGTCGGAAGTATGGCTACCCAAATGTGAGTAAAGATGGTGAGGAGTAACACGTTGACAATTAGTAAACATCGATCGGATTCAAGCCGATGTTGACTGATTATGAACTATCTTTACTCACTTTTGGGTAGCCATACTTTCGACGAATTTGAGACCATCGTTGCTCAAGTTTGGGTTGTTTTGAAATAGCGTGCAATTATCGCTTTTTCTCTGCCGTGTGTCTTGAACCATTGCAGTGTTCTGGGAGTTCCTGTAATCAGGCTTTTTGACGTTTAATCACCTTTTCCTTTCAAGCACATGCAGAGGAATGATGGTTTGTTTTCCTCCAAAAGATTTTCCTTCTTTCTTGCTGGTCCTTTGCCATTAAGTCACAACGAAAATCAAAGTTCACAACAATACAAATCATATTTGAGAAATTTAGAGACTTCCTCGAACAGAATTTAAAGACAGAACTTCCCCAATAATCAGGAGAGACCTTATCAGAGCTTCAGGAAGAAGTGTGGAGGTAGAATTTTTAAGAGGTTTTGGAGTTCTTCCCAGAAATTCAAGATTGAACTTCCCAGAAGTTCAGAAAAAAAACATCCCTAAATTTCAGAGGAGAGCTAACCAGGAAGGGCACTACCTATAATTTCTCAGAAAATCAGCGAAAGAACTTTTCTCAAGTTCAGGAAATAACTTCCCAGAAGTTCCGGAAGAAACTTCTCGAAAGGTTGCCTGGAACTTCCCAGAAGTGCTAGGCAGCCTTTTTAAAGCTCAGATGAGAGCATTTTAACATCTCAGAATAAGAATTTTTCAAAATTCTTTAGAGAGAAAAAAATGAAACTTTCCAGAAGCATTGGAGGTACTTCCTGCTAATTTGAGCACGAACTTCCCAATAGCTCCGGAACAAACTTCGCAAAGTTCTGGAGAAAACTTCCCAAAAGTTCAGAAGAGGACTTCTCAGAAGTCCAGGAAGAAACTTCAACAATAATTTTAAGGAAATTTTCCTAAAAATTTTGGAGGCGGCTTTCCCAAAGTTTCAATAAAAATTTTCCTCGTTGTTTCAGATGAGACCAATCAGAAGTTTGGAAAGAATAAGCTCAAGATAAAAACTTCCCCGTATTTCAGGAAGAAACCTACCAGAGAGGGCACTCTCTGAGTCAAGAAGGATTTTTTCACAAACATAAGTAAAGAACTCCTCAGAAGTTCACAAGAGGATTTCTCAGAAGTTACGAAGAGACCAAAAGTTTAGTTGGAACTACCCAGAAGTTTTAAAGAGCTTCCCTAAATTTCCGAATCGAACATTCCAGCATTTCAGAATGAGAACTTCTTGAAGTTCACGAAATCTCAGATGGTTATGGTAGAGATACTTTTGATAACATCAGGAAAAGACCTTTCCAGATAGGGTATAGGGGAACTTTATAGTAGTTTAAGCAGGAATTTCTCAGAAATTCAGGAACATATTTCCCCGAAGTTCAGGAGAATACTCCCTTGAAGTTCAGAAGAGATTATTTCGCCAGTTCAGAAAAGAACTTCTCAGAACTTCAGGAAGAAACTTAAGAATATTTTCCAAGAAATTCTGGAGAGTACTTTCTCAAAGTTTTACAGAAACTTTCCTCGTAGTTCAGGATGGAACTTATCCGATGTTTAGAAAGTAAATATGTTTAGGAAAAAACTTACCTAATGTTTCTGGAAGGTAAGGTTGGGTTCTTAAATATGAATTTCGAAGAAAATAAGAAGTGACGGCCAAGAAGTTCATGAGAAATTTTACCTGAAATTCAGGAGGAAACTTCCCAGAATTTTAGCAAAGAGCCTTGCAGAAGATCAGGAGAGAGTTTCCCTGAAATTTAAACAATAAACAATAATAAACATTCTAAGACAATTCAAATTTTTATCACAGACATTTGGAAAAAAAATCTGGCATCCCTGTTCCTCAGTGTGCCACACATGTGGTATGGATTGGAAATCGAAGTGCCGCAGTTATGAAACATATTCGTCTAGTGTTTAAGACATCGTGGCTGGCACAATGTTACCATTGGCTCCACCCTACCACATTCCAAAATATAATCACATCCTTGCTGTACTGTAGCATAAAAGTTTAGCATATGAAATCTTTGTAGTTTCTTAGATGTATGCCCTGAAAAATTTGAAGTGTCGATGCAAAGTTTCACCTAGAAAACACAAAATACTCACCATACGATCCAGGAAAGTAGTAGTACCCTCTATTGTTGAGAATCTGCACGCAGGCACTGCCAAAGGCCGCCGCCAGCATCAAGCCCGTAAGCGTGAAAACCACCACCAGCAGGGCATCCCGTCGTAGTTCGCGTTTCGTCCTCCCCGAACCGCCCTTCCGGTTGGCCCGGCAGCTGATCGAGTAAATCGACACACCCAGCAAGCCCCACGTCAGGAACGTTTCCTGCGCCGCGCTCATCCAACTCTTGGAGTTGATGAAGAAGTCCGCCCAATCCGTTGCCGGGAAAACATTCTTCACACTGTCGTAGTTCACCATCGACAGAAACTTGGACGTGATGGCAATGAGGCCAACGAAGGCAAAACTAAACAATCCAATCACAATCTTCCTGAACGACCGTATTCCTTTGCACAGAACCACAAACACAATCGTCCACAGAATGGCCAGATTGAAGGCCAACTGGAAACGGACGGCTCCGATTCCGTTCATGCTCCGTATTCCCGGTCCAAGCTGGTGCCGCTGCAGCACGACTCCGTTGAAATAATCGGCAACCGTGTCCGAAAGCCGGAACGATTGATTTCCAGGTCCGCGGTACATTTCGAAAATCTCCTGCCAACGATATTTTTCACTTCGGGATACAAACGAATCCCGGAAGTAGACTAGCACCCAACTGAGCGACACGGCCGAGTAGAGCGTAATTAATCCCTGCGCCAAAATGAGCGCTATTCCGATGCCCTTGCAAATGGGGCTGACGCGCCACATGGTCACTGGTCCACCGCGCACTCTCGATCCGAGCACCATCTGCAGCCAGAGCATCGGGAATCCCGAACAGGAACGAGAATATCAAAAACTGAACGATGAAGTTCGCCCCGAAGTGAATACTGAAGATGGCAAATCGGGATATGTTGAACAATCCCAGCGTACAGAAGCTGCACGCCATCGCTCGGGAGATCACGTGCGGCCACTTTGGTTTCAGTCGTCCGTTGCGATCCGTTTCCGGCACGGATTCATCGTCCGACGAGTCGGAATCGTCCTCGCCCCCGTGGCTTCCAATCGCAATCGTCGTCGAGTGGAGGGATCCGTTTCGGGTGGTGGCCGCATTGGTGCTGTCATTGGTGACTCCCGTCGTCGTCGATTCTGCACCGACGGCCAAACTGGACTACATCACGCCTCGAGTCGTCTTCGTCTGGCCTTGAACGTGACCTGGGGGATGAAAGGGGAAAGAAAAACAAAGGTTCGATTAGGTACTTTCCTGCCGTTTTGGGATGGGATTGGAACTAGGGGAATCCTCACTCGAACAGGGAAGGGAAGTCCTTGGACGAGATCACGAACATGTTGTAGCTGAACAGTGCCATAATGATGATGATGACGGTGGCGTGGAACAGAAGGTCATGAGTCAAGTTCAATACTAAACGATGCAGGAAAATTATTCGCTTCGATCCGCGTGAGGGAAATGAATGAAAATTGGAAATGGTGCGCGTTGTTGTTTCATTTCCATGCATTCAGGGTAGGCGGTTTGTTTGCTAGGCGCAACGGTGGTTTCCCTTGGTTACCGGCAAACATTCCAAACAATGGCAAGAGTGGAGGGGAGTTGAAACAAGAAAAATTAAATTCGAGTGGTGATGGGATGCATATGGAGGAAGTTCGCTAAAAGTTCTGAATTTAGACTGATTCACATAGGAGAATGGAGTGTCGTTAGGTAAATATTGATTTCGGTTCCAGAACTCAGGCTTTATTGATAGTCCAAAAATAAATCCATTCAAAGAAGGTCAAATAGAACATCTTGAGTTAAAAGTTAAAGTACAACTGTTTGTGGGCTGAATTTAATTTTTGCAAAACTATCTGAAATGCAGCAAATTATTGTATCCGCTGTTTAACGATGCACGCACGCTTAGACCATCCCCACGGGTAGTTTTGTATCTGGGTAATACTTTGCTGACGGAGAGCGTTCCTATTTTGATTTAGCGACCTACTTTCGCACTGGTCGTTGATAAAAAGGTAACAAAATTGGAACCAACTTAATTCTTGCTCTGATCTTATTTGTTTCTGTTTCGCTAAACATTTTGTGCAATGTTAAGGAGTGTATCGAATATAAGCTATCCACATACATTTGCGTTGTACGCATGTATTTGTGATGGTTTTTATGCTCTGAACACTGCATGCTGTGCGTTTGACTGTCAGCTATCTTTTGTTTACTTGTTTGTGCGGTTCAAATTCTGCGTTTTCAAAATGTCGCGTATTGAAAAGGAAGTGAAAATTAAGGTTCTGGACACATGGCTAAGTGAGAAGGGTATTACTATGCGAAAATTGGCGAAGCGGTTTGGAATTCATCATGCGAGTGTTAAAACCATCATTAATAAGTTTGGGGAACACTATTCTTTGGATGAGCTACCAGGAAGAGGCAGAAAACCCGGTTCTTCCAGCCCGAAACTGGGGCAGAAAGTGGTATCTCTAATCATGAAGAAAAAATCAATGTCAATACGTGATTTGGCCAAAAAAGAAGGAACGAGTGTCGGAATGATCCAGCGTATCAAGAGGCGAAACCACCTGAAGACCTACAAGAAGCAGAAAATCTCGAAACAAAGTGCAGAACAGAAGAAGCGAGCAGCAACAAGGGCCCGGAAATTGTATTCGCGTCTTTTGCAGCGTCCGGATGCATGTGGACGATGAGACCTATGTAAAGGAGGACTCAAAAACCCTTTTATAAGAAGCATAGTACACCTCCACTGTTTTGGCCGGATTTAGCGTTGGCTCACTATGCCAAAACCACTCTCAATTGGCTTGCGGAAAAGGGTATAGATTTCGTTGAGAAAAATATCAATCCACCAAATTGCCCTCAGCTTCGACCCATCGAACGTTACTGGGCAATCGTGAAGAGGGTCTTCAAGAAGACTGGTAAGGCAGCTGGGAACATGCAGGAGTTCAAAAAAATTTGGGCTCAAGCGTCCAAAAAATGCGATGCAACACTTGTCCGGAACTTAACGAAGAGCATTCGATCCAAAGTTCGAAAATTCGTGAAGAAATAACTTAAATTTCATCCGGTCTTCATTATGTTCAAGTTTAACCTCGTACAATAGAGGATCAATTTTTTGTATGAATAAAATATCGGGTTTCAACATAATTTGAAAGAAAGTTTGTGGATAGCTTATTTTCGATACACTCCTTAAGCTATTTGACGTTTGCGGAACCAGCCCCCGTCTTAATTTATTTCCTTTGCTTTAATTCCTCAATATTTTTAGTACACAAGCATGTTGGTGGGAACTTATCTGCAACAAACATCCGACAAACTTGCTGACCGATTTGCTGATTGAATGCCATCATCCTTTGATGCCAGTCGCTGCGCACTGTTCCGGGTGAACTGAACCGTTCTCTGCACAAATTTCTATGAACTTCTTGTAGATTCTTCCGTACAGGTTTATTTATTTCTATTCATCAACAGATTATGTACAAATCCCACTGATGTTACTTAAAGCTAAACTAGAACGGTACATTAATGGCCTTGACAGAACAAACTAAAAATTACACTATCGATGCGAATTAGACAGGTCTTTAAAACAACGACTAAACTTACGACGAAGCATCCGGCGAGTCACGTTGAAATCAAACAAGGCGGAAGCCCTATTAAACCTAACCCTATCTGTAAACCGCCAATTGCGCCAAACATACTGTAATTGGTTTGCTGTGGAGGTAACCGCAGCCTCAAACTATTCCTCAGGGCTCGGGGTTGCACGTTGATGTTGGTTTGCTCCAGCAGATTAGGACAGTCGATGCGGCCTTGCAAAATGTTTGCGATTAACAAAGCCCTGGCTGTATCTCTACGGACTGACAGGGACTCCAGGTTAATCAGTTGGCAGCGGCTTTCGTAGCTTGGCAAACAATACGGATCGGTCCACGGTAGTTTACGTAGTGCAAATCTCAAAAACCGTCGTTGAGCAGCCTCTATTCTAACGACACCGTTGTTGTAATGGGGAGTCCACACAATCGAGCAACACTCTATTATAGAACAACACAAGGAGCAGCACAAAGATTTGGGGCAGTAGATGTCCGGGAAGTCTTTAGTAATCCGGAAGATAAACCGCAGATCGCAGGAGGCTTTGCCGCCAGCGTACGAGATATGCTGCTTGCAGGTGAGTTGAGTGTCCAGAGTTACTCCTAGGTCCTTGACTTGACTGACGCGCTCAATTTCGGTGCCCAACAAGACATATGAACTTGAATAAAATAGTCTGTTTCTTATGCGAAAACGAGATAACCGTGCATTTAGCCGGGTTGACATCCATGCGATGCAAAGTGCACCAGCCGGCAAAAGCATTTAGCTAACGTTGAAGAAAGCGACAGTCGTCGGGTGAGTGCACCCGAAGATAGAGTTTCAGGTCATCTGCGTATGATAGTCGTGGTCCTTCGAAAGCCAAATTTATGTCGTTGAAGTAGATCAAAAAATCAACGGTTTCAAGTGACTACCCTGCGGTATACCAGACGTGGCTTTGAACATGTGAGACTGACAATCTCCTATGACTACAGCCAGATGACGATCAGTGAGGTACGATTGAAACCATTGTAGCAGACATCCGTTGATCCTAAGCCTGTCCAGTTTGGCAATAACTATGCGGTGGTTCAATTTATCGAAGGCTGCAGACAAGTCGCCATGCTGTCAGTAATGTAGGAAATAAGGCACAGCAGGTTAGTGGCAGTGGAGCGACCAACCATGAATCCGTGCTGGTCGGTACTAATATACGGTTTGCAGTGAGTACAGCCTAGCCCTGCCAAGCGCTTCGTCCTCTTGATGTGTCCAATTTCTTTCAGCGGGTTTTGATGCACTCATTCTTTTCACAACTTCTCACAATAAACGTTAAATTTGCAAAAACACTTTTAAAAGAAATCTTGTTTTGACGTTTCATCTTGTTTTGATTATATTTCTTCAAATAGCAACGTTCGGCTCGGTTGGATCGGGTTGTCATATTTACGAACCGGCTGCTTACCGAGCGAGAAAATTGTAATTTTCCAACCAAGTTACTAACTTGGAGCTTCCTTGCCGTGATACAAAGTGTTAAACTAACAGGATTATCGTTCTGAATAAAATTACCAATTACCAATTACGACAGACCGCGCCTAGTTGTCAAACTGGGTAACAAATTACCGATATTACCGTTTTGGTGCGGTTGGTCTAACAACGAGAAACCTCATCAACATGATCCTTACACTTGTAAACCTGACGGCCTGACGGGATGCCGAGAAAAAACTTGAGTGATCTCAGACGTTGCGAATCAAAGAAAAAACCAAAAAGGAGAGAGTTCCTCTCCCATGTGCGCATCAAAACAGAGTACATACAAACTACCGCTAGAAACTATCACAAAGCTGTCAGCGGTACATGAGCGCGTACCAACACGTTACTTTTGCCTGTTCAGGTGGGGGATTCGTCGGTGTCTCGACCTACCCCGCAGTGGATGTTAGGCAAAGGTTCGAGTACTACTTTACCTATGCCCTTTCGCTAAATTTTCAATGCTTCTATTCTAAAGGGTGTCCACGATGAAATTGCCACACTATGAAATTGCTCTAACTTTTTAACCGTTGGGTAGAATTTAATGAAAATTTGGGTGGATTTAGTTCATAGTGCATTATTTACAAGTTTTGAAGTCCTGTGATCAAAATCGCGGAAATGGAGTCAAAAGAACAGCTCGTGCGTGATAAAATCTGGCGCATTCATCACGAGAACAAGGATCTCTCGCATCGTTCCATCGCTAAAACGTTGGGAATCGCGAATTCCACGGTGTCGCGAGTGATTAAGCGGTTCGAGGAACGGTTGACCACCGATCGGAAGCCCAGAAGTGAAGGAAAAAGTATTCCGTACAACACCAAAAATCACAACCGCGTAGTTGGGGCCTTCAACCGAAATCCGAACGCCTCCGTTCGGGATGTGGCTAAGAAGCTGCACCTAAGCCGAAGTTTTGTCCAGAAGGCCAAAACTAAGGCTGGGCTTCGAACGTTCAAGGTACAAAGGCCCTAATCGCGACGAGAAGCAGAACAAGTCCGCCAAAACCCGTGCCAGGAAGTTGTACCTCAACATGCGACGAAAGTTGAATGCTGCATCATGGACGACGAAACATATGTGAAGGCCGACTTCAAACAGATCCCCTGGCAACCTGTTTTTCACGGCCAAGGATAAGTTCAGCGTTCCGGAGCATGTCCGCACTCAGAAGATGTCCAAATTTGCGAAGAAATTCCTGGTTTGGCAAGCCATCTGCACGTGCGGGAACCGGAGTGCACCTTTCGTGACCCAGGACACGATGAACGGACAGGTGTACATAAAGAGTGCCTCCAGAAGCGGCTGCTTCCTCTCCTGAAGGCCCACAACGTCCCAACAATCTTCTGGCCGGATTTGGCCTCATGCCACTACTCCAAGGACGTGCTGAAGTGGTATGCGGACAATAAGGTCAATTTCGTGCCGAAAATGTTCAACCCTCCCAACACTCCGGAGCTCCGCCCCATCGAGAAGTACTGGGCGATTATGAAGCAGCACCTTCTTAAACGACCTAAGGTAGTGAAGACAGTCGAGGAACTGAAGAAAGTATGGGTTTACATGCAAAAAACGGTTGATTCACAGGTTGTGCAGAATCTTATGGCCGGGGTTAAGGCCAAGGTGCGGGCATTTGCGTATGGACTGTAAATAAAATACGAGTAAAATGGTAAAATGAAGTTTAATAGTTATTTCTCAATCCCTGAAAATTTGATGGCAATCGGATGAAAACTCGAATTTTGCGAATCAATTTTGTGTGTGGCAATTTCATCGTGGACACCCTTTATTTCCAACCTACCGTACACTGACGGAACTGTCAACACGTTGTCTTCATATCTTTCATTCTAGCAAACATTACTGTCCACTCTTGGTGCCTCATGGTGATGAACAAACATCTCCTTCTACATAAAAAAAATCTGTTTCATTTGTATGAGAGCCATCCCTTTCTGATAAGGGAGGCGTCTCGAACCACCATAGCAACATTTCTTGCCTCCAAAAAACCCCACATGACAAATTTGGTTCCATTTGCTTGATAAGTTCTTGAGTTATGCAGAAATTTGTGTTTCATTTGTATGGGAGCCCTCCTTTCCAGGGTGAGGAGTACAGACACTGTATATAGACCGGACAACGCAAATTCATACAATCTGCCAACCCTGAAAAATGTCATAAATCTGAGCAATTGATCTGGCACCACTTGTATTTGTACAAACTTGAAGTAAACAGCGCAAAAGTCTAAAAAAAAAGATTCGGTTTCGATGTTGATAGTTTGTTTTGATTTCGATTGAAGATATTCATTAAAAAGCATAGTGAGAAGTGCCGTGTATAAAAAGAATTGTTTGGAGCAAAATTGTGACAATAACTCGCGATGTGAAGTGAATTCTGTGGGTTCCTTCCGGTTTCCAAAGAAAGATAACATAAGGTAATAAATAATACACCGAAAATACTTACATTTATTTACTGAATATGGAAGTAAAAAATCCCTTATTTGTTCATACTTGGCTTTTGTCAAAACAATACTTGATCACAATACTTGCTACTTTAAAGTAAAACAAAAGTTGGCAGTCCGTTTGGCTGCATTTTTTGACAGGTCGTTTGGCTGCATAAGACAATTGTTGTCCGGTCTATATACAGTGTCTATAGTGAGGAGGGGTCTCGAACCACCATTGAAACAGTTCTTGCCTTAAAAAATTCGCCCATGCCAAATTTGGTTCCAGTTGCTTGATTAGTTCTTGAGTTAGGCAGTAGTTCTTGAGGGTCTTGAACTATCATAAGATCCATTCTCGGAATTAAAAACCCCTGCATACAAATTTGCATAGCGGTAGGAATAGCTCTCATGTTTGATTGAAATTTGTGTTTCATTTGTAAGGGAGCCCCCTTTACAGAGGGAGGAGGCATCTCGAACCACGATAAAAACATTTCCTGCCTTCAAAAATTCGCTCGTATATAATTGGGTTCCATTTGCTTGATTAGTTCTCGAGTTATACAGAAATTTGAAACGACCTCCGGCCAAGCGCACGCAGCGATGTAGCCACTTTTCCCTCGGTCTTTCTCTTCAGCATCCTTTGGAGGTTCTTGTCGTTCAGGGTCGTCGGCCGTCCAGGACCGGGCTTTCTTTCGATGCTCTGATTGTTGTCTAATAGTGCCAAGATGTTGTAGACTGCCATGACGGTTAGAGTTCGACTGATAGAGCTGTCAAATTTTGTCTGCTGACTCATGGGTTACTATGATTGATGCAACATGGGTAGTTTCGTCAGTGCGGGTGAAGGTAAATCGGCATTTTTTGTCCATTTTTTTTAATGCAAACGTTAAAAAGGAATTTCTGTCTGTATGAACCTTAAATAATCGAAAACTACTGAACCGATCGAAGTGAAATTTGGATAGATGGGTTTAAAGGGGGCGAGAAAGGTTCTTATAATAGTAAGAGTCCCCTTCCTCCTCTGAAAAAGGGGGCTCCCATACAAATGAAAGACAAATGTCTGCATAACTCGAGAACTAACAAGCAAATGGAACCAAATTTGGCTTGTACAGGTTATGAAAGACCAGAAATGTTTCTACAGTGGTTCAAGACCACTCTGCTCTTTAGAAGCAGGTGTGGGGAGGGTGGCTCTCATACAAATGAAACACAAATTTCAAAAACCCAACCAAAACCAAACATGAGAATTATCCCTACTGTTATGAAAATGTGAATGCATTTCATAACAGTAGCGTCGTAAGGGGGGGGGGGTCCCATACGAATAAAACACAAATTTCTGCATAATTCAAGAACGAACCGAACAAATGGAACCAAATTTGGCATGTGGGGGTTTATGAAGACAAAGTTTTTTTTAAGGTGGTTTGAGACCTCTCCCTTAGGAAAGCTCCATTTATTATTTCACGCAGTAAGGGGGAGGGGGGGTTGCGGAAAACATGACGGTCCATACAAAAAAAAAATTGAAGGTCCATACAAAAAATGTGAAAGGGGGGGGGGGGGGTGTAAAAGTCATTTATTTGCCTGACGTAATTAATGGACGTTCCTTTTTCTGGAAGGGATGGCTTCCATCGAATGAAACAGAAATTTCTAAGAACTAATCAAATAAATAGGACCAAATTTGGCATGTGTAGGTTATTGTTGGCAGGAAATGATTCTATGGTGGTTTGAGACTCCTCCCCTCTCTTGAAGGGGTGGGCTCTCATACAAATGAGACACAAATGTCAACCAAACATGAGAATGATCCCTACTGTTATGAAAATTTATATGTTGGGGTTTTTGGGGCTGGAGAAGGTTCTTATGATGGTTCGTGGCTCCTTTCCCGTCTGGAAGAGGAGAGGGGGGCTCTCATACAGATGAACCACAGATTTCTGCAAAACTCAAGTACTAATCAATTAAATGGAACCTAATTTTGGATGTGGGGGTTTTTAGGCAGTATTTTTTTTCTTTAGGTGGTTTGAGACCCCTAACCTCTGGAGGGGGGGGGGGGGGCTCTCAAACAAATGAAATAGAAATTTGAACCCACACATGAGAATTATCCATGCAACTGAAATACAACATGTGTATTTCTCGGGTAAGCAGCATGTTCTGATAGAAGTTTAGTCAAGAGTGGGGGATGCTTGAGTTACTATCAGTGCTACATTGAGCATGAGCATGATTGACCGCCCGAGGTTGCTACTCCGTTATTGCCAGATCAGCTGTTATTACACAGAGAACCAACAGATGATGCTTGGGACTAACATACATCTTCAATGTGTAAAAACTGGTGATCCCAAACTAAGGCAATACCGGCTCCGGCCCCGTCCGAATGCAAGTCAAGTAAGGAAAGGGTAGGAATATGTTGACGTGATACTCGCTTTATTGAAAGCCGCGGAATCCACTGCACTTCGACGAGAAATCACTGGGATTTTGGATATCAGGATTGGGTAGCAGCAGGATTCGTTTTGGTTAACGATAAGCTGTCAAGTTAAATATTTCAAAATTTGGAGTGACTTCCGATTTGAACCGATTTAAACCAACAGTAAGGATGCTATTGGGGTCACTCACAAAGTGTGATTGTGGTTTTTCATTGGGAAACTAGGAGTTGTTTTACAATGCTGGAAAGCCGATTTGGACCGATTAAACCAACAGTAAGGATGCTATTGGGGCCACTCACAGAGTGTGATAGTGGTGTTTCATTAGGAAAACAAGGAAATTCATCTCCTTAGAGCTAACTCGAACCGATCTACACCAGTTAAAGGGTGTCCACGATGAAATTGCCACACACAAAATTGATTCGCAAAATTCGAGTTTTCATCCGATTGCCATCAACTTTTCAGGGATTGAGAAATAACTATTAAACTTCATTTTACCATTTTACTCGTATTTTATTTACAGTCCATACGCAAATGCCCGCACCTTGGCCTTAACCCCGGCCATAAGATTCTGCACAACCTGTGAATCAACCATTTTTTGCATGTAAACCCATACTTTCTTCAGTTCCTCGACTGTCTTCACTACCTTAGGTCGTTTAAGAAGGTGCTGCTTCATAATCGCCCAGTACTTCTCGATGGGGCGGAGCTCCGGAGTGTTGGGAGGGTTGAACATTTTCGGCACGAAATTGACCTTTGTCCGCATACCACTTCAGCACGTCCTTGGAGTAGTGGCATGAGGCCAAATCCGGCCAGAAGATTGTTGGGACGTTGTGGGCCTTCAGGAGAGGAAGCAGCCGCTTCTGGAGGCACTCTTTTATGTACACCTGTCCGTTCATCGTGTCCTGGGTCACGAAAGGTGCACTCCGGTTCCCGCACGTGCAGATGGCTTGCCAAACCAGGAATTTCTTCGCAAATTTGGACATCTTCTGAGTGCGGACATGCTCCGGAACGCTGAATTTATCCTTGGCCGTGAAAAAAAGGTTGCAGGGGATCTGTTTGAAGTCGGCCTTCACATATGTTTCGTCGTCCATGATGCAGCATTCAACTTTCGTCAGCATGTTGAGGTACAACTTCCTGGCACGGGTTTTGGCGGACTTGTTCTGCTTCTCGTCGCGATTAGGGGCCTTTTGTACCTTGAACGTTTGAAGCCCAGCCTTAGTTTTGGCCTTCTGGACAAAACTTCGGCTTAGGTGCAGCTTCTTAGCCACATCCCGAATGGAGGCGTTCGGATTTCGGTTGAAGGCCCCAACTACGCGGTTGTGATTTTTGGTGTTGTACGGAATACTTTTTCCTTCACTTCTGGGCTTCCGATCGGTGGTCAACCGTTCCTCGAACCGCTTAATCACTCGCGACACCGTGGAATTCGCGATTCCCAACGTTTTAGCGATGGAACGATGCGAGGGATCCTTGTTCTCGTGATGAATGCGCAAGATTTTATCACGCACGAGCTGTTCTTTCGACTCCATTTCCGCGAGTTTTGATCACAGGACTTTAAAACTTGCAGGATGTAAATAATGCACTATGAACTAAATCCACCCAAATTTTTATTAAATTCTACCCAACGGTTAAAAAGTTAGAGCAATTTCATAGTGTGGCAATTTCATCGTGGACACCCTTTACTATCAGTGCTACATTATGCACAAGAAGTTAATCTAAGTTTATCCAAGAAAAAAATATGTTCAAACTGACAGGGTACGCCTTCTCTTGAAGATAAATGTTTTGTCTATGAAATTTTTCTACACAGAAAGAAAAGTCGGTTGGAATTATCGATCCAAGGGTTAAATTAAAAACACGAACCTACACATTATTAAGAAAAAAACCATAGAATTGCCCCTTTTTTAGATTTTTATCCATTTAGTTGCATGCATAGCAAGGCTCGCACCGGGTTCCACTAGTACGTTATAAAAAAGCATAAATTTTTACGCTGCTCGAAAAATAAGAAATAACATCGAAATGTATCCTTAGGTAACAACAAAAGCATAAACTAACAAAATTGCGTTATTCCCTATGATAATGGGACTGTTACGTATTTGTGGATATTGATGTTTCTTAAACTTGTAGTACATTATCTGTTGTATGTCATAGACAAATAGACAGCTGTCAGGTATCATAGATTCCTGTCAGGTGTCTTGCTGCCTATAACCAATACTTGTTCATTTTAAAATTATTGTACTACAAGCTGCGGAAATATCACCGATCGAGAATTTTTTCAACTTTCCCAACTTTCCCAAGAAAACGGAGAGTTATACGAAGGATTCCGTAGTAATAGCTATATTTTATTTTCAGTGCATATTAAAAAAAAAGCCGCTTAATTCGCTGCTGAACCGCTGAGAAACTAAGATGGGTGAATGGCCGCCATACTATAGAAGACCTATCGATAGGCAGATCTGCAAAATTAGTTAGATCCAAAATTAATCCAGAATTATCAGAAAGCGTAATACATGTAGTTTTGAAGCACAGAATATGACTATGTACACAGATAAAAAGAAACATTGAATTTTCTGCGTTATCTAATGCACATAAAGGGAATGCTAGATTTGGCAGAAAATAATGGGATATTTCATGTAAATTTAAGCCAGATAACGCCTGAATCAAGCCTGTTGTATGCAAGATTGCAAACATTGTTGAATGCAAACATTGTTTACGTTTCCTTTGGCTTGCAATTGAACGAAGCGAAAATTTACACACTTGTTAAAATTAATTATTTTTTTCTGTGTACGTTTCAAAAAATCCAGTCAATAGATTTTTGGGCATTTTGACAAAGGTGTGCAATAAACACGTGATTCAGTTAATCGTTTTTCTAGTGAAATTTAATGCTTCTTCCTCTGTATCACGAAACGACATTTGTAGATTTTTTTATTTAGTCGAAACGAAATGCAAATGTCATTGACTGTTGAATTATTTGCAGCTTATAGGATTGTTGGTGATAACGAGCTGAATTGATATTATATGCATTGGCTTGCAGTCACTCTGAAAAGAAGTGCAGTGCGTTCTTATCAATGTTCGACCTGCATACGACATCAATACCATTTGATGATAGCAGAACGCTTGTAATCGCGAAATGTCGATATAAAGGGTATCAGGATTCACACGACTTGGGTGTGATGAATCAATAATGTTTTGGGCACTATACTTCTATGGTAACGTCGGGAACTGGCATGTTACTTTGGTACACACTTAGATTTTTTTACAGAAATCTGTAAAGTTTTACCGAATCCTCAACAGCTGAACGTTCGGTAATCCGATTTTATGGATTTCGGTGAAATTTTACAGATATCTGTAAAAAAATTACCAGATTTCGGTAAAATTTTGTATCGGAGCCCCCCTTTTCAGAGAGAGGAGGGGTTTCAAACCACCATAAAAATATTTCTTTGCCTTCTAAAACTCACCCATACCAAATCTGGTTCCATTTGCTTGATTAGTTCTCGCTGTATGCAGAAATTACTGTTTAATTTGTATGGGAGCCCCCTTTTCCAGAAGGGGTTCTCACAGACAGACAGACAGACAGACAGACAGACAGACAGACAGACAGACAGACAGACAGACAGACAGACAGACAGACAGACAGACAGACAGACAGACAGACAGACAGACAGACAGACAGACAGACAGACAGACAGACAGACAGACAGACAGACAGACAGACAGACAGACAGACAGACAGACAGACAGACAGACAGACAGACAGACAGACAGACAGACAGACAGACAGACAGACAGACAGACAGACAGACAGAGACAGACAGACAGACAGACAGACAGACAGACAGACAGACAGACAGACAGACAGACAGACAGACAGACAGACAGACAGACAGACAGACAGACAGACAGACAGACAGAGACAGACAGACAGACAGACAGACAGACAGACAGACAGACAGACAGACAGACAGACAGACAGACAGGACAGACAGACAGACAGACAGACAGACAGACAGACAGACATACAGACAGACAGACAGGACAGACAGACAGACAGACAGACAGACAGACAGACAGAACAGACAGACAGACAGACAGACAGACAGGACAGACAGACAGACAGACATACAGACAGACAGACAGACAGACAGACAGACAGACAGACAGACAGACAGACAGACAGACAGACAGACAGACAGACAGACAGACAGACAGACAGACAGGACAGACAGACAGACAGACAGGACAGACAGACAGACAGACAGACAGACAGACAGGGACAGACAGACAGGACAGACAGACAGACAGACAGACAGACAGACAGACAGACAGACAGACAGGACAGACAGACAGACAGACAGACAGACAGACAGACAGACAGACAGACAGACAGGACAGACAGACAGACAGACAGACAGACAGACAGACAGACAGACAGACAGACAGACAGACAGACAGACAGACAGACAGACAGACAGACAGACAGACAGACAGACAGACAGACAGACAGACAGACAGACAGACAGACAGACAGACAGACAGACAGACAGACAGACAGACAGACAGACAGACAGACAGACATACAGACAGACAGACAGACAGACAGACAGACAGACAGACAGACAGAGACAGACAGACAGACAGACAGACAGACAGACAGACAGACAGACAGACAGACAGACAGACAGACAGGACAGACAGACAGACAGACAGATAGACAGACAGACAGACAGACAGACAGACAGACAGACAGACAGACAGACAGACAGACAGACAGACAGACAGACAGACAGACAGACAGACAGACAGACAGACAGACAGACAGACAGACAGACAGACAGACAGACAGACAGACAGACAGACAGACAGACAGACAGACAGACAGACAGACAGACAGACAGACAGACAGACAGACAGACAGACAGACAGACAGACAGACAGACAGACAGACAGACAGACAGACAGACAGACAGACAGACAGACAGACAGACAGACAGACAGACAGACAGACAGACAGACAGACAGACAGACAGACAGACAGACAGACAGACAGACATTTATTCAATGGTTCGTACTCGTCCCATGTGGTTGATGTTGTTACCAGGTTTGATAATGCTGATGTCGGATGTTTTGATGTTCGGTTGCTACGAGTCTCGTTGTGCCAGCATCTAGGCCACGATCTGATATCGTGCATAGTGCACAGGTGGTAATAGAACTGTATATCTCAAAATCCACTCAAGTTAAGCCATTTTCGGTTCAAAAGCCGACTACGGTCCATAACGGCATTCGTACCTTTGTTTTAAATTGGTTGAAATGAAGTAAACCACCATCACACTTGTAAGTGTCCCAACTTTTTTTTTGCTTACTCTAGGTTACAATCGGTTCAAATCGGCTTTCAAATGTAGTTTAACCTTTTTGATTGTGTTTCCAATGATGTAAACCACTATCACACTTTGTGAGTGGCCCTTAGCATCCTTACTGTTAGTTCAAAACGGGCGATAAGCGGAGTTTAAAAAACATGTTTGTTGTCCCACTTTAGTAAACCACCATCACATTTTGAAAGTGACCTCATCAGTAACTTTATTGATGATTTCAATCTGTTCGAATCGACTGATAAATGTAGTTTACAAAAATAGTTTGTATTCCCAATCATGTGAGTGGCTCTAAGAGCATCCTTACTGTTGGTTTGAATCTAATGGTTAAAAGAATTTTTAATGTTGGTTAAGATCGGTTAAACTGGACTATAATCCAAGTTGAAAATTTGTTTGTATTCCTAATTAGGTAAATCACCATCACATTTTTTACTGGCTCCAACAGCATCCTTACCGTTGATTTAAATTGGCACAAAATGACTCTCAAGCGTTATAAAAAATAACTTGTTTACCGAATGAAAAACCACTTTCACACTTTGCGAATGGCCTCGTTAAGATAGTTTCTGTTGGTTGAAATCGGTACTACTATTTATATATACTTCTGCGCATCTCCTTAAACCAACTAGATGGAGAATAATCTGAAAACCAACAATAAGAATTTCAGTGTATAATTTACCGAAACGAACTCTGCTGTCAATCCAAATCTTTATCCACCATACTAGTTATTGCTCGTGGAAGTGCAGAGGATTTCTCGGCTTTCAATAAGGCGTGTACAAACTTAGATTTTTTTTACAATACCGATTTAACTGATTTCGGTGAAATTTTACAGTTATCGGAATACCGACCGTTCAGCCGTTGAGAATTCGGTAAAACTTTACAAATTTCTGTAAAAATATCTGAGTGTGTATCACGTCAACACATTTTGCATTCTGGCGAGGCCGACGCTGGTATTGTTTTAGAACAGTTTACACATTGAAACAACCTGCACCGAGTAGCTCGCGAGTAACTCAATATAGCTTAAAATTGAATCAATCTTCATCGGTTCTTATCGGTTTGACTTCCAATTTGCCTGAAATTTTTTTTTGGACATATTCCACGACTATGAAGGTTCTAGAAATATTCAATGCAGGATGCGTGATACGAATGGCTTTGCTGAAGTTCAACGATCAGGTTTGATAGATGTATAGATTGGTAATTTGCTAAAAATCGAGCAAAAATAGCAAATAGAAGGTCAAGCCAAAAGTGGAGGGTTATTCAAACTAGGACTTTTTTGAAGACATGAAAATAACTCCTTATCGGAACTAGCAGCAGTAAATAGGATATCAATTAATTTCAATATCAGAGTTAAATATAGAAACGCATATACGAGAAGTGCACATACGAGAGCTCATATAATAGCGATTAGTTTGTTTGACAGCTGCTGTGCAAAAATTGAATTGAAAAAATTGAGAGAAAACAAATGACAGTTCTCGCTTGCTGAGCAACGCGAGTTGCACGAGTTACAAAAGCAACTCTGAAATTGCTCGCGATAAGGAGCTGCACGGTGGGCAAGAACTGATGAAAACAGACCGCTTGGAAATTGTACGGGGAATCTAATGGAACTGGTTTCAATCACCGCACGGATGTGGTTGTGGATTTATAGAGCTGATTTAACCTCACTGTCCCTTATATTCTTGAATAATTTATAGACATCTTTGCACGGAGAGACTCAAGATCAACAAAATAGTGCTAGTCCCATGTGAAATTTCTTGGAGAATCGAATAAAAGCAACCATCGCACAGCTCTATGAACGAAGATATGGCTGATTTTACCCCACTTCTCCTTGTATTATTAAATACTTTATAGATATCTTTGGTCGGAGTGCCTCAAGATCAACCAAATAAGGTCCTACGTAAAATTTTCGAATAGAATTGAATCGAATAGATGTTATTTCAACCACAGCACAGCTCTATGAACGAAGATATGGCTGATTTTACCTCACTTCTCCTTGTATTATTAAATAATTTATAGATATCTTTGTTCGGAGTGGTTTAAGATCAACCAAATAGGGATAGTCCTATGTGAAATTCCCTGGAAAACCAAATAGAGGTTGTTTTATATACCGCACGGCTCTCTGAACAAAGATTTAGCTGATTTTACCCCACTTCCTCTTATATTCTTGGGATGAATAATTCAACTCTATGGGTTAAACTGGGGTGAAATCAGCCATATCTTTGTTCCCAGAGCCGGGCGGTGGTTGAAACATTTGACAAGCAGAATAATGTCGATTTTATTGAGAAAAGTATCGGTCCACCAAATTAATCCATCGAAAAATATTGGGCAATTATCAAACGTAAATCAACGAAACGTGGTAAAAAATCAGTGGGGTTGTGTACAAGACACGACCGGTTGACGTAGACTACGTTAAACCAAGTGATGCATTATATTGTCAGGGAAATTCTGTGTGGCTATTATTAGCGTTAAAAGGGTTTCAATTATTCGTGCCGGTCGCTTACCCTTACCGAAAGAAGCAGTTTAAGTCACAATATGACGGGTGCGGCTCTTATGGGACATTTGACCAGCGTTTTGAATCCAGTATGTAAGAAAATTCTATTGTATGCTCTTGAGATATTATTTGGTGGCCCTGAAAAGGGCCGTTTGGATTTATGAGAGTCGGTGCGTGGGAAAATTCTTGTGCACACTCTTTATAACTTCTTTGGTGGCCCTGAAAGGGCCGTTTGGTTATGAAGTCAGTGCGTGGGAAAATTCTCTTGAACACTCTTTATAACTCTTTGGTGGCCTGAAAAGGGCCTTTAGTTTAAATGATGACACAGCCACGGTTGCAGTTTTACGATGGACTATCTTTAAGGCCTAGAAGATAGTTAAGGATCTGTTAGAGAATATAAAATTATTAAATTAATGATAATTTTGCTCATCTTTATAATCATAATCGCTTGACATTACTTAATGTTTATTCGTCGAAAATCAAAATCGTTGGACGGTGGTTCAAGAAAAATGCATAATATTGCTGACATTGCAAACGGAGGTCGCTGAACGAAGGTTAAAGCAGCAGAATCTTCATCACGACTAGTTGTTTAATCACAGTTCAAAGCCAAGTCGAGATAAAGGTACTTTTCATGAAATCAAAGAAGGAAGTTCTCTGACTTTGGAACAGTGATGTTATAAATTGCCAGATACAATAACTGGCATACCTTTTCTGATTGTGAGACCTGGCAACAATCATATAAAGAGTGTTGAACAATATATCAAACAAACAAACGAACAAAGAAATCTAATTCCAAATCATACTCTGGTGAAATGAAAATCGACGGAGCAACGTCGCTGTGTCCTCGTATAACCGGCTCACGAAGCGCAGATATCGCCATATCGATCGGCTGCTCAGTTGCTCATCGTAAGATGCGCAAAGTTTCTCGACGATGTGCGGTCTTGTGGTGAAGGGGGCCGTACACCTTTTCTATATATGGCCACTCATCCAACACTCACGCTATCACGCATTACCTGACCAATGCAATCGAAGCCGGTGATTTCGACTGCAGCACCATCCTCCTGACAAGTTTCACTTACAGCAATAAAGTCCGCTCCTGTTAGTGAACTATCGGCTGAAACAGTCTGCTGCATGTGCGCTTGAGATTCTCAATTTCTATAGCTCATAAGCGGCGGTTGTGAATCGTTTCAACTACTTTCACGATATCCAAGATTTCTGTTGAACATCGAAAACGGAAATTTAGGAAATCTTTAGATATATTCAAACCCAATAATAACAAAAAGTTTTCTTCCTGGAGGTAGGACTCTATCCAACGCGAATCGTTAACACAACAGAACAACTGTTTATAACACTACTAATTGGAATTTACAGAGAATGTTGATTCGGAATATTATGTTCGACATCAAAATGGTGTCCGTGATAGAGAATTTGTGTGATTTGAGTTATGCGACGAAGGAAAACAAGTTTTGCTAATGCCAACGACTAACAATCGACAATTTGAAACGAAAATCCCAATCAAAGCAAACTCTCAAGCTGAGAATTTTAAATTGACGGTAGCAAAGATGGATTTGTATCTGGTAGCATTTATTGATTCATCGCGGGTTGCGCCAACCAGCCAAAATTTTCCAGACAGCTCGCCCTCCATGCAGGCGTTTTGCGGTTGCGAATTGGCACTATATTGGGCGCACAAACCAAGCGAAATGAAAGTTTGATTCTTTAAACAACTCTTTTGGTTTGATTGGTTGTCTCAAAAGGATAGATTATCAAATTAGTGGATAGCGCCAACCAGCTAGGTGAAATTTTTACTGACGGCACTGAACTTAATTCAAGATTAGTTCGTTCTTGAATAATCAGCTCTTTATTTGAATTAATTGTCGCTTAAAAGGACAGATTATTTCCACCTTCTGCTGACTGCTACTCGCCCCAAGGACGCTTTCCCAAACAGCAGAGTTTACTAAGTCGCGACGAAGCAATCGCCACGATGAGTAAGATGGTGGCTTGCACAAAACCGACGCGATTGTACGCCTTCATAATCCGCCATTTTGCCTCATCGCGATGATCGCTGTTTGAGAGCCTTGCCACTTTTCCACCACCAGCTGCCTCTGCACCAGCTCCGCTGCCGCATACAAATGAAGGCTCCACCAAACTGCAGCAATTTTTAGCCACCGCGGCGGCTGAAATCGCGGTGGAAAAATCGCCGCTGTGAGATTACATGGCGGCTTATGGGAGCGCACAAACCAACGCCGATTAAAATACGCATGCGTTGGTTTGTCTGCGCTCCGATAAGCCGCCGCGTAATCTACAGCGGCGATTTTCTGCCGCGATTTCCGCTACCGATAGCTAAATAGCATACGGCGACCTTCATTGGTACGCGAAGTAACTGCAACGGGCCCGATGATGAAGTAAGCAATCTTCTCCAAACAGAGATCGTCGCGATGAAGCCAAATGGCGGATTAAGAGGGCGCACAATCGCGTCGAATTTGTGCAAGCCGCCATCTTACCTCTTCGTCGCGTTCACCGTACCTTCAGAAACGCTGCGGTTTGCGTAGACGCAAACGCTCCCTGCGACCAGCCCTGCGTACTCTCTGCGGTCAGCTTCCTGCGACCAGCTCTCTGCGACCAGCTCCCTGCAGTCCAGCCCGCTGCGAGCCAGCTACCAGCGCTCCTCCGCACAGCTTCAATGCTGCCAAACGACTGAAGCAAAATTTTTCCTAAGTGTGCTTGCTTATGCCGTTCTCAGCCGCGTGCGAGACGTGACACGGCGAGTCGAATGACATGATTGGTTAAAGTCCTCTCTAACACAAAGAAGAAGAAGATGATGCGAAGACGTTCTTGCTTCGATTTGAAATCTGTGATAGCAAATTTAGTAAATTACTCCGCAAAATGACACTATAAGAGCTATCACCTTATATTTTGCGTTATTTTCAATAGTTTACTATTGATTGAGAAAATGTTTGACAATTGGAATTGGAGCGCGGTAAAATTTCCAAGACCGATTGATGAAGAAATCATGTAAATCTATCGTGGATTATTTGAGTTATCGCGTACAAAACGTACGGTTTTTCGTGACGGTCGCAAAATTTTAGATTTTCATTTGACACCCTACCCTTGCCGTAAGACGTAGTCTACGTCAAAAATCAAAACATCGTTTGAATAGTTGGCAGATAACCCGCTCATATAAATTTCCTGGTTGACGGTTCCGGTCGCAATATAAACGTTGCTTTTCAAGCCACAGGTACAGATGGCCTGCTACACCAGATATTTCTTCGCGAACTTTGACAGCTTAAAAATATCTACCACCTTTTCCGATCTGATTGCCATATAAAATACCCGTCCAGGTAGTTGTTTAAATGCTGCCTTGACGTAGGTTTCATCGTCCTGTACCACATCTTCAAAATGAGAGGTAGGCAAAAAAAATTAATGCACGATGAAAGGAAATGCGTCAAGTTTAGGTCGACCAAATTTTGATCGAAACACCCTTTACAAATTCTACAAAATGTTATCCTTAGATTTTTGGTTTGTGCGGCCGATTTCTTAATCAAGAGACTTCAAATACATTTCCAGAGCGATTAAATGGAAGCTTTTAATATCAGTTTTTGCATTAGTAATATTTATGTAACAAGTCCCGTTATTTCCTAGTCGAGAAATCAACCTTCGCGAAAAAACTTGATCATACAGCTCCCGACTGTCAAAAAACAAGTCAAAATAATCAAATTACCTCTCGGTGTCCACTTCGGATGCGATCGAGCTGAACGTGGTCGTCGACAGCAGCGACACCGGGCTGGGATTCCGGGACGAGCCGATCGAACTCGTCTCCGATCCCATCCCGCCGTACCGATGATGATGATGATGATGCTGCTGATGATTGTGATGCTGATGTGTGTCAAAACCCGCCGAAGTCGTCGCTGGCATGCTGGTACGGATGTTGGGACTGCTACTGCCCTGGTCAGTGTTGGTTCGGATGATCAGTTCGTTGGTAGAGGTGTCGCGTTCCGCCGTGATCGACACCACCCGGGGTCGTACCTCGGAACGGCGTCCCGTTTGTCGCGGGCGGTTCATTTGGGTGGGACTGTCCAGATCCGTTTCCAGCGGGGGTGGATCACGTCCGCAAAGCGAGGCCGATACGAGGTAAGGTATGAGATCCTCCTCGGTGATGGGTGCACTAGGGGTGGGTTCAGTCTGTTGATAGGATTCGCGAACGAAGGGTTCAACCTCCAGCTCGGAAGCCGGAAGAGGTCGTGATGGAGCTGAGTTCGTTGTGATCCTCGAGCGGTAGCGATTGGTGGGATCCTTCCCCGGACGAAGGATGTGCCATGCTGGGAAGTCAGTGCAGATTGTGCTGAGTGATGCATTAATACTGTCGTCGATTGATTCGGCAGTGCCGTGGGATTCGATGGAATCTGAGTTTGATGGCTCGGCAACGTGATCCGGTAGGGTGATGGGGGCGCGTTTTGCGCATCGAGTTCCCGCAGCCATGTGGATGTGCGCCGTGGGATCGGTCGGCGATCGAGCGTTGCCGTTGAGGTAGGTTCTGGAAGAAATGATGGAAAAAGACGAAATATGTGTTTTAGATAAGTGAGAATGGAAATGCCGATACGGTATGATGAAACGTTCAATAATATTGGGCCCAACGAAATGAATCATACACGGTAATCTTGTTATGGCGTTATTTATAGCAACAGGTGCCCAAGTGTAGTGTGACTGACAAAATTTCTTGACTGCAAATGAAACGACTATTGAACGCAAAAAATTCGTTATCTTCTCTCCGTGTCCCCGGGAATGGCTACATATAAAATCAGCCACGAGCTGTCTGCCCCCCATCAGTGTAGGCCATGAGTCAGTGGTGTGAAGAGGGACGATTCCGCAGTTAAATTTGAGCAGCTCAAAGAATTCAATTCCCACGCAAGATAAGCAAACAACGAAAACAAACATCGAAATGATGGAAATCAGCCTTCTGACGGTTTCGGCGGTGGTGGTGGTGGTGGCGGCGGTTTGCTCGGACCGATCTATCGCTACTTGACGAGGAATTATTTCTACTTTGCCGATAAGTGTTTGCCCTTCCTGAAGCCGGTGCTTTTGGTTGAAATTTGGGACCGCTGCTGGCGAAGAAGCGCGACGTATTGAGCATTTCAAATGGCTGTACAACTCGTTTCCGATGCCAAGTAAGTGCTGTTGTCGGTTTGCGGCATTGTGATATAGATGTTATAGACGTGGAGTGTTCTGCGTGAGACGGGATGTGTGTAGAGTGATGCATTAGTTTCGGAAAAAAGAACAAGTTTGACAGCGTTAATGCATCTAAAAGATTTCATGTGTTATTACGGGTCTCAATTAAATTTGAGAGGTGTGAGTTTGGAAAGTAAAAGTATAGGTACACACTACCAAAATGTCTAGTAAATTTCTGCCTCCAGAGACCGACACATGCAAGCGTCCTTTAGCACATAAGATTGAGTTGAAAAAGATGAGAAAATTAATTCAATCAATCACATCTTTCGTCGAATTGCGTATGTGTCAGTTTCAGAAGACAATTTTACACGAAATTTTGCTTTACATTCCTCGAATTTTTTCAAACATGAATTACATCTCGTGTGAAACTCATTATATTTTTAGTGTGTAGAAACTCGAAGAGATAGGCGTTATCAGTGTTGGTGTACTAATGTTGACTCATATGTTAAAATTCACCTTAAACCAGGTTTGTTTGATTTGTCAAATCTTCACTTTTCTGGAAGTTAGGTGCTTGTTAATCAAACTAAATCGAACTGTTTGCGATTGTTTCAACTCAAGTACGTGTATTGCCAATCAGCAAATATGGTAAATTAACAAGATGTCCCAGATATTATTTTCTATTATTTTTTTATTATATTTCATCTTTATTTTTTTATTTATTTAGAATAATGTAGAGGATACAATCTTTCTATATGGTTGCAACGACGTCTGGTGACAACACATTGAACTATTCGATCATACTTTCATACTAGCATGGATCATAGTGTGCGTGTACTTATTTGACAGTCGAGATGTTAAGGGATTGTTTTGATTATTTTGATTCAAAGTTGATGTGTTTTGAAGTGTCCCATCAGTAAATAATTCCTTGAAATCATTTATCCACCAAAAACCGGAATCTCATAAGAGCAACTGCAATGGAAATTCATTTCAAGTAACAACGAAACGAATCAACGCTCGACGGGAAATGGCAAATCGTTTTGTCTATCAATTTGGTTCAACGTTATCTCGTTTTCGATGATAATGGCGCTGCTATCTGTCTCTAAAATTTAGAAAGAATGAAGGGAGTCTGCAATTAGCCACAAAAAGCAGTTAGGATATTTCATACAATATGGCAAATATTATTGCGTAGAAGTTTACTCTAAGGCTACTCTAAATAGAGTAACTTTCAGTCAGTTTCGTATTTCCATGCTAATAGAGATTGCTGACAGCTCTCTTACCACCACAGACATAACCGAGGGTCGGTTTGTGATCATTCCAAAGTTAAAAAAGCAAAACAAAGACGAAAGAAAAAAACTGAGCTTTTGTGATCATTCTAAAAGTGACAGGCCGACCAGAAAAATATGGCATCCTTGAATTTTGCACTTTTTCCATCGGTGCAGCAGCCTCTATTGTAAAAAACAGAGTAATTAAGGAAACTGAGTTAGTGCAACTCTGATTGTAAAAGCGCTACTTATTAAAATAGGGTAATTATAATAAAGCTGTAAACAGCGAAAAACGTGGTTAAGTCCAAGGTTTAGTCGAAAATCGGATATTGATTCAGAAGTTGAGTTCGGTTCGGAAGTTGAAAGGTAAGGAGAATGTCTTTTTATGTAAATCGACTCTGACAATACGGACATTTCGGGTGAACAAAGACATTTTTTCCTCAATCAGTCGTACTGCGTTCCGTGGATCCTCTTCAAGCGTGGGAAAGCATTCGCAGAGAATATCCCCATATTTACCTAATCGCTCGAGATTTCGAAAATGGTGACAAGTGTACCGACCGAGAGATTGTTTTCTCGGACAGGGCAAATTATAGCAAAGAGGCACAGGTTGAATTCCTCACGCAGTTCACTTCCAGAAGTATACTGGAATAACCGAATCAAAAAACGAACATCAAGAACTGATAACCTGAGTTATCTGATTTGATTTGTTTTGTTGTAAGTTGTACCCCTAAATAATAAATAATACTGAATAAAAGAGATATTCAACTCATTTTTTATGTTCGAATGAAAAAGTATCGATACTAAAAAAATCGATACTTTCCCATCGATAAAATCGGAGAATCGATTCTAATGGTCAAATATGAATCGATTTTCCAATATCGATACTTACGCACAATTTGCACAATGCAAGTGACGGAAATCAACTTCCAATCTTTTGCCTGTCAGAGGGGTTTCCTTCCCCCTTGCCTGCCACGCCTGGTAGCTAGGCAAGAGATTGTCTGCTTGATTGGATGCCATCTTTCAAACATGCCCTCTTGACAGGCAATTTCAGCTATTTCTATTAAATTTCATAACCTGCCGTGCTCTTACAGACCTATCAATACTTTCTCTTCACATCTTCGGTCCCTGTAGAAATTGCTGTCCACTCCATAAAAAGAAGCTAGAATGTTTCATACAGTATGTCAAATATTATTGCGTAGAAATTGAATGCTTTCAAGGTCCAGCAATTGAAGTGTTACATTGAAAACAACATTTAAATTCAATACAACAAAACTTTTTTGAATCCTGGAAAGTGTGAGCTGTTTTGAGGAATACCTGTAACTAGAAAATGAGGAGAAAGATTAGTATTTTCCATTTCGTTTCAACTACCTTTGTTGCTTATCTTGACAGATGCGCGTATTTCGTCTACAATGTGCAGACTTCTCCAGTGTCGTGTTCTAATACTCTACTATTGGTACTGTTAAAATCTGTATCTACATTAATCTGGACACCTTCAAATCATTGTAACTTTTGAAATATTGAACGTAGGAAGCTTCCAGGGGTGGTTTTTTATTCTGCTATGGCCAGAAATGCTACAGCTGAGAATTTCAGAACGAAGAAGGCATCCAAATTTCCCAAATAATACCTTTGGTGGCAAGCAATTTGCACGTGTGGCAAAAAGAGTAAATCTTTCGTCACTACAAGCACAATCAACAAGGAGATCTATCAGAAAGAGTGTCTGCACAATCAACAAGGAGATCTATCAAAAAGAGTGTCTGCAGAAGCGATTGCATCATGCCACTATGTTAAAACTGTGATGGAGTGGTACCAAGTAAATCAAGAGAACATTGTACCAAAAACCTTTAACCCGCCAAATTAGCCAGAGCTACGACCAATCGAGAGATATTGGGCACTGATAAAGCGGAAGCTTTCTGGAAAGAAGCAAGGAATCAAAGACATCAAACACTTCCAGCAAATTTGGACAAAGACGGCTTCTACGATTTCTGAAGAGTCTGTACAAACCCTAATGGACGGAATTAAGCGCAAAGTTCGAAAATTTTATACAAATACCGAATAATTATTGTTTGTCTTCACGATCGTCACACTGAATCTGAAAAAAAACAACTTTGATGGAAATATAATGCGAAATTTATGTTTTATTCATGTTTTGAGGTGTCCGGATTATTGCGGATACAGACCTATAGTATATGCACACGACACTGAAGAAATCTGCACATTGTAGACGAAATTACGCGTATCTGTCGAGATAAGCAATAAAGGTACACTGAAAATTGAATTTAGTTTATATTTCGAAAATCGAAGGTAGCACTAACGAATCCGTTTAGTTGTTTTTTCGCAACGAAACTGATGTGTACATTCAGCATAGCTGACACAATATCTTGATGCGCCTTTCTGTTGGGTTCATGAATAACAGACAGATCTTCTTTATAGACTCGATATGTAATTGAAAGAAAACAACGCAAACACATAGAGTTGTTCAGCGTTTTTTAAATGTTTCTGATATGGGACTCATTCCTGTTTTTTTTACAAAGAACTGTTATTGAATCCGTCGTTGATCTCACTAGGCCATGGTGACTCGTGAGGTGATACGTGAGTAATGAATATGAAGTTATAACTCTCGGCAGCGCTTTTGTTGTTGGCATAAATTATTCCCGTCCATCCCAGCAGCAACACCAATCCAGAAGCAGCGATTGGCTGGTCTTCACGAAATCCATTTCGTGCATTCTACAATGTGTAGTAATAGCATTTCCCCATATAAAAATCAATATGAATGTTTCATACAATACACGAGACATTTGTTCTATGTACAAAATCCATGTTTACGAAGCGAGTGCAAGATTATTTACGAAAATAAATTTTCAGTGTAGTTGGAATTAAATGAAAAACACTTATCTTTCTTCTCATTTTCTAGTTCAAACTTTTTATTTCAAATTTGCTCTAATCCACTTGAGGCTGGTTTTTTCAAACACTGTTTGAAAAATCATCGATTAAATTCAAGATTTAAGAAAAATAACCAGAGAAATTACTTGTTTCAAAGGATCAAAAAATGCATTGTATGCTGCGCGTAGGTGTTCTTCTGGTATGAGATTCAGCTATTCAGCCACTAGATGTCTCTTCAGGTTTTCAAAACTTTCATGTTTTCTAGAGCAGACCCCCAATTTGAGGCGGTACCTCCAGAGATGGCATTTCCCACTAATGTTACGCTGGCAGATAAAGCAAAGTGCTTTTTTATTCGGTAAATAGAAAGAGTGAAAGTGTGCGCCTGTGATGGGACTGCTTGGAGTGAGTGAATCACTCTCTCTCTCTTCTAAACGACCGCTCTCACGTGCACTCATCTGTCTTCGCCCACGTGCTGTCGCCTGCGATCACTGTCGCGTACAGTTGACCGAGGATGCGCCAGAGCTCTTGTTGAAGTAGGAAGAGTGTGGACAAATTGAAATTTCTCTTCACCACATTGAGGATATGGACATCACTGCTCTCGAAGATCATGTTTTTCACCTTGTCGTAGATGAGAGGGCTTATCTCATGCAAAAGGCCGCCATGGAAAATCAAGAACATGATGAGCAGTGATAGTATCACATTCTGCTTTCTTTCAATTGCCACGTCGTAGTACGTTTATTTGAAGGCACTGAAAGAGGAGTTATACTGGCGGGTCTAGCCGCAGTTCACTCTTAGACGAAGCTAGGAACCTAGAGGTTGTTCAGTGTAATCAAAACTCCAAACTGGAACGAGAAGCCGGAAACCAGTTCGAAAACAAATTGCTGACCAAATTTGACTGCATGGTTATGGATAATGAAACAAACGTCAAAATAGACTTCAAGCAGCTTCTTGGTCTTGATTTTTATACCGAATTATAGCGTAGCAAAGTTGACGATCATTTCATGGGCAAAAAGCTTTCAAAGTTCTCCAAAAAAGCACATGGTTTGGCAGACTATTTGTAGTTGTGGTTTGAAGAACAAAATCTAACTACAGGTACAATTAACCAAAAAGTTCAAGTCATCGAGTGTCTGCAAAAACGGCTACTACCATTCATCCAAGAGCAAAGGAGATCTGCGTTGATTTGGCTTGATTTGGCGTCCTGACATTATGGTACAGAGGCTCAGGAGTGGAATGCAAGAAACAACGTCAACATTGTACCAAAGGATTATAATCCTCCAAACACCCCAGAGCTTCATCAAATTGAAATATATTGAGCCATTGTTAAGCGAAATCTTGGAAAATTGAAAGAAAGGGCAAATAATGAGAAAGGTTTGGCAAAAAAGCACGAAAATGCTCCCAGAAAACTAACTGAGGACACTGTGCAGAACTTAATATATGGTATCAAACATAAAGTTAGATCATAAAAATATAACAAGTCCGAATAAAAATATTTTGATGTAATTGAGTTATAAATTAACCCTTTGTTACGATGATTTTTTATCGGATTTAGAAATAAATAGAAATAATGTTATACTGCGCGTTTTTCATTAGCTAGATTTCGCTGTGCGCAAGCCTTTTGACTATAACTATGCAATGATGTCTCATGGAGATTTATCAAGTCTTTAGTCCGATGGAGACTTCATAAATCGCCTTGTTCACCATGCAAATCACCAAGGCCTGAACTCAAGAATAGTTTGGAGTACCGTAGATATTCTGAGAATACTGTTATATGTTTGCAACGTAATAGGATTTTCCTCGTAGCTTTTAAAGCTAAGAAGTACGGTAAAAACACTATAAACCTCCTTGTCGATCATGCACAACCTCAAAATCTGAACCGAAGGACAGTTTGGATGAGCTAGATAATCATTGTGCCCGTAGCCATACCTGTTCAATATTTGTCGCATTTAAAAAAGTTATTTTTCAATCAGTTTGCAGAACAAAGTTCTTCTGTAACTCTTAAAGCCGAATTTAGACATAGAATTTTAATCTTGGGTCATATATGACCCATCCGCTTTGAATTGGTTAAACTGCCCGTCTGAAGTACACGGCCAGCCATTTCAACTCAGTTTTAAGTCGTTTTGGACTCACTTTCGTCATTAGTCAACTCAAATCAGATGGATGCTTTTGATTGGTCGACTTGTCAATACCAGTTACTTGTACTCAAATTTGAGTGACTCCACTAATGACGAAAGTGAGTCAAAAACGACTCAAAACTAAGTTGAAATGGCTGGCCGTGTAGACGTTTAAAGTTCATTTAAGGCGGAAGTGAAGTTCAAGCGTAAAGTACCAGAGAGAAGTTTTGGGGGAAGGGAAATGAATTTCGGTAGAAGCCGAAACAAATTCCTGGAAGTAGGGAGGATGGCGTCGGTCGTGGTAAGCATGGTTGCCTCTCACCCCAGTCGATCTGGTATCAATTCCAGTCAGCGGCGTTGGGATTTTCTTAGACGACACGTAAAGCAACGTTGGTACCGGTTCATGTGTTGATGTAGGATTCAGGTCTTCGCTATGGCATGACGAACCAACCTCAGTCTGAAAGTCGTGTGAATTCGAATCAATAACAACAACACTCCAGGAAGTAGCTAAACGAAGTTGCTAAGAAATTAGAAATAAATTTTAAGAGAAAGAGGAGGCATTTTTCAGAAGGAATTGGATGCAAAGAATTTGTTTAAACAAACTTAAGACATCTGGGTTAACTAGCGAGCTGCGGACTATCTTAAAACAATCTGAGAACTATAGGAAAAAATTTCGAGAGTTACTGATAAAGGTTAGGGAGTAGAAGGTTGAGAAAAACTTCCGGAGGACCTTGAAAAACGTTTACCAGGAATTTAGAAATAATTTATTGGAAGAGTACCACCTAATCTTCCTGAAACAAATACACACATTTCAGGGGGAGGCAAGTTTTTTCGGGGACTTATATGATTTTGGATACAATTTTGAATCAACTACAGACAATTTTTGGAGGGATTTGGAACGGGAACTGGGAACTCGATACAAGCTCTCGAAGGAACGGGAAACAATTTCGAGAAGATAACTTACATGAAATGTACTCCATAAGAATTTAAGCTTTAAATTTGAGACCATGTTGTCCGGAAAAATGTTGGTAAGCTTCAGGGAATCTCATGTTTTCGGAAAGCTGCCGGCAAATCTCTCGTGAAACAAGAATTGAATTCGCAGGAAAGTGCAGGAAACTTTCTGGAGGAAAAGAAAACATTTTTTCCGGAGGAAATGGACACAGTTTTCCGGAAGAGCTGGAAATAAACTTAAACTGTGCAATATCTCGGGAAAACTTAGGGCACGTTCTGTTAAGAACTGAACAGAAGTTTTAAAGCTAACGAGAGACAAGTTTCCGGAGGAACATCCAACTTATTCCCCGGGAGAAACGATGACATGTTTCCACGTTAACCAGAAGCAAATCCTCAGGAGAACTCGAACGACTTTTCAGGGAATTAACTCCCCCTATACTAAACACAAGTTACGAGAGCGCCTTAGGGTATGTTCTCAGGATAACTGGAGATCAGTTTCGAGGGAAACTGGATACGAGCTATCTGGAAACGTCAGTCAAATTTGCGGTGAAACTGATTAGTCCATAGGGGAACTAAAGAAAATTTTCCAAGGCAATTTTTCCGAAGAAAATGGATACTTGTTGCCATGAGTACTGGAGATAAGTTATGAAGATATTTAAACAGCTAAGTGTTGATAGACCTTAGGTCAAGTTCCCTCAAGAACTGGCAGGATGTTCTCGGGGGAACGAAGGGAAGTTTAGGACAAGTTCCCAGTAACACTTCTTGTAAATTTCCTGAAAGAAATGAGGACAAGTATCCGCGGGGACCGGATCTCCAGAAAAACTAGAGACGATTTTCCAGGGACAATCCAGGAGATACTGGAGACAATTTTCTAGAGCATCTAAAGACATTCTTTCTGGAGAACTGGAAATATATTCTGGAGAAACTCCCGAGAGATAACCTCATAAATTTCCATGAGTTTCCATGGTAACCAGTAGCAAATCTACAGGAAAAATTAAGAAAAATTTGCAGGTAATTAGATGCAGACAAGGGAAGGTCCATTAATTATGTCACGTGGTAGGAGGGAGGAGGGGGGTTTGGGAAAACGTGACGATCCATACAAAAAAATTTGAAGGTCAATACAAAAAAACGTGACAAGGGAGGGGGGTATAAAACGTCACTTTTTGCGTGACGTAATTAATGGACGTTCCCCAAGTGCGAGGGCCCTTAAAGAGATACATTCTGAGGCAAACTAAGTCCCACTTCCTGGGAAGCTCTAGATAAACTAGAGTAGGTTCCCGAAGAAACCTTTTTTTTGCAAAGCTTTCGGTAGAACGGGAGACATGCTTTCGCGGAATTTGAGATAAGTTCCCTCAAAATCTTAATAGATGTTTTTCAAGTTTTAAGTTTCTCGACAGAACTAAGGACAAGTTCCCGAGAGAACTGGAGACAATCTCTGAAAATAAGGATGTCAAATTTCTAATAGTACAGGAAACTTTTGGAACTTTCGTTGGAACTTCTTTGACTTACTTACAGTCTTTACTCACCCACTTTACTTTCAGGTCAACCATTTGACTTCAACCACTTCTACCCTTCTACTTCTATCAAACCTTCACTAACATCCTATTCCAACTTCTCCCCCCAACAGAGTGTTCGGCTTCTTCAGCATGTCGGACCCGCTCTTCATGATCCGTGACCCGGAGATGCTCAAGCGGATCGCCGTGAAGGATTTCGATCACTTTGTCGACCACTCCGGTTTGACCACGGCCAATGACAACAACGAACTGGACAACTCGCACATGCTGGTCATGAACACGTTGGTGGCGTTGCGTGGCAACAAGTGGCGTGACATGCGGGCTACTCTCAGTCCCGCATTCACCGGGAGCAAAATGCGGCAAATGTTTGCTTTGATTGCAGAATGCGGCCAGTCGATGGTGGAGTTCTACCGAGAAAAGGGCCGTACGGCGGACAACCAGGAAGCGCTGCAGGTGGTCGAGGTGAAGGAAATGTTCTCGAGATTCACCAATGACGTCATAGCAACGACGGCGTTCGGCATAAAGGTGGATTCTTTCAGAGAGGAAAATAATGCATTTTTGCGCTGGGCAAGGCAGTGATGCAACCCACGGGACTCGTCAATACATTGAAAACAATCGGCTATACGATTGCTCCGAAGTGGATGGTCAAAATGAACGTGGACTTTTTGAGTAAGGAGAATGATGAATTTTTCCGAGGGACAGTTTTGGAAACGATGCGCCTTCGGCGAGAAAAGGATATCTTCCGACCGGACATGATCGAACTGTTGATTCAGGCCAAGAAGGGCAGTTTAAAGCATACGGTCGAAAAGCTACCGGATGTTGGTTTTGCTACAGTTCAGGAGTCTCCGATTGGAAAGAGAAGTCACGATCGCGTTTGGACCGACGATGAACTTATCGCACAAGCGTTGATCTTCTTTTTGGCCGGGTTCGAAACGGTTTCGGTCACTCTGTCCTTTATGGCGTACGAATTGACGAGGAATGTCGACGTTCAGACGCGGCTGTACGAGGAAATCAGGGAAACCGAACGCACTCTCGATGGCAAGCCGTTGTCCTACGAGACGCTGCAGGCAATGCAGTACATGGATATGGTGGTATCGGAAACTTTGCGGATGTGGCCAATCGCAGCGATCGTCGAGAGGATGTGCGTCAAGGACTACGTCTACGATGACGGGCGGGGATGTAGGTTCACGGTTGAAAAGGGAAAATCCATGATGACGAGTGTGATTGGCTTCCACCATGATCCGAAGTACTATCCGGAACCGGAGCGTTTCGATCCGGAGCGTTTCAGTGTGGAAAACAGAGGCAACATCAATATGGATACGTACCTTCCGTTCGGGATTGGACCGAGAAATTGTATCGGTTGGTTCTTGGTTAAGAATTCAGTTGCGGATGGATGATTGATAGAACTTTTTCCCTTTTTTTTCGTAGGATCTCGATTTGCCCTGATGGAGATGAAAGCCATCGTGTATTACTTGCTGCTGAATTTCAGCTTCGAAGTTCACGAGAAAACGCAAATTCCACTCAAGCTGCAGAAGTCTCCGTCGAGGCTTGTTACCGAGAAAGGAATCTGGGTCGGATTGAAACCGAGAAAGGCGAGTGGCTGATTGCACGAGAGGGATAATCTTTTAAACACAAAGTTGAAACTATTCAATAACCATTCATTTATTACGAATTTAAATATATGTTAGTTTGTTAGTTTGTTCTATTTTGTCATATTTTTTTTCAATATTAAAATTACAACCATGTATAACGCGCATATATTACATGAATAAATAATAGGAGGAACATCCACGAAGTAATCCACGCTTTCTTTTTTAATCGTTTCTATAGGCAAAGGTGTGTTCAGTTGTCATGATGATGTCAGTACCATGATGAACGTAGATTGAAGTCGTTAATTTTCACACCTTGCCATCTCTTGCCCAGACACCAGCAGACACCATCCAGAACCATGTGTATTTGCAGCCGGCACAATTTGCATTATCGTTTGCTTCCCACCCAGTGCGTAGTCTGCGAAGTAGTCTGGGCCATTTGCAAAAATCCTTTGTAAAATACGTATGGGTCGTATGAACCAAGATTAAAATTTGCGGCCAAAATTCGGCTTCTAGAGTTACAGAGGGACTTTGTCCTGCAAACTTGATTCTAGATTATCCAAACTGTCCTTAAGATCATATCTTGATGTTGTGCACGAACGAGATTTACAGTGCTTTGACCTTACTTCTGAGCTGCAAATGCTACAAGGAAAATCTTAACCCTGTTGAAGACATATAACAGATTTCTCAGAGTATCTACGGCACTCCAAACTAGTCTTGAGTTCAGGTCTTGGTGTTTTGCATGTTCAACAAGGTCATTTACAAGATTCACGAAGTCTCCATCGTACTTATGAATTGACAAAGGTCCATGGGACCTCGTTGGACAATTCTAGTCATATTACAGGATTCTCAGAATATATATGGTGCTCCAAACTATTCTTGAGTTTGGATTTTGATGCTATGCAAGGCGATTTACGAGATCTCCATCGTACTTATGAGTTAGTAAAGCTCCATGCGACATTTTTGCGCAATTATAGTCAGTACAGTATTCTCACAATATCTACGGTACTCCAAACTATTCTTGAGCTTAGATCTTGATGTTTTGCATGATCAACAAGACGATTGATGAGGTCTCCACCGGATTTATGAGTTGGTAAAGCTCCATGGGACCTCGTTGGACAATTATAGTCATATAACAGTATTCTCAGAAATGGACGGTACTCCAAACTATTCTTGAGTTTGGATTTTGATGTTATGCAAGGCGATTTACGAGATCTCCATCGTACTTATGAGTTGATAAAACTCCATGGGACTTCATTGCACAATTATTTGTTTATTTGAAGTAGACATCAACAGACCAAGTTTAGGTCCTAATGATGTTAAAAACACACAAAAAATACAATAAGAAACGATTACATAACCTCTTAACTGGAGTCAAAACAAAAAAAATAAATAAGTAAAAATAAAATAATTAAAGCTATACACTATCTTAACTACGTGTGTCAATTGTTCTAAAAACGGTAGAAAATCTCCGACGAAGTGCGTTCCGCGTCAGATGAAAATCGAAAATGGACGCCACCCTATTGAAGGATCGCTGCAATCCGTGAATAGCGCTATTCAACCCATAGTTGGTGTGGCGAAAAGGAAGCCTGAGCATAGAGTTGTGACGCATTGGCCTTGGTTGGACGTTGATGCTAATTTGTTGAAGGATCCTTCCGCAGTCGATTCTTCCTTGTAGAACATCTGCAGCAGTTAAAGCTCTACATACATCTCTACGGACCCGCAGAGGCTCCATGTCGACCAACTGACACCGACTTTCGTAGCTAGGAAGACGAAAAGGGTCGCTCCAAGGAAGTCTACGAAGTGCGAACCGAAGAAAACGGCGTTGAATAGATTCGATTCGCTCGGCGCCATTATCATAGCATGGACTCCAGACCGCTGAACAATACTCCAGTGTCGAACGAACGAGGGAATAATAGAGCGATTTAAGGCAGTGAATGTCGCTGAAGTTCTTCGCAACCTTGAATATAAAACCGAGTGTCCTTGAAGCTTTGTCAACAACATACGATAAATGTTGCGTATACGTCAGTTTCGAATCCAGCTGAACGCCTAGGTCTTTAACGCACTGCTTTCGTTCGATGGTTGTACCGAGAAGATGGTAGTTGAACAAAATTGGTTGTTTCTGACGTGAGAAGGTTATCACTGAGCACTTGGCCGGGTTGACCACCAACCGATTTAGAGTACACCAATGAGCAAAGGCATCAACCTGCGCTTGGAGGAAATGGCAATTGGCGGTTGAACAGATTCGCATAAAAATTTTCAGGTCATCAGCAAACGACAGGCGAGGCCCTCCAATAACATAGTGTACGTCGTTGAAGTATAAAAGAAATATCAACGGTCCCAGATGGCTACCCTGCGGTATCCCGGACATGGCGCAGAAACTCCTTGAACGTAGGTCACCCAAGGCAACTGTCAATTGACGCCCTGTGAGGTATGATCGAAACCATCTTAAAAGATTACCAACAACTCCTAGTCTGTCAAGTTTAGCGATCGCGATATCATGATTCAACTTGTCAAAAGCTGCCGTTAAATCTGTGTAGATCACGTCCGACGTCAATTATTGTCATATTACAGTATTCAGAATATCTACGATATTCCAAACTATTCTTGAGCTTAGATCTTGATGTTTTTCATGATCATGAAGACGATCCACGAGGTCCCCAATGACCTATGAATTGACAAAGCTCCTTGGGACATCAAGGAACAATTATAGTCATATGATAGTATTCTTAGAATTCAAGTTCATGTCTTGGTGTTTGCATGATCAACAAGGCGATTTAAGAGATCTCCATCCTACTTATGAGGTGGTAAAGCTCCATGGGACATCTTTGCACCATTATAGTCATATTACAGTATCTTCAGAATATCTACGGTACTCCAAACTATTCTTTAGTTCAGATCTTAATGTTTTGAATGATCAACAAGGCGATTGACGAAGTCTTCATCATACTTATGAAATGGCAAAGCTCCTCGGGACATCATTGCATAATTATTATCATATTACATTATTCTCAGAATATGTACGGTACTCCAAACTAGATCTTGATGTTTTGCATGATCACAAAGACGAGTCACGAGGCCCCCATTGATCTTTGAGTTGATAAAACTCTATGGGGCTTCATTGCACAATTATAGTCATATTATAGTATTCTCAGAATATCTACGGTACTCCAAACTATTCTTGAGTTTAGATCTTGATGTTTTGAATTATCAACAAGGCAATTCAGGAAGTCTCGTACTTATCGTACTTATGAATTGGCCAAACTCCTGCGGTTACTACAGTATTCTCAGAATATCTACGGAACTCAAAAAAATTCATGAGCATAGATCTTGATGTTTTGCATGATCAACAAGGCTATTCACGGAGTCTCCATCGTACCTATGAATTGGCAATGCTCTTTGGGACATCATTGCATAATTATAGTCATATTACGTTATCCTCAGAATATCTACGGTACTTCAAACTATTCTAGAGTTTAGATCTTGATGTTTTAAGTGATCAACAAGGCGATTCACGAAGTCTCCAAGGTACTTATGTATTGACAAAGCTCCTTGGGACTTTGTTGCATAATCATATTAAAGTATCCTCAGAATATCTACGGTTCTTCAAACTATTCTTGAGCTTAGAGCTTGATGTTTTGCATGATCAACAAGACGATTCACGAGGTCCCCATTGATTTATGAGCTGATAAAGGTCCATGGGAAATTAAGGAACACTTATGGTCATATTATAGTATCCTCAGAATATCTACGGTACTCCAAACTATTTTTGAGTTTAGATCTTGATGATTTGCATGATCAACAAGGCGATTTACGAGGTCTCTACCGGATTTATGAGTTGGCAAAGCTCCATAAAGCCTCATGGGACAATTCTAGTCATATTACAGTATTCTTAGAATATCTACGGTACTCCAAACTATTCTTGAGTTTGGGTTTTGATGTTTTGCAAGGCGATTAACGAGATATCCATCGTACTTATGAGTTGATAAAGCTCCTTGGGACATCATTGCCCAATGAGAGTCATATTACAGTATTCTCAGAATATGTACGGTACTCCAAACGATTCTTGAGTTTGGATATTGATGTTGTGCATGATCAACAAGACGATTCACGAGGTACCCATTGACTTAGGAGTTGACAAAGGTTCATGGGACATCAAGGAACAATTATAGTCATATTATAGTATTCTCAGAATATCTTCGGTACTCCAAACTATTCTTGAGTTTGGATTTTGTTGTTTTGCATGATCAGCAAGGCGATTTAGGAGCTCTCCACCATATTTATGAGTTGGTAAAGCTCCATGGGACCTCGTTGAACAATTATAGTCATATTACACTGTCCTCAGAATATCTACGGTACTCCAAACTATTCTTGAGCTTAGATCTAGATATTTTGAATGATCCAAAAGGCAATTCACGAAGTCTCCATCGTACTTATGAATTGGCAAAGGTCCTTGGGACATCATTGCACAATTATTGTCATAATACAGTATTCAAAGAATATCTGTGGCACTCCAAACTAGTCTTGTATTCAGATGTTCATATTTTGCATGATCAGTTAAGCGATTTGTGAGGCCTCCATCATACTTATGAGCATGATCAACAAGGTGGTTTTACTACAATATCATGGGTACTCAAAATCATTATGGAGTTGGTCTTAACGTTGATGTTCTAGAGAATCAACCCGCTATTTCCTTTTCCTAATCAAATGTGTTTCTGTTTTTGTCCTTGGGACATTTTCCAATAGTTTTGGATAGTCGAACTTTATTCATATGAATGTGTTATAACTCACATAAAAAAACTCAAGCAGAAGATTTCCATGTTCAATTCAAAATTATCATTTCCGTTGTTGGTAGCTTATTTAAATTATTCAGTTATAACTAGCTGACCCGGCAAACCTCGTACCGTAAGTTTGTACGTTTTTTTTTAACCCGATGCAGCCAAAGAAGAACAGGTTTAAAAAAATAGGAAATCTGTAGACCAGTTTTTGAGTAAAATCTTGACATACCGTTCCAATTTATTTTTTTAGAAAGATAGATAGATAACTTGATGATTCGATTGACAAAAAAAAGAATTCTAGCATGAATATCTGTTTTGAAAAATAATCACAAATAAACCGAAGGATGGCAACACTGAAGATTTTCCTCTAATTGTCTGTTTCCAGTGAATACAGCTGCGGAATCCGAATTGGAATCTGGCAATAAATAATTGCTAGCCCAATCACCTATTGTGATTGTGGTTAGACCCATTTTCAGAAAACACTTTGTTTATATTTACACTATTTTTTAATTTTTGTTCATTGAAAATAAAACATGATATGTTTAAAAGTGAATATCTCCATGACGGAGCAAATTGTTTTTTGTCGATAAGTGTTTCTTATGTAAAAAAGTCTGCTGAAGACATTGGAGCCATTAAAATTGAAAAAAAAGTGGGGGCATTTCGAGGAAAACGTAATTTAATATTTCAACCACAAAAATAAAAATATTGGCAACACTGTAAAAAATATTAAAAATATTTATTTGGTAGCAAATTTAATTTCCTTTCAGAAAAGTATCTAACATTGTTTGTAGCTCTTTTATTCATTGAGATATTCAATAAACAAAATATAAACTTTTCAAAAATCTCAAAAAAATGGGGGCAGCTCATGGGCCGAGGGGTTCACCGATTGCTCTAAAACTTTGGATTTTTGATTAATAGCCTAGAACAAGTATATCAGCCAATTTTGGTTCGAATCGAAGAGGGTCGATGCATTTCTCCGGTCACTTGATATGGAATGACCCATATAGCCTTGTTGGTCATGTAGACCAACAAGATCCGTATTCAAGGATAGTTCGGAGTGCCGTAGGTATTCTAGGTGTATTCTAACATGTCTATTATGATGTTATGATGTCCCATTGGGCTTTAATTCATGAAGACAGCGGAGACATCGTCAATAGTCGTGTTGATCATGTAGAACATCAAGATCTGTATTCAAAAATAATTTGGAGTATAGAAGGTATTCTAGAAACACTGTAATATGTATATTCTAGTATTATGTTGTTCCGTGGTTTTTTTTCGACTAAGAAGTACGGTTGAGACATAGTAAAACGCCTTATTGATCAAGTAGAACATCAAGATCTGAACTCAAGGATAATTTGGAGGAGCTAGAACAATTTAGAAAAAACCATTTGTCCATAAATTTTATCTTTTCCATGGTTTTTATCACTTGTTCTGGCATGTAATCCATAACGAATGTGGATATACGGTGTAGAAAAAATCCGTAAAGATTTGGTTATTCGAAGAAAGAATCTTTTTTGTTCAAACAATTTTGTGCGTGTATATTAGGGTGCCTAGAAAGAAATGGAAAGAAAAAAATTACATCGGATTAAAACAAAGCATTTCGCACATGTTTCTTTGCTCCAAAATAGGACTTTATGCAAATGAAAAAAAAATGAAAGCCTCTTTTACCTTTTTACCTGTTTGCGAATCATGGATTTGCATGGAAAGCATGGATTTTTTTTCCGTGCACTGTCTCCAGAATCTACAACCGCTACAGAAACAGGGAAAACTAGCACAACTCACCAAATTGGATACCAGTACGCTGGGCAGAGAACAAATGTGCCTGATGATGTACTACACATCCGATCCCAGAAATTTGGGAAATAGGTTTTGGTGTGGCAAGCAATTTGCTCCTGTGCTTGAAGAGCTCTTCATATTTTATAACGGGCACAATCAACGGTAAATATTACAGAAAATAATGCATCCAAAAACGGCTTCTACCCATCTTCTGGCATCTGCTCACTACGTTGCTGCTACGTTGGAGATGCTCAAGAAGAAAAAAGTCGATTTTGTCGTAAATGCCAAAATCCCTCAAACTGCCCTGAACTGCGTCTTATCGAAAGATACTGGGCAATGTTTAAGTGGCATCTTAAAAATGATGAAAGAGATCCAAGCTCTGTTAAATGTTTCAAGAAAATTTGGTCTTCAGCACAACGAAAAGTTACGGAGAATGTTGTGCAGAACCTAATGGACGGTAACAAGAGAAAAGTCCGAACGTTCTTCAGAAATGAGAAGTAGACATTCAAATTCACGTGAACTCGATCACATGTCTGTTGATTTTCATTTGTATAAAGCAAACTTATGAATTTGTACGAAAAGAAATATTTTCCTTTGAGAAACAAGTGTCCTTTTTTCTTTAATGAGCAGTCGTTAGTAGAGCGAAACATTTATTCAGCTCCCTAACTAACCTTGATATCCCCTAGGGATGCGACACTCATCCATTCATAGTGGATAAGTTTGATTATGATCCTTTTCATTTTTCACAATAACTCTCAATATTCCAAATATGGTAAAATAATTTCTGATACTTTCGAATACTCTCGATTTCATCCGATTTGATTGGATTTCATTCGGGCGTTAGAGTCACGAGTTTGATCAATTTTATTTGATCGTGTACAACCAGTTAGCAAAAAATAAACGAATTCCAGGTGTCTTGAACTGTTTCTCGCTCACAATAGATTTTTGAGTCTTCTTAAGGTTCCGCTTGACGATGGCCCTATATTGTTCGATTGGGCGGAGCTCTGGGGTGTTGGGAGGGTTCTTGTCCTTGAGCACCATTTGAACGTTTTTATCAGAATCCCACTCCATGGCCATTTTCCGTATTGGCAATATGCCAAGTCCGGTTAAAATAGAACGGAACAATTGTGTCGCTTCCGGTCCCAATGTACCTGTGCTCTTCAAGCCACAGGTACAGATGGCCTGCCACACAAGATATTTCTTCACGAACTTTGACAATTTAATGTGCTTGAAAATATCTGCCACCTTTCCCCGTCCGGTTGCCGTATAAAATTCCTGTCCAAGAAGCTGTTTAAAATCTGCCTTGACGTAAGTTTCATTTTCCTGTACTTCGTCAGCATCGTCGTGTATAACCTTCGCGATCGTGCTTTGGCCGACGTGTTTTTTGCGATTTGTAGTCACCACTTTCTTGTGAGTCGACAGTCCAGCTCGATTTTTAGCTCTGTCCATGGTTGAAGGCGCCACTACCAGCTTCTTTGCGGCAACTCGGACGGAGAGGTTAGGATTCCGCTCGAAACAGCGGGCATCTCTTTTTGTCGTCGCTGTCGCCTCCGGCTTTTGATTTCCCCCGATCCAGCTTTCCTGGCTGTCGACAAACGTTCACCGATCACTTTAAATACGTTGGTAACAGTTGATTTAGTCACATTCAACAATGTCGCCAACTTGGCGTGAGAATAGTTTGGATGTTCGCCATGCACGTGCAAAATTTTGATGCGTTGCTTCTTTTCCTTCGACGAAATTTTGATAACTGAAATGCTAATCTCAAAATCAAAATAAAGGTATGATGCTACACGCACACATCTTCAAAATAAAGGGTGTGCAAAAAATTTTAATGCACGGTGAAAGGAAATGTGTCAAGTCGACCAAATTTTAATCGAAACACTTTTTACAAGTAGTTCAGGAATGGAAAACCGAGCTGGTCTACTTTGGTAATCTCGAGCAATTTAGATTTATGGCGGGTGAACGTATTGCTATGAAGGTTATTGCACACTCCCGTTTCATTTTACTCAATTTTTGAGTACAATAATGTACTATATCTTTTTCTCTCGCCGAAAAATGCTACTTTTTTTTCGTTGACATTGAGTTGATCCACTTTTTAAAGAAAATTTAGTAACATTTCCGTGTATGCAAAAGAGATAGCATACAATTGTACTCAAAAAATGAGTTAAATGAAACGCGAATGCAGGAATGGTGAAGCAGCACTGGGGCACTAAAAATTGCAAAAACTTGGTACGCAACGACCTCAACACATAACGATTGGGATAAATCAGCGAATATGGTAAAAACCAAAATCAAACTCAAATTTATATTTTCTTCGTTTATCTGCGTCTTTTGCTCCTATTTTTATATTGGTCAAGCTGACAGCCAATGTTGCCAATGGACACTGTAAACAAAACGGTAAGTTACGGTTAACGGCACAATAATCGATGAAACTTTGCAAAAATCGACTAAATCGAAGTATCGGATGATATATTGAAACATCGTCGATATTTTTCCTACCGATGAGCCCAAAACTGGTCGATTGGAAAGCATTACGATTTCGTTCGATTAAATGAAATAAATTGCTTGAAGCGTATTTTTGGAATTTTTTTTGAAATTTCATCCGGTTTGGAAAAGAAATTTTGAATAAATATCATTTCTTTTCTAAATTTGAGATAATCCAGAAAATTCGCACCACTAGGATCCCCCTCCCACTACCCAGTAAAAGAAGAAGACCTTGGAATCAACCACTCCTAAAATAGATTTTTTCCTCTCTCCAACATTTAAAAGCCAGAGACTCTCCTTCAAAAGTACAGCAACTTCCTCGTACGATAATCACCATTATATTTACACACAGAAAGAAATCTTGTAGTAAAAACTACCATTATACCCGACTACGCTTATCTTTAAAACTACCATGAAACTTCAGTCAAATTTACTACGTTTATAGTAAAACCTTCAACATTTCTGGTATATTTGACAGACCTCATATTGATATCAACCGCAACATGGTTGATCTTATCGCAGGCATGGTAAAATCAAACGCATTTATGGTCAGCTGAAAATTGTTGGTGATTGCGCTTAATTTAACCCTCGAAATGGTAGTTTCTACTGCGACTTTTTTTTGCGTGCACAGATGGCTCCGTACCAATGATGTCTTTATAAGGTCTGGCCCAGTAGCCACAACAATATTAGTGGAATTGATAAAATTCGCTCATGACACTAATACCACTGCACACCTTGCGCACGCTACACAAAAGCTCGGAAAGTGCTACGTCATACTATTTATTTTGATTCGTTCGCTCCGAGATTGTTTATTGTATGCGCTATAAAACTTAATTTTTCAACCGATTCCAGTCTGCCGATGATGGAAAATTGGCTCTATATCGCTACTCGATAGTCAAGTCTCAGCGATTGAAAGTTTGTGTGGCAAAAATTCAATTACCTTAGTTAAATTCAATATAAATGATCCATGTTATCGGGAGGAAATGCTTCTGCTCAATAAATGGCATTTGTATCATGATTATTTCCACAATTCAGCATTTATAATAAATGTTTGAAACGATTTTTTGTATCTGAACCTATGCCCGCCAATAGAAAGTTCAATAGTGTTACGTCATCACTCGTCGGCTAAGCAATGTTTACATTATTTTTGCTTCCAATACAAGCAAGCAGTGCGTTGCCCCAGACCTTATATAGACGTCAATAGCTCCGTACTTATCGATAAGATTGGTTATGCTACACGGAGAAAAAACAGTCCCGTTTGAAACAACCAACATGTTTGTTGACATCGAAACTAAGAAATTAGTTGTTTTAAAAGTCTGTTTTGTGGTTTTTAACCAACGATTGTGTTTTGAAACAAACTGGCAGGTTGGTTGTTTCTACCTAAAGATATGACCGCAATACAACTCAAATTATGGTTGTTCTAAATTTATATTTTTGTTGTTTCCACCTTGAAAGGGGTTTATTTTTACCAAAACACAGGTTGCGATGGCTCAGGAAAACAAACTAACATTTTAAATTAATTCCACCAAAGCGGTGGTTAAATCAAACTAATATTTTGTTTGGAGAACAAATAACTAAAAATTTAGTTTGAAACAAACTATTTGTTTTGGGTTATTTCTCCGTCATCCAGTCGCAATGACGCTTATAAAAGGTCCGTGCAACGGTATTTGTGAATTTGAGTCTCCTCACAATGTCAATCGTTTTCACGGTACAGCTGTTTATGGTGATGTCAAACTGTCAATTCACAATATATTGAGTGTTATGGTAGTTTGACGTCGTAATTCGTTTGCCCAGAAATGTTTGCTAGATTTTGCTTCCAACACAATTAAGCTGCCTGATGAGCCCGACCTTAGATAAACTTCATCGATCCAGTCCCGCCTCATGTTCTGTGGCTGCCAGTCAACAACACCCAAACGAGGCGTTATTCAGTTCGTGATCTGTGGTGCGAAAAGCGTGAAATGCAATTAAACAAGCCAAAAATAACCATTGTGTCGTGTTTTATTCGTCAGTGATTCAAAAAAATACTCTAGTGAAAATATCGTTCCGATTATGTTCCGCAACTATTGGGGCGATATGTGGAATGCTCCTATCCGTTCGTCTCGGATTATTGACCAGCACTTTGAAAGCGGTATCATCTCGGACAAACTGATTGCGGTCATGTCGACGGCAGCAGTTGCACGATCTTCTATTCAACATCCAATCCGTCAACTACAACCAACAATGGCATAATTCGAGCATTGCAGTATCAACGAATAGTAACGGTAAGAACAAATTCCAATTAAACTTAAATGTAAAACTGTTCTCACCTAACGAAATATTGGTTACAGGTTCGCACAATCGTTCAATCATTGATGGAAACCAAGAAGCATGATGAGCATGGCTACAACTCAAGACAGTTCATGCACCGTTAAACATAATCTCGGAGGGCCACGACATTGTATCCGACTGAATACTCTCGATTACCGCTCCTATTAAGGCGATAGAAGATTCGAACGGTCATAAGGCGATCCCAATCATCGAGACTGGAACAACCAAGGAAGGAAATTGGCGATACCTATCGCAGATCATAAGGACAAAATTAAAGGAACCACTCCGGCAAAGACTTCGTTTTTATTATGTTTTCAAATTATCGCTTCTAACATTGCAATAAACAAAATTTTACTCAAACAAACCTGAAAACAGTAGAAAGGCTCGCATTAACATTTTTAGATTTCTCTGAGAGTTGTCTATACCATGTTAATGTGCACTTTTCTAATGTTTGTAAGAATTTTTTTTATGTTGTTTCAAACACTTTCGTTGTTTGTTTCAAACAGCAATTCAGTTTGAACCATACTAAACTTTGTTTGAAACAAACCATAAGCGTTGGTAGAATCGACCAACAAATCTGTTTGTTTCCGTAGCTGTCATAATGAAACAACCAACATAATGGTAAAATCAAACGAATATCAGTTGAACTTAACTGCTCAAATCCCGAAACAATTACTCAAAATTTTAGTTTGTTTCAAACACCGTAGGTAGTGAAAGCAAACTAATATGATATTTGTGCCCAATTCAACGTGAAATTCCGGTTAAATGGAACTAGAATATGTTTGCGTTTACCAATCTTTTTTCTCCGTGTACAAAAAAAAAAGAATTTTAACAGGCGCGTACGATTTTCCCCTCGTTTAATTCCAAGCCAATGGAGGCATAGATAACGAAAATGTTTGCAATCTCTCAGGCGCCATACAACAATGTTTGCAATCTTTCATACAACAGGGTAGATTCAGGCGTAATCTTGCTTAAATTTAAAAGAAATATCCCATTATTTCTGCCAAATCTAACATTCCCTTAACATGCTGAAAATTCAATGTTTCTTCCTATCTGTGTATCACCTCCAACTCAAACAATGCTAGTTCCGCCTTCCCCCTTCATGTTCCATTTGTAGTGCTGAAGCTTATACCCTCATGAAAGCTGCTATATAAACCCTAAGACTCTCAAAATCCGACTGTTATCTTTAGTAACTCTGCCACTTGTCTTAGTGCAATGGATTTCAGAAATCTGTGCTTGATATATCAATAATGGGAATAATGAATGGATATAATGGAACTAAATGATGTGCCAAGCACAATCCTACCCTATGCACAGGAAGAGGAGAAATTTATGTTTACGACAAATGCCTAGACCAGACTGGGAATCGAATCCAGTCGCCTCAACATGATGTTGCTTTGTAGCTGCGTCTTTTCCCACAGTGCTGAGAGAGGATTCGAAGTTTAACCACAACCTACTTTAAGTTCATGCACCAACTGCTAAAGCGGCGTCACCCGCCAATTCACTTAAACAGGCGGCACATCCTTCACCACCCTGCGCAAATCCAAACTCACAACAAAACCCAATTCCAAAGCGATCATCGCAAAAAAAACGAACGAATAACTTTCAAGGATAGTTTTATCGAAACAATATCGAATAATATTTCGCAAATAATGACTCGTACGTCATCGTGGCAAACCCCTAACACCCCACGCAAATGAACACTGCTAATCAAGAAGGGTCCTATTTTTCCCAAATTCATTCATTGCATTGCTTGGTCTGTTGATTGCTTGACCTTCACACTCGGCTTTGTGTTCAGATATACACAAATAATCTAATCATCTCCATATTCCGTTAGTAATCCAACCACAGATAAATTTCGTAACTACGCGCAGCTTTACGCGAGAATTGAGTTATGTCCAGCTTACGACACACCTACACTTGCACACGCCAAACACAGCTTGCCTCGACCAAACCGCTAGTCCCAAGCATATAAACACTCGTCGCTCAGTCTGTGTCAGTCACACAGCGAACCCGCCTGCTGTGATGGTTTAGTTCAAGTGGAACATTGAATCCGGTAGAATGTTGGAAGTGAACTTGTTCGTGGCGATTGCCGTCGGAGGGCTTATCTTGGCAGTATATCACTACATATCGAAGCGGTACACCTACTTCCTGTCGAAGCCGATACCATGCGTTGAGCCGACGTTCCTGGTGGGCAACACCGGTAATATGATTACCCGCCGACTGGACCTGGTCAGTCACGTTCGGATGCTGTACGATTCCTTTCCGGATGCCAAGTAAGTTGGTTTGTTCTTAGTTCACAAACGAGATGGTTTTAACCGATTCAATCTTCCAGAATCATGGGCTTCTACGATTTGACGAAGCCGATTTTTATGCTCCGTGATCCGGACGTGATAAAAAAGATAACGGTGAAGGATTTCGATCACTTCACCGACCACACACCAGCGATGACGGGGACGAGTGAGGAAATCGACGATTCTTCCCTGTTTTCCAACTCGCTGTTTTCGCTGCGGGGACAGAAGTGGCGCGATATGAGGGCGACGCTGAGCCCGGCCTTCACCGGCAGTAAGATGCGTCACATGTTCGAGCTGGTGGCCGAATGCGGCAGATCTATGGCGGATTTTTTGCGCTCGGAAGCCAAGGCCGGGAAGCAGTTGGAGTTCGAAATGAAGGATACTTTTGCGCGCTTTGGAAACGATGTGATCGCCACGGTGGCTTTCGGGATCAAGGTGGATTCGCTGCGCGATCGGGAAAATGATTTCTATATGCAGGGCAAGCAGTTGCTTAACTTTCAACGGTGGACAGTGATAGCCAAGTTTTTGCTGATGCGCGCGATGCCTCGTTTGATGGAGAAACTGGGAACGGACTTTGTCGATGCGCAGGCGTCAACATACTTCAGAGGGATGATCATGGAAAATATGAAACAGCGACAGGCGCACGGAATCGTGCGGAATGATATGATCCAGATGCTGATGGAAGTTCGGAAGGGGGCGTTGAGGCACGAGAAAGAGGAAAAGGAAACGAAGGATGCTGGTTTTGCGACTGTCGAGGAATCGCAAGTGGGGAAATCAGTGCATTCGAGGATTTGGACGGATAATGAATTGGTTGCGCAGTGTTTCATTTTCTTCCTGGCCGGGTTCGATACGTTGTCGACGGGGTTGACGTTTTTGACGTACGAGCTAACAATTAATCCGGACATTCAGAAGCGTCTGTACGAAGAAGTGATGGAGACGGAAAAGTCCCTGGATGGCAAGCCGCTGACATATGAGGTGCTTCAGAAGATGCAGTACATGGACATGGTCGTGTCGGAAAGTCTGCGCAAGTGGCCACCGGGAGTGGTTTCCGATCGGTACTGCACGAAGGACTACCATTACGATGACGGTGCTGGAACGAGCTTTGTAATTGAGAAAGGCAGGAGCATTTGGATTCCCTCGAGCGCCATACATAACGATCCACGCTACTATCCCAATCCGGAAAAGTTCGATCCCGAGCGGTTCAGTGAAGAGAACAAATCGAAGATTAACCCAGCAACGTATATTCCGTTCGGTTCCGGACCTAGAAATTGCATCGGATCGCGCCTTGCTCTGATGGAGATTAAATCGATCGTGTACTATTTGTTGAAGGAGTTCAGCTTCGAACCGACGGAGAAGACGCAGATCCCGCTGCGGTTGAGCAAGGAAGGATTCGTCCTGCAGGGTGAGAAGGGAGTTTGGTTGGAGTTTAAACCAAGGGTGCCATGAATTGGTGGAAAACGATGGGAGTCTTGATACTTTATTAAACAAATGTTCATTTTAACATATTTTGCAACATATCTTATCTTATTAAGAAGGGAGAAGCTCTCACAAGCAAGTGTTTGTTTTTAGAACTGTTTGGATCGTTGAGGGCAACAATTTATTATCATTAGGTCGATTGAACACGTTCAAAGTACGCTTCTATATTCTCATAACAAATTGAAATGACAATGAGATCACCAATGGGGCGCGGCTGGTAATGCCTCTGTATGTAAACTGCGACGGCAATCGCCGGTTTGTGATTGCGTTCGGACAACAAACGCGAATAAAAAAAATGATAAAGCTGATCAAGCCCAAGGGATCTTGATAAATAATTCATCATTTTAGATAAGATTCTGTGTATTTTTGTAGATATCACTTAACCACTTTTATAACTTCTTTACTTTATTTGCCTGTGTTGCGAGGGATACAATCAACGCAGACTTATTATCGTCTAACGGGTGTCCACTAAATAATGAGAACGAAAAGAATGGGTCAGGAAAAAAATACCAGTGAAGTTTTGTTCAAACTGATTTATTTTATTAAAAGGGTCAACTTAAATCTTCAAACTATGTTTAGTGAATATTGTCATATGGTCCGTGGTCCGCCGTGCGGCGCAGCTTAGTCGTTATGCTGGAACATGACCGTTGGACGGCAGCCACATCGATTTTTCGGATGCAGCTTTTGATCCTGTTGGTAAGTTGCTCGGTGTTCTTGGCCTTCCAATTATCCTTGTATACCATGGAGCTCAAAAGACCGAAGAAATCCTCGATAGGACGGCACTGTGGCAAATTTGTCGGATTCCGGTCTTTTGGGACATATGGTATATTTTGGCTCTCCAAAAACGTTAGCGTTTTTTTTTGCGTAGTGCGATGATGCCTTGTCCGGCCAAAACACGTATTTGCCATCCGAGTGATGTTGTTTAAGAAATGGGATGAGTATTTTCTGCAAACACTCTCTTTGGTACACCTCCTGGTTGATGGCCAAACCGCTTGGTTTGAACCACGGCTTCGAAATACCCTTATCGGATATTACGATGTATAACATAACCTTCGATTCAAATTTGTGCTTGAACTTATACATTACTTTTGGAGGAGTAGTAGATTTGTCCTTAGTGTAGAATCGGTCGTTTCCCGGTATCTGAGACTTCGAAAGAGGAAAGTAGCTTTCGTCGTCCAGAACGAAAGATTTTCCGCCGTAATTCCGAGTCATCCAGCGGCATTGGGATTTCACGGTTTGAATCTGCTCATCTGTGTACTCTGGGGATCTGGTTTTCTTTCTACACACTATTCCTTCTTTCTTTAGCGTCTTGCAGATGAGTGACTTCGAACAATGGAACTTTCGGGCTGCTTCCCGTTGACTTACCGATTCCTTGTTGTTGAACATGCTGCGCAGCGAGCGGAGCGTTTTCTCATTCATTATTATCGCTGAACGGCCGCAACCTTTCTTCCGGGTTACTCTCATGCATGCCAGGATACGGTATACGGTGGATACCGGAACTTTTTCACGACAAAAATGGTCCACCGTGTATTTTTTTCCACGATCTTCGTTCGCTTGAAAGAATTGTACAACGCGCGCGCGCAGTTCTTCCTGTTTCGACGGCATGCTGAACACGACTGAACATGTTAGAGTGAAATAAGAGTGTATGAAAATTTTCTGGAGAGTGCAACGATTCATTCATCTAAAGTGACATTTCTATGCGGCCGTTTTTGTTCTGATGGAAAAGTATTGAAATCATTCTCATTTTTTAGTGGACACCCGTTAAGTTCAAATCTTATTTTTAATACAAAAACTTTCATTTTTTGACGAAAATTGCGTCTTACCGCAAGGATAGGGTAGGCTAGTGTCAAGTGATTTATTTTAAATTTAATAATTATAATTTAACAAATTGAAACATGTTCAACACTGGTAATCAAATAGATTTACAATGTGTTTACTTCAATAAGCTGAAAATTTTCACGACTGTCAATTAAATATGCAAAACTTGGCGCCAACATTTGATTAGGGCGAATCTGCTTTTGTAAACAAACATTTTGTCTGATAATTTCTCGGAAGTTGAATACAATTCCTCTCAATTGAATATATCAGCGGATAGAGATAAAGCTCCTCTTCTTTAAAGAGTGCTTAATTTGTATTTGTGACCTTTGGTTCACGAGAAAATGACTAAGAAAGCTATTGTTTAAAAAAGCAGATTCGCCCTCATCTAATGTTGGCGCTGAAATAATCATTATAAAACAATATTAAGCTATTCTTAAAATTGGCAACACGTCTCACCGCTGTCATGATGACAGTACACAGAGAAAAAAAATGGCAGTAGAAACTACCATTTTTCTCGACTATGCCTATGTTCAAAACTAGCATGCAATTTCAGTCAAATTATTGCGATCATAGGAGCTCAGTAATTCGCGTCGCTATGCCATTGTCATTAGTTGTTAAGATACGAACAAATTTTCATTCCATTGCTAACGTTCAACCAAGCTAGACCATTAACTTATTTGCTCTGCAATAGGTTATGGGCCCAGGCCCATGACCGGAAGTAGTCCGGAAGTTATTTGAAAATTGAAGAAACCTCAAGCTATTTTATTTGAAGAAACATCCTTAGTCCGAAGCAGAGATGTCGGAGGAGCTCTCTGAAACTGCAGCTGAAACAGGAAGAGTACGAGTTGGCGGAGGTTCCGTGGCATTGCCGATCATCGAAAGGTTACGCGGAAGAGGGAGAACTACACGACATGGGCGTTCGCGATTCGGATGATTTTGAGTCGTGAAGGATGTTGGGAAGCTGTTTATGCTGAAACCGAGGAAGTGCAGGCAGCGGTATCGGAGGATTTGAAACAACGGGCGTTGGCTACAATCTGCTTAAGTCTGGAGACCTACAACTATAGTTTGCTTCTGGATGCAGTCTATGCGCGAGTTGCCTGGAAGACACTTGAGTCGGCATTTCAAGACAGCGGTTTGAACCGGAAAATTTGGTTGCTAAGGAAGTTCACTTCGATACGTCTTGTCAACAGTCCAAGTGTCGAAGCCTACGTTGATGAACTGATGAGCTCAAGTCACAAGCTAGCATCATCGGTGGGATTCTAAGCAGATGATTCTTGGTTGGCTGCTATGTTGCTGATGGGCTTGCCGGAACAGTATGAGCCCATGATAATGGGTCTTGAAGCCTCTGGTATTGCGTTGACGGCGGATGCTGTAAAATAAAAAAATTCTGCAAGATGTGAAGATCAAGCGGGGCGCAACCAGTTGCAGCGACGCAGGGGCTTTGTATAGCAAGCACGGTTCTAGGAGATGCAAGTCAACGACAGTGAAACCACAGATCGACGAAAAGATCTGCTTCAACTGCAAGAAGCCAGGTCATTTTGCGGCAAAGTGTCCGGAGAAGCAACAACAATCGAAGGTGAGCAAGCACAAGGGTTTGTGCTCCATTGTTGCGATGGGAGACGTAAGTACCAGTGAATGGTACTTTGATTCGGGTGCCACTTGTCACATGGCACGGCCGGATCAGAGAGACAACGGAACGGAATATGTGAATGCATATTTCAGGAAGGTGCTGGAATTGGATGGAATCCGACATAAGACCACGGGGCTGCAAAGAGCATGAACCGCACGTTAGTGAAAAAGGCGAGGTGTATGCTGGACTATGCGAGGATAGGCAAGGAGTTTTGGGCAGAAGCCATTTCGACCGCTGCTCATGTGGTGAATCGCTGTCCAACACGTTCCCTGGAAGACAAAACCGAAAGAAGCCGAATCTAGGGCATCTCGAGGTCTTTGGCTCGAGTGTTATGCCCTTGATACCGAAAGCGAAAAGGAATAAGTGCGATCCTAAATCCGAAAAGGGTATTTTCGTTGGTTATTGCGCAGACACGAAAGGACATCGGGTGTATGATCCAGTGAATGATCGTTTCCACGTCAGCCGAGATGTCGTGGTACTAGAAGAAGGTGTCGCTATCCGCGCGGCAGAACAACGAATGGAACCGGTGGAGTTCATGGAGCTTTGCTGGGACGAATGCCATGATCGTCCTGTGTTCGGTGCAGAGGGGCTTCCCAAGGTCGAACAACCGATTGGCAACGTCGTGTCTGGTGCTGCCAGGCCTGCTGAAAGAATTGGTCAACTGGGTGGCGATTCTGATGATACCGAAACAACCGGAAGAAGTCGTCGTTGTCGAAAGTTCGTTCAGTGAAGCGGACGATTTCGAGGATGCCTGTGCCGATATTGCGCTCTCACCGCAACTCACTAGACCAGCTGATGGAATACAGCAAGGGTTAAGGCGCAGCGGTCGGGAGCGCCGTTGTCCAGGCAACTACAGTGAATATATTAGTTACGGTTCCTTTTCCGGTGGTGTCCATTCCCTTCAGCTACCTCCCAACACGTTGAGCGATGATGGCTCGATGGATGAACTGACAAGCTACGATGAGGTACTGCAACGGCCCGATCGAGATCATTGGCTCGCGGCGATGCGAGAGGAAATCGCTTCTCTCAGCGAGAACAGCACATGGGTGCTCGATGGTCTACCCGCAGGGCGGAAGGCAATCCGGAACTAGTGGGTATTCCGAACGAAGAAAGGTCCTGACGGAAGCATCCAGAGGTAAAGGCTCGTCTCGTGGTGAAGGGCTGCTCTCAACGTCCCGGCTTGGATTACAACGAAGTGTATTCCCCGGTCGTGCGGTATGCGACCGTCTGATATTTTATGGCCCCAGGCGGTGCATTACAACTTGGATATCGACCAAATGGACGCGGTTACAGCATTCCTGCAGGGCGAGCTGCGTCAAACGGAAAAGTGTGCAGCCTGCAGAAGGCACTCGATGTTGCGAAAAAGGCGAAAGTTTCAGTTTGTTTTGTGCAGAAAACAATGAAGCGTTCTTGGATTACATGTGTACAAGGTCCAGAAGGCACCAAACCGGAGCGATAAACAGAACTAGGTGGCCAAACTCGTGCAAATAAACTGTACAGGGAGTGGTTCAAAAAACCGTTCTGCATTGTGATGGACGATGAGACCTACATTAAAGGCGATACCAAACAAATGCCAGGACAGGAACACTATGTCGCCACCTCTAAGTTAGCCGTTCCGGAGAGTGTACGGAAGAAGAAACTGTTGAAATTCGTCAAAAAATTCCTAGTCTGGCAAGAAATCTGCGGATGTGGCAAAATGAGTCAGCCCTTCATCACCTCTGGAACCGTCAACGGACAAATCTACAAGGACGAATACCTCCAAAAACGACTGCTGCCCTTCTTGAGATCTCACGATGGCCCGACACTGTTTTGGCCGGATTTGGCATCTTGCCACTATTCCCAGCCCGTCTTAGACTGGTACAAAGATAATAATGTTGTTTTGTACCAAAAGACGTCAACACTCCGGAACTTCGACCAATTGAAAAATTTTGGGCAATCATGAAGGCAAAGCTCGTTAAAACTCCAAAACTGATAGAAAATGAACTTGAAATAAAGAAAGTGTGGTTAAAAGTAAGTAAGCAAGTCGGTCCTATCATTGCCCAAAATTTGATGAAAGGTGTCAAGGCAAAGGTGCGGGCATTTGGGTTGGGAGAAGGGGTTCAATAAACAATGATGTCAAAACTTAACCATTCAGTAGTACTTTATTTCCAGAGAGTTTGAAAAGAATCGGGCTCAAGGAAAATTTTGGGTGACCTATTTTGTGTGTCCAAATTTCATCGAATACAGTCTTTAAACTGCTGTCCAGTTTCAGCCAACCGTTTCTGAGCAGGCGCTTGCTAGGCAGTTGGCAAACGGATAGATTTTCTCAGCTAAAAAAATTGTTTGATTAGAATTTCTCTCAGTTACCGTTGCATACTTATTCTCAGTTGGTCAGTTGGCAGACAGCGGTTGATTAGAAATCGTTTTAGTTTGTGTACAATTTCTAACCCGGGTCAAAAATTTGATTCTGTTGACTTTTACCCAAGCTTTATCTGGAAGTCAGCAGGTTTTGTTTCAGACCCATCTGGGTTGCTCCTCTTCAACCTGTACACTTCTCTTTGATACCCGGGTTGTAAAGGTTGTAGTACACTGTTTGTCCAATAGCCAAATATTTGGCATAGGCAGCTAGACAGCTGACAGATATCATAACAGGTTGGCTGATAAGTCCCCGGTCTAACAAAGAAAAACACATTTTTTTGTCACAATTCGTTTTTATTATTCAACATAGTTCCCTTCAAGAGCGATACAACGATTATAACGACCTTCCAATTTTTTGATACCATTTTGGTAGTACTCCTTCGGTTTTGCCTCAAAATAGGCCTCAGTTTCGGCGATCACCTCTTCATTGCAGCCAAATTTTTTCCCTGCGAGCATCCTTGGAGGTCTGAGAACAAGAAAAAGTCGCTGGGGGCCAGATCTGGAGAATACGGTGGGTGGGGAAGCAATTCGAAGCCCAATTCATGAATTTTTGCCATCGTTCTCAATGACTTGTGGCACGGTGCGTTGTCTTGGTGGAACAACACTTTTTTCTATTTCATATGGGGCCGTTTTGCCGCGATTTCGACCTTCAAACGCTTCAATAACGCCATATAATAGTCACAGTGACTATTGGTTTTTCCCTTCTCAAGATAATCGATAAAAATTATTCCATGCGCATCCCAAAAATCAGAGGCCATTACTTTGCCAGCGGACTTTTGAGTCTTTCCACGCTTCGGAGCCGGTTCACCGGTCGCTGTCCACTCAGCCGACTGTCGATTGGACTCAGGAGTGTAGTGATGGAGCCATGTTTCATCCATTGTTACATATCGACGCAAAAACTCGGGTGTATTACGAGTTAACAGCTGCAAACACCGCTCAGAATCATCAACACGTTGGTGTTTTTGGTCAAATGTGAGCTCGCGCGGCACCCATTTTGCACAGAGCTTCCGCATATCCAAAATTGATGAATGATATGACCAACACGTTCCTTTGATATCTTTAAGGCCTCTGCTATCTCGATCAACTTCATTTTACAGTCATTCAAAATCATTTTGTGGATTTTTTTGATGTTTTCGTCGGTAACCACCTCTTTCGGGCGTCCACTGCGTTCACCGTCCTCCGTGCTCATTTCACCACGCTTGAATTTTGCATACCAATCAATTATTGTTGATTTCCCTGGGGCAGAAGTCCGGAAACTCATTATCAAGCCAACTTTTGGCTTCCACTGTATTTTTTCCCTTCAGAAAACAGTATTTTATCAAAACACGAAATTCCTTTTTTCCATTTTTTTCACAATAACAAGAGTTTAGCTTCACAAAGACGCTCTATCTCACAAACTAATTGACTTACAGACGTCAAATTTTTGACACGAATCATTTGAAGGTTGGTACTATATAAAAATAATATGCATTTAATACTAGCGACGCCATCTATGTGTCAGACCGGGGACTTATCAGCCAACCTGTTAGATGTTTGTCAGATGCCTATCTGCCTATGACAAATATTTGGCTATTGGACAAACAGTGTACTACAAGCTTAAGGAGTGTATCGAAGATAAGCTATCCACAAACTTTCTTTCAAATTATGTTGAAAACCGATATTTTATTCATACAAAAAATGAAGGACAAAGGATCACCTTTGTTGTACGAGGTTAAACTTGAACATAATGAAGACCGGATGAAATTTAAGTTATTCCTTCACGAATTTTCGAACTTTGGATCGAATGCTCTTCATCAAGTTCCGGACAAGTGTTGCATCGCATTTTTTGGACGCTTGAGCCCACATTTTTTTGAACTCCTGCATGTTCCCAGCTGCCTTACCAGTCTTCTCTTCACGATTGCCCAGTAACGTTTGATGGGTCGAAGCTGAGGGCAATTTGGTGGATTGATATTTTTCTCAACGCAATCTATACCCTTTTCCGCTAGTCAATTGAGAGTGGTTTTGGCATAGTGAGCCGACGCTAAATCCGGCCAAAACAGTGGAGGTGTACTATGCTTCTTATATAAAGGCAACAATCTCTTCTGGAGACACTCAGATTGATAGATTTCCGCATTTATAGTTCCGGTAGTGTAAAAAATGGTTGACTTCAAACCACAGGAACATATTGCTTGCCATACTAGTACCTTTCGACCGAATTTCTTCACTTGAATCGACATGTCCGCATCGCTCACATCCTCCCCAACGACGGCAGTAAAGTATTGTGGACCTGGAAGGGGTTTTGAGTCCTCCTTTACATAGTCGGCCATCAAAACGCATGCATCCGGACGCTGCAAAAGACGCAAATACAATTTCCGGGCTCTTGTTGCTGCTCGCTTCTTCTGTTCTGCACTTTGTTTCGAGATTTTCTGCTTCTTGTAGGTCTTCAGGTGGTTTCGCCTCTTGATATACGCTGGATCATTCCGACACTCGTTCCTGCTTTTTTGGCCAAATCACGTATTGACATTGATTTGTTCTTCATGATTAGAGATACCACTTTCTGCTCCAGTTTCGGGTCGGAAGAACCGGGTTTTCTGCCTCTTCCTGGTAGCTCATCCAAAGAATAGTGTTCCCCAAACTTATTAATGATGGTTTTAACACTCGCATGATGAATTCCAAACCGCTTCGACAATTTTCGCATAGTAATACCCTTCTCACTTAGCCATGTGTCCAGAACCTTAATTTTCACTTCCTTTTCAATACGCGACTTTTTAAAAACACAGAATTTGAACCGCACAAACAAGTAAACAAAAGAAAGCTGACAGTCAAACGCACAGCATGCAGTGTTCAGAGCATAAAAAACCATCACAAATACATGCGAACAACGCAAATGTATGTGGATAGCTTATATTCGATACACTCCTCAGTAGAATGATTTTAATTGGAAAACTAGGATAATGTAATTTAACACTTCACTTGATAATGGTAGGAAAAAAAACTGAAACCCTTTTTCATACTATGACTAGTATTAGAAAAAGGTTTATACTTTGACAGATGGGCCTATTTCGTCTGCGATTTACAAAAAAAAACATGGAAAACTAGTAAAATTGAAATCCTGCGTATACAGCGTTAGACTTCAACTCCTGCTGCATTGCATAGTACCATTCAGACTTTTCCGGACAAGACAAGGCTTCCTTGAGATTTTGCGGTTCCTCCATCTCTGCTTGAACATGGTTGATCTCTTCCACGAACCACGAAGACCACGTTGAACGACGAGGAGCTGGCCAGGTGTGGAGCTCTACATGGTGACGTCGGTTGTGCAGCTAGTTTGTTGCTAGGCTCTTATCGTTTCTATCATCTGCTCGAATGCTTGTCCAATCCAAATCAATCACAACTTGATCGTGATACACTTGAAAACACACTTCAAATCAAAACAAATCCTCGCTCGCTTCAGAATCACATTGACAACTGCGCAAAACACAGCTTGCTACGATTAGCCAATTCAAACTAACCTCAGTCTGATAGAAACCACACGTCAAGTCAGTCACCGGCTACTGTGATAGTTTGGTCCGAAGGCTTCATCTCAAGCACCATGGAAGTAATTTTGTTCGTGGCGATTACCGCCGGTGGACTGATCCTGGCAGCATATCGAACATATCGAAGCGGTACACCTACTTCCTGTCGAAGCCGATACCATGCGTCGAGCCGACGTTTCTGTTGGGCAACACCGGACCAATGATTACCTGCCGACGGGACCTAATCAGTCACGTTCGAATACTGTACAATTCCTTCCCGGATGCCAAGTAAGTTCAGTTGTTCTTAGTTCACAAACGAATGCTTTTAACCGATTCGGTCTTCCAGAATCATGGGTTTCTACGATATGACGAAGCCGGTCTTTATGATTCGTGATCCGGACGTGGTGAGGCAGCTAACGGTGAAGGATTTTGATCACTTCACCGATCATACACCGACGGCGGCAGGCACGAGTGACGAAATCGACGATGGTGCACTGTTTTCCAACTCACTGTTTGCGCTGCGAGGACAGAAGTGGCGGGACATGCGGGCGACGTTGAGCCCGGCTTTTACCGGCAGTAAGATGCGTCACATGTTCGAGCTGGTGGCCGAATGCGGCAGATCTATGGCGGATTTTTTGCTCTCGGAAGCCAAGGCCGGGACGAAGCTGGAGTTAGAAATGAAGGACACTTTTGGCCGGTTTGGAAACGATGTGATCGCCACGGTGGCTTTTGGGATCAGGGTGGACTCGATGCACGATCGGCAGAATGATTTCTATATGCACGGGAAGCAGTTGCTCGATTTCCAAGGGTGGTCTGCGATGATCAAGTTTCTACTGATGCGAGTAATGCCTACTTTGATGGAGAAATTGGGGTCGGATTTTGTCGATGCGCAGGCGTCAACATACTTCAGAGGGATGATCATGGAAAATATGAAACAGCGACAGGCGCACGGAATCGTGCGGAATGATATGATCCAGATGCTGATGGAAGTTCGGAAGGGTGCGTTGAGGCACGAGAAAGATGAGATGGAAGCGCAGGATGCTGGTTTTGCGACTGTCGAGGAATCGCAAGTGGGAAAGTCGGTACATTCGAGGGTTTGGACGGACAATGAACTGGCTGCGCAGTGTTTCATTTTCTTCCTAGCGGGGTTCGATACGTTGTCGACGGGGTTGATGTTTTTGACGTATGAGCTAACGATTAATCCGGACATTCAGGAGCGTCTGTACGAAGAAGTGTTGGAGACGGAAAAGTCCCTGAATGGAAAACCGCTAACGTACGAGGTGCTTCGGAATATGCAGTACATGGACATGGTTGTGTCGGAAAGTCTGCGCAAGTGGCCACCGGGAGTGATTTCCGATCGCTACTGCACGAAGGACTATAGGTATGTCGATGGTGCTGGTACGAGCTTTGTGATCGAGAAAGGCAAGAGGATTTGGATTCCCACGGTCGCTATCCACAACGATCCGCGCTACTATCCCAATCCGGAAAAGTTCGATCCCGAGCGGTTCAGTGAACAGAACAAAGCGAAGATCAATCCGGCTGCGTACATACCGTTCGGTTCCGGGCCGAGAAGTTGCATCGGATCGCGGCTTGCTCTGATGGAGATCAAATCGGTCGTGTACTATTTGTTGAAGGAGTTCAGCTTCGAACCGACGGAGAAGACGCAGATTCCGCTGCGGCTGAGCACGGGGGCGATTTCGCAGCAGGGTGAGAAGGGAGTTTGGTTGGAGTTTAAACCCAGAGTGTTGTGACCACTTCGGTTATTTTAGATAAATACTAGCTGAACCCGGTGCGAGTCTTGCAACACATGCAACTAAATTGATGGAAAAAGAATAAAACTGGCGCGTTTATGGTTCTGAATGAATCTGGTTAAAATATTTTCGTTTGCTTGTGTGTGTTATTTATGCTAAAAAAAAGGTTTGTGTCATTATTTCAACCCTTGGAACGGTTGTTTCTACCGATTTTGCTTGCTACGTAGAAACATTTCAAAGACAAACGAAGCCATAACCTAAGTTTTTACGTAATTTTCTCTTGCATAACCTAAGATTAACTTCTTGTGCATAATGTAGCACTGAGAATAACTCAACCAATTCTTGACTAAAAAGGGGTTCAAACTTCTATCAGAATATGCTTCTTACCCGAGAAATACACATTTTGGGTTTTAGTTGCATGGATCATTCTCATGTTTGGTTCAAATGTCTGTTTCATTGGTTTGAGAGCCCTTCTTCCCCCTCTCCAGAGGGAAGGCGTCTCGAACCACCTAAGTAAAAAAAATCCTGCCCAAAAAACCCCACATGCCAAAGTTGGTTCCATTTGAAGAACTCCAATTCCAAGAACTCGAGCTTTGCAGAATTTTGTGTTACATTTGTATTGAAGTGCTCTCCTTTCAGCCGGGGAAGGAGCTTCGAACCATCATAAGAACCTTCTCCGGCCTCAACAACCCCTACATATAAGTTTTCATAACAGTAGGTATGATTTTCATGTTTGGTTGACATTTGTGTCTAATTTTCATGAGAGCCCACCCCTTCCAGAGAGGGAAGGAGTCTCAAACCTCCATAGAAACATTTCTTGGTTCCGAAAACCTCCACATCCCAAATTTGGTTCCATTTGCTTGATTAGTTCTCGAGTTATGCAGAAATTTGTGTTTCATTGGTGTGGGAGCACCCCTTTCAGATGCGGGAGGGGTCTCGAACCATCATAAGAACCTTCCCCGACTCCAAAAATCCCTGCAGAAAAATAGTCATACCCGTTGGGATAATTCTCATGTTTGGCTAAAATTTGTATTTCATTTGTATGAGAGCCCCTTCTTCCAAAGAGGACCCCTCCTCTCAAACAACCGTAGAAACATTGTTTGCCTACAAAAACCTCCTCATGCCATATTTGGTTCCGTTTGTTTGATTAGTTCTTGAGTAATGCAGAAAATAGTTTTTAATTGGACAGGAGTCCCCCTTTCTAAAGGCGGGAGGGGTGTCAAACTATCATAAGATTCTTTCCCGGACCCAAAAACCCCTGCATGCAAATTTGCATAGCATTAGGGATAGTTCTCATGTTTGGTTTAAATTTGTGTTTCGTCTGTATGGGAGCCCCCCTTTTCAGAGTGAGGAGAGGTCTCAAATTACCATAAAAACATTTATTGCCTTCAAAATCTCGTCCATGTCAAATTTCGTTTCATTTGCATGGGGGACCCCCTTTCTAGAGGTGAGAGGGGTCTTGAACTATCATAAGATGCTCTCCCGGACCTAAATACTCCTACATACAAATTAGCATAGCAGTAGGGATCATTCTCATGTTTGGCTTAAATTCGTGTTTCATTTTTGTGGGGGCCCCTTTTTCCAGGGAAGGACGGGCTTCAAACCACCATAAAAACATTTTTTGTCTTCAAAAACTCACCCATACCAATTTTGGTTGCATTTGCTTGATAAGTACTCGAGTTATGCAGGAATTTGTTTTTCATTTGCATGGGATCCCCCCTTGCTAGAGGTGGAAGGGGTCTCGAACTATCATAAGATGCTTTCGTGGTCCCAAAAAACCACTGAATACACATTTGCAAAGCAGTAGGCGTAATTCTCATGTTTGGTTGAAATTTGTGTTTCATTTGTATGAGAGCCCCCCCTTTTTAGAGAGAGAACATTTAATGCCAAAAACTCGTCCATTCCAAATTTGATTCCATTTGCTTGATTAGTTCCCGAGCAATGCAGAAATGTGTTTCATTTGTATGGAAGCTCCTCCTCCTCCCTTCCAGAAGGCGAAGGAGTCCAAACCACCTTAGAAACATTTATCTTTTTTAGAAACCATCTCATGCCAAATTTGATTCCATTTGCTTTATTAGTTCTCGAGTTATGCCGAAATTTGTGTTCCATTTCCCCCCTCCCCACCTTCCTCATATGGCGGAAGAGTCTCAAATCACCATAGAAACATTTCTCTCCTTCAAAAACTTCCACATGCCAAATTTGGTTTATTTCCCTGATTAGTCCTTGAGTAATGCAAGGATTTGCGTTTCATTTGTATGGGATCCCCCCCCTTTCAGAAAGGGGAGGGGTCTCAAATCAACATAGAACCATTTTTTGTCTTCAAAAACCACCGCATACTAAATTTGGTTCCATTTGCTTGATTAGTTCTCGATTCATGCAGAATATTGTACTTCATTTGAATCGGAGACCCCACCAAGCCCCCCCCCCCTTAAGAATGGGGAGGAGTTTTAAACCAACATAGAAACATTTTTTGTCTTCAAAAACCACCACATGCTAAATTTCGTTCCGTTTGCTTGATTAGTTCCCGAGTTATGCAGACTATTGTGTTTTATTTGTATGGGAGCCCCCCCTTTTAGGACGGGGAGGGTTCTCAAGCTACCACAGAAAACTTTCTTGCCCTGAAAAACTCACACATGCTGAATTTGGTTTCCTTTGCTTGATTAGTTCTTGAGTTATGTAGAAATGAGTGTTTCATTTGTATGGGAGCCCCCTTCCCAGTGAAGGGAGGGATCTCAAACCATCATAAGCACCTTGTCCGGCCCATAAAATCCCTGCATACAAAATTTCACGCCGATCGGTTCAGTAGTTTTCGAGTCTATTAGGGTCAGACAGACAGACAGACAGACAGATCCATTTTTATATATATAGGGTAGGGAACGACTTAAGCACCCCGGGACCCTATTCCAAGCACGGGGTTAACGTTAACCTATAACGCGCATTTTTTGCAGTATGGTGATCCATCTAGTGTAGCACCATACTGCAAAAACTGAGCGTTGTAGGTTAACGTTGACCCCGTGCTTGGAATAGGGTCCCGGGGTGCTTAAGTCGTTACCTACCCTAGATAGATAGATAAATGGAATTGTGAATCCTTTGGAAAATCAATTTTCAAGGTACAGTGCAAAAACTGAGAACTTGCATGACTATATTTAAAGAGCAAGCAATGGATTCGAAGTTTTGTTGTTGTTTTTTTTTCTTGCGAAAGCGTCACAAAATCGTACAGCAGAAATGTCACAGCAGTTTTCGATTATATTGATGATACTGGTCTACTCCTCAGTTTACCAAGGCAGCAAAGTCCGATGGCAGTAGACCCTCTTCTTTATTAGATTTGATAAAGTTTTAAAACCTCTGGTTGCCCTCACATGTCATTGTATAACGGGCCAAAAAAGGATTGGGTGGACGATAGGCAAAGCCAGCTAAACATATCCAAAGGGGTAGCAAAGAACTTCTTTCCCATATTTGGTCAAGAAACAAGAAACGTCCAATAGGAAGATGCCCCAATGAGTGGGGAGAAGAGCCCGCCCTTCATCAACGAAATGTTCATAATAGGAAAGTGGCATTCCCAGTCTTCCCATACAAATCGTTTTTATCGGGTGCCCTGATGGTCCCACCCAATTTTCAGCATTTTGTTTTTAAATTATCAATATGACAATATTTCGTGTAATGTGGTTATATAATTGAAAGCCTAAGAACATGACAATTGACATCTGGACTAGGCTTCCAAACTAAAATCTAAATACACTTTGATTGTTTTGTTTTTGTCGGAAGCAGATAATTTCCCATCAACATGAGAGGCTCTAGGAGTGAACAGTACTTCATTGCTAGAACGAAGAAATGAAGAGAACGTATTGATAGTTCCGTTAGAGTACGGTAGGTTGTGAAATTGATAGATGCAAGTTGAAAACGAGCGAAAAACTTTGGTAGTTCCAAACTTTACCGCTAGGGCGGCGCTGTTGCTAACTTTTAAATGAAACACAATAGAAGGGTGACGTCAAAAGCAAGTTTGTAGGGAATATAATTTCACACTTTGCTCAAGACACTATTTTTCCTTCTCTTCATTCGACCATGATAGAGCTATTTTTCTGCTTTATATCAGGGTGTCTCTTAAATACGAGTTTTCTTTTATTACAACTTTTTTGTTTCTCATTTTAGGATTAAGTAATCTTCAAACAAAATATAGTAAACGTTATAGCGCACATTTTTGCTGAACAAAGTTTTTACATACTGCTTGTGATTCAAAAGTTAGGAGTAATTTAACCTAAAAAAATGCGTCTTTTCTTTTCGCCCTTATGATTGTTTAGGCGAGAATTGGCCAGAAAATCATCGAATTCTTGTTTTAATGGGTATCAAGGAACATAATGCTATATAAATGAGCCCGGGTACTCCTGGGGCACACGAGCGGGGACTGCTTAAAATCGGACATATTTTTCGTTAAAAGTAGCCCTTACTTTTGACCAATAAAATATACTTATACACTCAGTTCAGCAAAAACATGCATCATATTTTTCTCTACACTTTATCTGAAAAAAAAAAAATTTCGTAACAATCGAGACTAAATAGTTAGAATGAAAAAACTGTTTTTTTAGGGACACCCTAATCTACACCAGCAAAATCGCTCTGAACTAAAGCAGTGCACAAGCGCCGGACGCTCTAGTCGTGAATGAACAGCCTGTAGCGGGGGTTGTATCCTTGGTTCCGTGCGATACAGATGGCTGATTGGTTGTCGCACAGGATGGGAATCCCTTGCACAACAAAAATCTGTGACACCAAAGTGCTTCCTGGATTGTGCGAGAAAGCGCGATGTATTCCGCTTCGCCCGAGGACAACGCAACTGTTGGTTGCCGTTTGACGTTTCAAGACACAGCTCCTCCCATGAACGTGAAGACGTATCCTGTAGTGGATTTCTTGGAATCCGGCTCTCCTCCCCAATCGGCAAATCCGAACAACGTTCGTTTGAATGTGTTAGCCGACTTGAACTTGTACCTCGCAGGTACCGCACGATACGCTTGACAGCGTTCCAGTGGCTACGTCCAGGATTCTTGTTAACTGATATCCGGTCGCGTTGCCTGCGCCAGATAGGTGAGACAGCCAACAGCCTACTGGTAAGGAACCTCCTTCATTTCACGGATCTCATCTTGCGTCGTCGGTGCCATAGATTTATCCAGTTTGACACTAGCCTTCGCTGGTGTGGAGACTGGATTACAGTTCGCCATGTTGAACCGTCGCAATATGCCGTCGATGTAGTGCTCTTGATCTACCCACAGCTTCCCGTTCTTCCTATCTCGCGCGATTCTCAGTCCCAGGCAAAAAGTCGCTTCGCCAAGGGAAAGATTTCAACTTCCGTTCTAGCTTGGCGTCGTTGGTGAAAATCATGAAATCGTCCACGTAAATTGTGTCGAAAATCATTTTCCCACCGTCGACCCGGAAATACAGGCACGGGTCAACTTTTAATTGCTGCAGTCCGAACTCCTCCTTGAGCGCTTGGTCTAGACAGACTTGCTTCGAGGTGCCAGCAAACCCTCTCGGTAGCTCCATGTAGATGACCTCGTCCGTCAGTTTGCCTTGAACGAACGCAGTAACAGCGTCCATCTGCTCTATATCAAGGTCATGCTTAACCGCCAGCGCCAGAAGATATCGGATAGTGGAATACCGTACCACCGGGGAATACACTTCGTCGTAATCGATTCCTGGCCGCTTCGAACATCCCTTCACGATCAGACGTGCCTTGTGCCGCTCGATGTCGCCAGTTGGTCCTAGTTTCGTCTTGAAGACCCACTTGTTTCGAATGGCCTTCCTGTCGCTTGGAAGGTTGGCCATCTCCCACGTTTCATTCTCCTCCAGTACTCCGATCTCCTCACGCATGGCCGCGATCCACTGCTCGCGATCCGATCCGTTGAGCGCCTCGTCGTAGCTTTGAGGATCATCAATTGTCGTCTTGGAACACATCGGAGGAGGCTGAGGGGACACAACTTCGCAAGAAAACGTACTATACGTAACGTAATCGGAATACTTGCCTGGAATTCGGCGCTCCAGGTCGCTGCGCCTAAACCCTTGCTGCTCATCAGCTGGTCTATCAAGTTGCGACGGGAGCGAAGGCTCGTTGCTGTCATCCAGAAATTCGGGATCACTTGAGTCGCTGTCGCGTGTTGAAAATTCATCATCTTTATTGTCAGAACCATCACCGTCACTGGCAATCGGTTCTAAAACCGGTGGTAGGTCGCTACTTGCATTCGGCTCATCGATTGAGTACAGCTCCATGAACTGTATCTGCTGCGCATCCTCGCTGAGCTCGATCAAGCTTTGCGGTTCTCCCTCCTGAACCACAATTACATCGCGGTTAATGCGGATATTACGCTTGATTGGATCGTACACTCGATACCCCTTGGTACCTTCGGCATATCCCACGAAAATTGCTTTCTGAGATTTAGCGTCGAACTTCTTTCTTCTTTCTTTCGGAACGTGGACAAGAGCTAGCGACCCAAAAACCTTCAGATGTGAAGAAATCGGGTTTCTTACCGGTCCAAGCTTCTTCCGGTGTCGTCTCGAGTGATCTTGTCGGGCTTCTGTTGACGAGGAACGCTGCCTCGGCCCAAAATTCCTTCGGCAGGCGCGAATCATTCAGCATGATTCTGGCCTTTTCGATGAGTGTCCGGTTCATCCTTTCCGCTACACCGTTTTGCTCAGGGGTGTACGGACATGTCTTTTCGTGGCGCACTCCATCTTTCACCATGCTGCTTCTAAAGGATGCATTGACGTATTCGGTGCCGTTGTCCGTTCTCAGAAGTTCTCAGCTTCCTTTCTGTTTGCCGTTCAGCCATGGACTTGAACTTAGTGTATGCTTCAAAATGCTTCATTTTTACGTTCCAGGAAATAGAGGAACACCTTCCGACTCGCTGCCACCGAGAGAAGGAACTTCGATAGGTCCAACCAGGTCCGAGTGGACTAAATCCAGTAGCCCTTCGGCTCGCGACCCACTGGAACGAAATGGATTACGTGCATGCCTACCCTCGATACAAGCGATACACTCTGGGTTCGTCTGACGTCGTTTTGCAATTCAATGCCGTCTGCCATCGCTGCCAGCTTCCGTAAGCTTTGACGATTGAGGGGACCGAGCCGTCTGTGCCAAATGCCAGTGCTCGGTGTGAGTAGCACCTGCTCGTTCTTCCGGTTCAACATATACAGGCCGCCTACCTGTGTGCCAGATGCGATCACGTTGCCATCGTTCTCGCGAACTTCACACGTATCTGCATCGAAGACTACCGTCAGTCCCTTCTGACATATAGTTCCGGAATCTGCACCACGTCCTTCACCTCGATGGGACCTTCACTGAGCTCGAGCTTGACCAAACCCTTCGCGACTGGCAGCATGCTACCGTTGTTCGCCGTTCCCACCGCGTGTGCCACATGCTGTTGCTTCACGAAATCATTGCCACTCCGAGACATGTGGCACGTGGCACCAGAATCAAAATACCACTCCTTATCGCTTACTTCGCCCATCGCAAAAACACTGCACAAAGCTTTGCCAGACGTTCTTGGAGAGTTTTGCTTCTGTGGACAGTTCGCTGCTAAATGTCCTCGCTTCTTGCAATTGTGGCACGTATCGTCCTTCTTTGCCGCACCATTGTTTGCTACCACGCCGTCTCCCTTCCGGATTTGAATACGATGCTCCATCTCCACCGCTGTTCTTCACGTCTTGCAAAATTTCTGCCTTCACCGCGTCCGACGTCAACGCAGTACCTAAAGACTCGAGTCCCATTCTCATGGGTTCATAATGCTCCGGAGCCCCATCACCTTGTCGACCTTGAAACCGATTCCCGCAAGTTTATGTGCCGTGGATATCAGCTCGTCCACGTACGAATCCACACTGCCGCATTCGTCCAACCGAATCGACGTTAGCTTCCTCAGCAACCATTGCCGTCTCCACCGGTACTCATCGCGGGTTTCGCAATCTTCGCTTGAAAAAATCTTCTATCGTCCGGCTATGACCAATCCTGAGCCCATAACCTTTTGTAGAGTAATAATTATACAACCGGTAAGGTGGACTGACTAACGACTAGTGAAAATTTATTTCGTACCAACAACCTACGTTGCCGTGGTTGCTAGGCGTTGCTATGCTACTACAATACATAACAGAGTACATAACAACTGCATTGGTTGGTTGATTATGCTATATGCTTACTTCGATTACAACACGCCCTAGCGGTAAAGTTTGGAACTACCAAATTATCATCACAAGATGGACAACTTGTTCAGATACAACTTTGTAGAAGACACTATGATTCGGAAAAGGCTTTTCCGACCACTGTGCGCCTGCAGCAGATGTACAGACCCTGGGTCTTTCACCGGAAGCTGGGCCAATAACCTGTGGGAAATATCGGCGGTTCTATAAAAAGAACTTGTTTATTTCGCAGTCGGTTCTTCCTTGTAGGTTTTTCTGCGACAGTTAAGGCTCGCAGAGGCTCCACGTTCACTGATGAACAGCGACTTTCGTAGCTAGGAAGACGAAATGGGTCTCTCCAAGGTAGTCTACGAAGCGCGAACCGTAGAAAACGACGTTGAATAGGTTAGATTCGCACGGCGCCATTATTATAATTCGATCTCCAAACAAAGCTATTAGACTATCAGCTTTGAATAAAAAAAAAATCCTTTAATGAAACAACAGTATGGTTTATTAGTTTATATAAAAATATACAGGTTATCCATGTTTACGGTTATACAGTGATACAGCGATTACAAAAGTTTGTTGAAGCATATTTTAAGTAAACGCTTCAATTTAATCAGACATAATCATAAACAATTATAAATAAACTTCAATTTGAAACTCTGATAAAGAAGGTGCTGTCAATTGGCAAAGTTCTTCAGAAGATCCGGTTGGTTCGGAATTCAGAGATTGCGTGGCATTTGTGTACTTGTAAAACCAACTATCTTTTCATCTCCCCCATCCTTGTTGACTAGAATATTTTTGGAAGTTGGCATTCTGTAGTGAAGAAATTGATTTAACATGTACACTAGCGACACGTAGTGATGGATGTTTGAGCTATAATGCCCTCTTAATCGACGCCATTCCTCTTCTCAACAACTTCGCAGCTCATACAATCAACTATGTTGTTAATTTTTTACAACAATCCGAAGCAATTTATGACGATTAGTGTATGTCCGACAGTCGTTCTCCATTCAATTTGACTTACCAATTTTAAAATAAACTTTTAACCACTACCCAGTCAATCTGACTTACTAATTTTGAATTTAATTTTCAAAAAAACAAAAATACATCTCAAGCACCTGCTTGAGATATCGAACAATGGCAGCTACTGCCCTCTAGCTTTCAACCCCACCCAAACACCATTTTCCGGCTGTAGCGTGAAAGCCCGCTTGGACAGTTGCAGGGGAATTTCCGTTCGATCCGACGGTTCCAGCTGAAACTTCTTCAGCAGATAGTACATGGCCACCTTAACTTCCATCAGCGCCAATCTCGGCCCGATACAGCTACGTGGTCCCGCTCCGAACGGTAGATACGTCCCCGGAGTGATTCGGGACCGGTTCTCTTCGCTGAACCGCTCCGGGTCGAACCGTTCCGGATTCGGATAGTACTTCGGATCGTGATGTATTCCCAGGATCGGGATCCACAGGGTGTTTCCCTTCTCGATGACAAACTTGATCCCAGCTCCGTCGTCAAACTCGTAGTCCTGTTTATTCTGGCGATCTGTCAGAGTGGCCGTTGGCCACTTGCGCAGAGTCTCCGATACGACCATATCCATGTACTTCATCTTCTGAAGAGCGTCGTACGTCAGCGGTTTACCGCCTAGTGACGTTTCCGTTTGTACGATTTCTTCGTAGAGGCGTTTCTGGATGTCCTGATCTACCATAAGTTCGTACGATAAAAATGTCAAAATGCTGGATATGTTGTCAAATGCGGCAAAGAAGAACAGGAAGCACTGGGCGACCAGTTCGTTCTCCGTCCAAACCCTGGAGTGTTTGGACTTTCCAACGTTGGATTCTTCAACAGTCGCAAAACCATCCACTTCCTTCGCTTCCTGTTCATCCTTCTCGTGTTGGAGGGCGCCCTTTTGAGCTTCCATCAGCATGTTGACCATATCGTTGCGAACGATTCCTCGAGTTCTTCGTTGTTCCATATTGTCGACTATAGTCTTCCTGAAGTATTCTGCAAGGTTGGAATCGACCAGATCCAATCTCACTACCTTCAACAGACTCGGCACCAATCGCAAAACGAAAGATAACAGCAAAGCCTTGAACGTGTGCACATTTTGCGTTTGCTTGCCTTTGATGTAGAACTCGTTATCCGGATTGCGAAACGAGTCCACCTCGATCCCGAATGCAACCGTTGCGATTGCATCGCTCACAAACCGCGTAAAGCTGTCCTTCATTTCAAGTTCCAACTTTCGGTTCCCGGACGAGTTTGCTTTCGAATGAAAAAACTCCGTCATACTGATGGCACGGTCGGACACCAGCTCGAACATCTGTCTGATGCGACTGCCGGTGAAGGCTGGGCTAAGAGTCGATCGCATGTCGCGCCACTTTTTTCCACGGAGTGAAAACAGCGAGTTGAAGAAGAGGCTATCTTTGACGGTTTGCTCATCGTCCGCCGAGGGCACCACCGCGGATCGATTGGTAAAGTGCTCAAAATCCGTGATGGTGATCTTCTTGATCATCTCTGGATCGCGAAGCATATATGTTGGCTGAGTGGCAGTGAAGTAGCCGAATATCCTGGAAAGATCAAACGAATATGATGGTGTCTAATCTTATCACAATTGGACTTACTTGGCATCTGGAAAGGTGTTGTAGAGAACCGTGGAGCCAAACACTAATTTAACGTTTTTGAAGAACACTTGATCGTAAATGCCGAGCAGAAAAGTAGGCTTGATGCACGGTATTGGCTTGGTCAGAAAGTAATGGTACTTCTTGGCGACGTAGTGGTACAGGAGCAGGATTATGAGGCCAACGGCAACCGCTGCGAACAGATTGACTTCCACCATCTCGTCCAAGTTGGCGAATGCTAATTGATTTTCTCTTCTTGTCTAGGCGAAGGCGCTTATAAACGATTCCAGCTGAATGCAATCAAAGTAAACAGAAGAACCGGATGCAATTGATGTGAATGGTGTTAGAATTGTATAGATAAACATGGAACTCACATCGAATCACGTCCTGTCCTCAATTGTGCTCGTAGAAAAACTGACTCACGCCTCTTCAGCTTTCTACGTCGTGCAAAATTCGGTGCGATGAGCGATTCACTGTTTATCGCCTATGCTATATAATGAATCGTATACTGCTTTGCGTGGTATGCGCGGACGTTAGGGGATAGTCGTCAACAATGGGACGGTACGCCAAAATTTTGCTTTTCTTCGAATTAAATTGAAAATTGGACCGGGAAAACGAAGGAAAATGCACTGCAGCATGTATGTTTGATCAGAAACTCGAAGGGGCAAGTCAAAATACCCTCCATGAGTGACTCTCATCGATCAGTAAAGAACAACAATTTCTATCAGTGTATACTTTGCAATAACTCTTTGTGCTGCTCTGCGTAGCTCCACCTCAGCGCAGCAGCTCTTATGTCAAACTTTTTCATTCTAATCCTAACCATGTAGAAGTTGAGCAATACATTGTCAAACATTTTACTTTTTCGATCAATTGTCGCGTATTTCTTTCGATAACATCCCGGAATCCCATCAGGTTATGGGCCCAAGAACGTGTCCTGGTCGCTTATCGGTGCGGAAGTAAAGTCTACGGTTGGATCGCGAAAATAACAGAGAATGAGCAGTATCGAGAGAGACGAATGTCCTCACGAAGCGATGTTCGACGGCTCCAACTTCCCCGCATGGAAGCTTAGAATGCAGATCTTGTTGGAGGAACACGACTTGGCGAAATGTATTGAAACCGAGATTATGGATGTAGTGGAGCTTAAGGTGCAGAACAACGACACGTCGGAAGTGAAGCAGCAAAAGCAAGCTTAGGCACACAAGCGATGCACTGCAGGATCATTTTGTTAAGTTGGATTCAAGGGTAAGTCGCTTAGAACAGTGTGCCAGTCACAATGTCTTACTTCAATTTTCAATCCATACCAGATTTGTGGCACACTGAGGAACAATTTTGACAATTGGCCTTATAGAAAAAAAAAAAAAAAAAAAACAGCAACCTTGCCAATATCCGTTGTGGTTGGTTACATTTTTTTCGCTTTGTTTATTTCTTCACATCAATCTAGCGAGAGTTTTGTATGTTTAATTCGCACTGCAAATCTTGGAGAAAACTAATCTACGTAAATCGTGAAGGTGAGCTGTACGATTATTCGCATATTTCATGGGAAATCGGCTGATCGGAAAGCAGATCCAGGTAGTAGATCACATTCATCAACATTTTCTGGCTAGAAAGATGACCGAGAACCTCAAAAAATGAAAAGTATTGCGGAACATTCGCTCACAACATCAAATTGCAGCGCGCTCATACCGGAAGGCCGATTCTTGACTCTAGATCGGATTGCACTGGGAGTTGCGTAGGACTTTTGACTAACAGAATTGGACCACACGAACTGCTTTTGTAACTTTTACGTTGGATTCGGATTGTGCATCGATCAGATGGTGCATGGAAGAAGTACGCAAAAATCAAACACTTCTTCAACCACTTGAACAACGTCCCATCCACTATTAACTACTTTCTTAACATGGATAGCCCGCTTTCCCATTTACAAATTTATAATTTATGTCCTCAAAATCCCAGATGTGACCCGTTTTAGTGCCACGTTGCTTGTTTTCTGTATTGTTGATTGCTTGTAGAAACCAAAACAAATGCCTGGTTGCCAGGAACAACAAATATTGAACTTTGAAGTTTCAACAAATCGGCACCTTCGGCACCTTACAGGAACAAGCAACGCTTGTAGGCACACTAAAAAAATAGCACAGAAGAAAAGTGTGCTGAGCGACTCACCCCTTGGTTCGATCGTGTTTGATTCGGACATATCGGAATGCAGGAGGAAAAATTGACGACATCGATGTGGTTTGTCGTTTGTTCCTTTCGCTGGGATCCGAGTATGATACTGTCGTCATATCGATTGAATCGCAACCGGAAGAGCAGATAACTATGGATTCTGTAAAGTGCAGGTTCCTAGATGAGAAAATAAAAAGGAGCCTGGCATCCATCACTAGCAACACGAATAACGAGTCAGCTGCTTTCTATGTGAGTAGCACAGGTAGCAAGTCGAAGCAGAAAAGAGTTTTCAGATGTTGTTCGGATGTCAGAAGGATGGGGAACAATCCCAACTAACATTTTTAGTTGCCTAAGCCGAAGTTAAGAACTTATAAGCTGTTTTATAATTGTATAAAAGCAAGTGAAGCTGAATAAGCTATAAGCAGAATTAAAAAATCGATACAGTACTTATGCTTAATGTATCACAGCTTTAGCACAAAATTTAGCTTTAGGTTGCATACTTTGAAAAGAAAGCTCTTATGCGAACAATGTTTGTCTGCATTTACACAGCTTGTTTATGTAGCTAAGAAATTAGTCGGTTAAGCTTTTGAATTATCATTCTGTGTTCTTTTACACAGTTTTATTTGTTGGCTTTGTAATAGCATTTCAAAACCCTTTATATTAGAAATACCTTAGCCGCTATACAGCTTAGTGATTATATATGTATAAAATGTTGTATAAGTACATTGAGCGAACAAATCGAGAAGATTTCTTTCGAATATCGTAAGGAAATTTGCCAGAAGACATTATTGCAAATTTTATACGCTTGCTTTATGGAAAGAAATCATATGACGATCGTATGAATATTTTCCTCACATGAAAAAAAAAAGTTGCAATCGGGATGCAAACCATGAACCTCGGCATCCAGAGCCGAGCCACAATCCCACGAGACTATACACGCTTGATAAGTGATGTCAATTGATAGTGTGGAAGAGGCATGCTTTTATCGACAAATGCAACAATAACCTTTTAATACGATCTCTTATGGCTTTGTGGTAATAGTTCCGATCGTAGGGATAATTTCCTGAGTGTAGTTGCGGCACAGAGTATGCAGCCTATATGCAGTTATTTATATGGAGTGCTTGAGCTTGAGCTCTTGCGTTGAGTCTGAGCTGTCAAACGAAATGAAAGGAATACCGTCCATTTTATCGAGCAGAGCATTTAGATTTCAAAATATTTCGAAGGATGTTGAAAAAAATTAAGAAAAGCGGTACTTACTACTGAAAACGAAATCTGAGAAAGTATGAAGCTTATTTGAGGAATTTATATTCGGAGATTCGCGTAATTGACAGTGCTGTCGAAAATTGCTTTCAAATAAACAATATCAATTCCACTGAGCAGAAAATCAGATGTTCAAACAGTTATAAATGAAATTGATATTAATGTAGTTTAAAAAAATTATAACAAATTAATCCAAGCGCGGCACAGATAACAACGTAAATTGGATGGTGATCATGTTTAGTTTATAAGAATCTCGGTAACACTGATTTTCAAAACAGTATAAACCTGTTCGTAAAGAGCTCCAGCAACTATTGTTGTTCAGCATTATTAGAACTAAAATATGGTTTGAACACTTTGAATACGGGTACTGAAATTCCTCACAGCTGATATGGATCTGAGCATTACAACGATAAACAACACCATTGCCGTAATACCGTCCACGAGTATTGTAAATAGTGTTTTACATACATATTTTTTCCATTGCTGTATAGTGACTATGTTTAAGCGTTTATATCAACGTGTTAAGCCTAGCAATAAAAAGCTGTTTGCCACAGTTCTAAAAATAGAAATTGCGATGAACAAATAAATATGCTGAATATGCGTTTCAAAAGTACTGTCTTTGAGAATAGCTACGTAATAAGTTGTATAATTTTTGGATAAAAGCTTCCTAGGCTATAAACCGATTACATATTCTGCTTGACAGTTTTTTCATGAAGCTGGGTAGATTCGCCAGATTTGCTTGTGAAAATATTGGCTGGACGCTTGTGCAACCACTACTTAACCATTACTCAGTTTAAAGTTGTATACGTATTGCCAATAAAGCGTTTATCTAATGAAAAATGTTACTTGGGAGACTTCCTCAACACACTGGATTGGCGAACCACATTATGGTTTTTATACTGGCTGGACTCGAAGCACGATGGAAACAAGTAGTAGCATATTTCTACACAGGTGATTCAATTCAACATGGGTGCCTTAAAACAATTTTGCCTTAAAATAATTTTGTACAAACGGTTTTGGAACGACGTTGGCGTTTTACATACCCGAGAAAGGCTTCTTTTTTACAAACCGATCGAGCATCTAGAGGATTCATCTCTCGAAATTATGCCAGATAGCGTATATGTTTGTAACAGCTTGATTCAAGGATGAATTGCAAACCGGACCATCGCTTGCCGCGAAACTGCAGCGAAGCCTGAATGTTCTGTCAGAATACTTCACTGAATGGAAGATTTGTATCAACGCAACGAAGACCCAGGTCATCCTGTTTCCACATTCTAATTCTCCCAGACTTGTCCCGCCTGAGAATTGTAAAATAAGCCTGAACAACACAACGGTGGAATGGACCAAATCAGCTGTCTATCTTGGTGTCACTCTAGACAGCAAGCTTATTTTCAGGGATCAGGTTGACAAAACTGTCACAAAATGTAATACTCTGTTGAAACTACTGTACCCATTGATCAACAGAAGGTCTACATTATCCTTTAAAAATAAGCTTGCTGTCTACAAGCAAATTATACTTCCGGTCATCGAGTATGCAATGCCAATCTGGGAGAGTTGTGCAAAAACACATCTCCTGAAACTTCAGAGAGTACAAAACAAGTTCCTCAGGATGATATTGAACACCCCTCCGAGGACAAGAACATCTGAGGTCCACCGTCTGGCCGAGATAAAAATGCTCGACGATCGTTTTAGTGAGTCTATCAATCGGTACAGGGCACGCTGCCGAATATCGGATCACCAGATCATTCGGAATCTGGTTCCCCACCCCTAGGATTTTCAAATTGTAGTTTTAGTTGTAGATTAGGTAGGTTATCAAATTTTAAAACTAACAATGCCCCAAGGACCGAACTGAATATTTCATGTAAAACATAAACATTTTAAACACAACAAACACAAACAATTAAACAATTACCCCCAAATTTTAAAATGCACATATCATTTTCCTAATCGATTTATTTTCGTTTTGAAATCCATGCTTATTATGCAAAATTCATAAATGTTGAGATTATTTACTTGCAAGAATCACTCTCTATAAAGTTGAATTTATTAAAAGCACAAAAAACAATCAGTTTAAAATATATCTAAACAGTTCATACACCTTAGAACATACATAAATAAGATTTTTTGTCGCCCTGCAGGCGATAACCAACTAAGAAACATTTGAATTGACCGTTTAATGGGTAATCGGTGAAGAAACTGCAAGTGTTATGTATGTTTGTCTGTGTTAACATATTTTAATCTTCGTTTGACGTTAACACACTACTGCCATCTGTTCAGCTTTATCATCCATCACAGTGTGCTCAACAGATGGCGCAGGTGTGTTAGTGACTATGATTTGTAGTGGAAAATGTTCGATGTGTTATGTCTGTTTGTCTGTGATATGAATGTTAATAAATTAACGGAGATGGATTAATATAAAAATATAAACATTTTCATAAAAAAAATCAGTGGGGTTGTGTACAAGACACGACCGGTTGACGTAGACTACGTTAAACCAAGTGATGCATTATATTGTCAGGGAAATTCTGTGTGGCTATTATTAGCGTTAAAAGGGTTTCAATTATTCGTGCCGGTCGCTTACCCTTACCGAAAGAAGCAGTTTAAGTCACAATATGACGGGTGCGGCTCTTATGGGACATTTGACCAGCGTTTTGAATCCAGTATGTAAGAAAATTCTATTGTATGCTCTTGAGATATTATTTGGTGGCCCTGAAAAGGGCCGTTTGGTTTTATGAAGTCAGTGCGTGGGAAAATTCTTTTGTACACTCTTTATAACTCTTTGGTGGCCCTGAAAAGGGCCGTTTGGTTTTATGAAGTCAGTGCGTGGGAAAATTCTCTTGAACACTCTTTATAACTCTTTGGTGGCCCTGAAAAGGGCCTTTTGGTTTAAATGATGACACAGCCACGGTTGCACGTTTTACGATGGACTATCTTTAAGGCCTAGAAGATAGTTAAGGATCTGTTAGGGAATATAAAATTATTAAATTAATGATAATTTTGCTCATCTTTATAATCATAATCGCTTGACATTACTTAATGTTTATTCGTCGAAAATCAAAATCGTTGGACGGTGGTTCAAGAAAAATGCATAATATTGCTGACATTGCAAACGGAGGTCACGAACGAAGGTTAAAGCGGCAGAATCTTCATCACGACTAGTTGTTTAATCACAGTTCAAAGCCAAGTCGAGATAAAGGTACTTCTTCATGAAATCAAAGAAGGGAAGTTTCTCTGACTTTGGAACAGTGATGTTAAAATTGCCAGTCACAATAACTGGCATACCTTTTCTGATTGTGAGACCTGGCAAAATCATATAAAAAGTGTTGAACAATATATCAAACAAACAAACGAACAAAGAAATCTAATTCTAAATCATACCTGGTGAAATGAAAATCGATAAGAGCAACGTCGCTGTGTCTCGTATAACTAGCTCTGAAGCACAGATATCGCCATATTGATCGGCTACTCCCAGTTGCTCATCGTAAGATGCGCAAAGTTTCTCGATGATGTGCGGTCTTGTGGTGAAGGGGGCCGTACACCTTTATATATGGCCACTCATCCAACACTCACGCTATCACGCATTGCCTGACCAATGCAATCGAAGCCGGTGATTTCGACTGCAGCACCATCCTCCTGACAAGTTTCACTTACAGCAATAAAGTCCGCTCCTGTTAGTGAACTATCGGCTGAAACGTCTGCTGCATGTGCGCTGAGATTCTCAATTTCTATGCTCATAAGCGGCGGTTGTGAATCGTTTCAACTACTTTCACGATATCCAAGATTTCTGTTGAACATCGAAAACGGAAATTTAAAGAAATCTTTAGATATATTCCAAACCCAATAATAACAAAAAAGTTTTCTTCCTAGAGGTAGGACTCTATCCAACGCGAGTCGTTAACACAACAGAACAACTGTTTATAACACTACTAATTGGAATTTACAGAGAATGTTGATTCGGAATATTATGTTCGACATCAAAAATGGTGTCCGTGATAGGGAATTTGTGTGGTTTAAGTTATGCGACGAAGGGAAAACAAGTTTTGCTAATACCACTGGCTGCCAATCGACAATTTGAAACGAAAATCCCAATCAAACAAACTCTCAAGCTGAGAATTTTAAATTGACAGTAGCAAAGATGGATTTGTATCTGGTAGCATTTATTGATTCATCGCGGGTTGCGCCAACCAGCCAAAATTTTCCCGACAGCTCGCCCTCCATGCAGGCGTTTTTGCAGTTGCGAATTGGCACTATATTAGGCGCACAAACCAAACGAAATAAAAGTTTGATTCTTTTTAAACAACTCTTTTGATTTAATTGGTTGTCCTCAAAAGGACAGATTATCAATTAATGGATAGCGCCAACCAGCTGGGTAAAATTTTTACCGACGGCACCGAACTTAATTCAAGATTAGTTCATTCTTGAATAATCAACTCTTTTATTTGAATTAATTGTCCTTAAAAGGACAGATTATTTCCACCTTCTGCTGACTGCTACTCGCCCCCAGGACGCTTTCCCCAAACAGCAGAGTTTTCGAAGTCGCGACGAAACAATCGCCACGATGAGGTAAGATGGCGGCTTGCACAAACCGACGCGATTGTACGCCCTCATAATCCGCCATTTTACCTCATCGCGATGATCGCTGTTTGAGAGCCTTGCTACTTCACCACCAGCTGCTCTGCACCAGCTCCGCTGCCGTACAAATGAAGGCTCCACCAAACTGCAGCAATTTTAGCCACCGCGGCAGCGAATCGCGGTGGAAAATCGCCGCTGTGAGATTACATGGCGGCTTATGGGAGCGCACAAACCAACGCGATTAAAATACGCATCGCGTTGGTTTGTGCGCTCGATAAGCCGCCATGTAATCTCACAGCGGCGATTTTTCCACCGCGATTGCTGCCGCGGTGGCTAAAAATTGCTGCAGTTTGGTGGAGCCTTCATTAGTACGGCAGCGGAGCTGGTGCAGAGGCAGCTGGTGGTGGAAAGTAGCAAGCCTCTCCCAAACAGAGATCGTCGCGATGAAGCAAAATGGCGGATTAAGAGGGCGCACAATCGCGTCGAATTTGTGCAAGCCGCCATCTTACCTCTTCGTGGCGATTGTTTCGCCGCAACTTCGAGAACGCTGCGGTTTGGTGGAGCCTCGAAGCAGCTCCCTGCGACCAGCTCCCTGCGACCTGCTCTCTGCGACCAGCTTCCTGCGACCAGCTCTCTGCGACCAGCTCCTGCGTCTAGCTCACTGCGACCAGCTACCAGCGCTCCTCCGCACAGCTTCAATGCTGCCAAACGACTGAAGCAAAATTTTTCCTAAGTGTGCTTTTTATGCCGTTCTCAGCTGCGTGCGAGACGTACATGGAAAGTCGAATGACATGATTGGTTAAAGTCCCTCTCTAACACAAAGAAGAAGAAGATGATGCAAGACGTTCCTTGCTTCGATTTGAAATCTGTGATAGGAAATTTGGTAAATTTACTCTGCAAAATGACATTATAAGACATCACCTTATATTTGCGTTATTTTCAATAGTTTACTATTGATTGAGAAAAATGTTTGACAATTGAATTGGAGCGCGGTAAAATTTCCGACCGATTGATGAAGAAATCATGTAAATCTATCGTGGATTATTTGAGTTATTCGCGTACAAAACGTACGGTTTTTCGTGACGGTCGCAAAATTTTAGATTTTCATTTGACACCCTACCCTTGCCGTAAGACGTAGTCTACGTCAAAAACTCGAGTTGTTACGGTCTTTGGTGATAATTTTTGATGCTGCTGATCGAAACCCACATAACGAAAAACAATTTGCCATACAATCAAAACTATACTTCGAATGTAAAATATATTATCACATTTTATATTATTGTTATCGAATAACTTAATCTCATTTTCACCATACAACCTTAACATTAACACATATTGTTAATGTTTGCCATATTGTCATTGAAAGGTTTTTTATTGTCTGCACTCGGTGTAGATTATATACCAACTGTTTGGCATAGAATAGAGTACAGCAAAAATTTTGTTCGTGAAAATTGCCATATTTTTATGGTAACCTAACTTAACCGCCTATTCAGCACATTGTTATTTGGCCTTTTACCATCTGACATATTGTTAAAACTATATAGGAGATTGTTAGTTTATAGTTGTGAACTATAAGGGTAAATGTCGTAGCAAAAACGGAAACGGTCGTCAACGATAAGTGAAATAGCCTAGGAATGGTTTGTGATTATGCGGGAAATTATTCATAAAAAATGCAAAACTACCAAATTTAAAAAGATGTTTTTCACAAAAGGGGACAAACCATTTTGCATAGATCTTGTAGATGGAAGTTTGTAATTTCTGTTCATGTACTCTGTGTTTGCAAGTATTTGCAAATAAAGGAATAAGATATCTTGCAAAAACGTATTTTTGTTTACACTTCAACCCCTATAACTTTCTTAATACAATAACCAGTAACTATTTTGTATCTCCAAAATGTGCGTCATTTTATACCCTAAAAGTCATCTTTGCAAAGTTTTCAAATTCAAATTGAAATAAAAAGTTACAGCAAAAAAAACTGTTTTTTTAAGTCCCACCCTAAGGAAAGTTAGAAAAACTGTTATAAAACGATACGTAGATGAGATAGAAGTAAGATTTTTTGAGCAAAGTTTCATTAAATTACAATATCTACAATTCTGTCAAAGCAAAACATCCTCTAAGTCATAAGAATAAAAAGTTGAAAATTTTATTATGAACATAAAAGGACCACCCTAGTCACCACTTAAACCAAAAGATAGATCTTGTTTTTAAAATTAAATCTCTCGAAGGCACCATCTGTCTAAAGTAAATGGTTTTCGAGTTATCGATTTTTGTCGCGAAATTTGTCCATTGGCCCCTGTGGAGGACTTATTCTCCAGCAAAATTACCTTCAGCAAACATCCCGCTCTTTGGAATTAATTCCGATCGCTTTCATTTGGAAAATTCTCAAACGATCTATTTTTGAAACGTCAAACAAGGTCATGCGCCTATCAAGCATCAAGTAAGCATGGCGCCAATTAAAGCACGTAGCGCTGGAAACCACACACCTACTTCGATTGCGTGTTCACCAAAAAAAACGCCACACCCCAAATTTACTCCTACTCACACCGACGAGAATACCTCATCTCACAGCTCTCGTAATTGCTGTGCACAATAATGCGCGGCTGCAACAATTCTGGATGAAAGATCACACACCGCGAGAATCGCCAACCGCCGACGCCCGCCACCGCAAGGTTTTGACCTTGACTTGACAGAAAAATAAACACGATTCACGTACGGCGAGTTCCCTTGTTTGTTCGTTATTTAATCAACGATGATGCTGGTGTTGGTGGCCCGGCCGGGTAGGTGAAACTCATTATTTAGATAATTCCCGTGGCCGAATCGCCAGTCACTGGTTGAACTTGCAGAAAGGTGGCAGTGTTATCCGTAAGTTCCCTAAATTTTAAGCAATTTTCAAACCAAGGGGGCAACGTTCTCTACCTTATCAGTGTGACAGTGTTTACTCCAAACCTTACCCAAGAACGGTGTCTGGTTATAATCTAATCGATCGACGTTAGTGTGTCGGGGCGATCTACCGCGATAGCGCAATCTAATCACAGCCTACTGATTAAGTCCCGTTCGTTTGATAAATAGATAGTGTGAGCAATTTCCGCGGCAGTCGATTCGGAACGTGCGCATTGACAACATGGTGGAAGTGGATCTGTACGTGGCAGCCGCCCTCGGTGCCATAATCCTACTGCTGTATCACTACGCGGCGAAGAAGTATGAGTACTTCCTTCCGAAGCCAATACCGGCCTTAAAGCCGACCTTTTTGTTCGGTAATACCGGTCCGATGATATTCCGCCGACGGGATGTGTCGGCCCACGTGAAAATTCTGTACAACTCGTTCCCGGACTTTAAGTGAGTTGGTTTTGGTATTATGGTTATGGTTGAGACATCTGGGTTGAGTTATGAACGCTGAATTGTTACTTCGCAGGGTGATCGGGTTTTACGACCTGATGAAGCCGATCTACATGCTGCGCGATCCGGAAGTGATTAAGCAGATTGCGGTCAAGGACTTTGACTACTTCACCGATCACACGCCGACGATGACCAATGGCAAGGAGGAAGGCGAGGTGGGTGGAGACAGTCTGTTCGGTAACTCGCTGTTCGCACTTCGTGGCCAGAAGTGGCGTGACATGAGGGCAACATTGAGTCCGGCATTCACCGGGAGCAAGATGCGGCATATGTTCGAACTGGTCGCGGACTGTGCCCAATCGATGGCGGAGTTCTTCAAGGCAGAAGCCAAGGCCGGAAAGACTCTGGAGTATGAGATGAAGGATACATTTGCAAGGTTCGGAAACGATGTGATCGCTACCGTGGCGTTCGGGATCAAGGTTGATTCGCTGAGAGATCGGGAAAATGAGTTCTATATGAAGGGGAAGGCTATGCTGAACTTCCAATCGTTTATGACACTGGTGAAGTTTCTCATGTTACGTGCTGCACCTTCGCTGATGCGGAAGCTTGGGTTGGATTTTGTGGATTCAACGTTGACGGAGTACTTCAAGAAGATGATTGTCGATAATATGAAACAGCGGGAAACGCATAAGATCATGCGGAACGATATGATTCAGATGTTGATGGAGGTTCGAAAGGGGTCATTGAGGCATCAGAAAGACGAACTGGACACGAAAGATGCGGGTTTTGCAACGGTGGAGGAGTCCAATGTTGGGAAATCATCATCGATTTCCAGAGTTTGGACGGAGAATGAATTGATTTCTCAGTGTTTCTTGTTTTTCCTAGCTGGATTCGACACAGTGTCGACGTGCATGACTTTCCTAGCTTACGAGTTAGCGCTCAATCCGGACATTCAGAACCGTCTGCACGAGGAGGTCATGGCAACAGACGAGTCCCTCGATGGGAAGCCATTGACCTATGAAGTACTGCAGAGGATGCAGTACATGGATATGGTCGTATCGGAAGCTCTGCGCAAGTGGCCTCCAGCCGTAGTCTCCGATCGCTTCTGCGTGAAAAATTACCAGTATGACGACGGAAATGGAACGCGCTTCGTGATTGAAAAGGATCATACGATTTGGATACCAACGATTGCCATTCACAACGATCCACGATACTACGAGAATCCGGAGAAGTTCGACCCGGAGCGGTTCAATGAGGAGAATCACTCGAAGATTAACACCGGAGCTTACCTGCCGTTCGGAGTGGGTCCACGGAACTGTATCGGGTCACGATTGGCACTGATGGAGGTGAAGGTGATCATCTACAATCTGCTGAAGGATTTCAGCCTGGAACCGTCTCAGAAGACCGAGATACCACTGAAAATGTCCAAGAACTTTTTTGCGCTGCAGGCAGAGAATGGAGTTTGGCTCGAGTTCAAACCGAGGAAGCATTAAGCTATTTTTAAATTTCAATACACCCCTTTACCCCATAACCATCTCGTTAACATTCTTCTATCACATACCTCCATCAACCTATATTATTGTCGATTGCCGTTATCTAATCTAAGTCAATTTAATTCCATTTGTGGGCCGGGAACAGAAAACGTCTCAGTCTTATGCAAGCTCTCGGTTGAAAATGTTACAAGTGGACCTGCTTTCGGCTGCAGCCGCCGTTGCTGTAGTTCTTTTGCTGTATCACTACGTAATGAAAAAGTATGAGTACTTTCTACCGAAGCCTGTACCGTGCATCAAACCGACCTTCTTTCTGGGCAGCAATGGGCCAATCGTGTTCCGTACGGCCGACCAGGCTACACACTTCGATACGCTGTACAATGTCCATCCGGAGGCTAAGTGAGTTTACGTACATTTCAACTAGATAGCCTCCAACCGTTAACTGTTATCAATTCTCTAGGGTTACAGGTTTCTTCGACTTCACGACTCCTCTGTACCTACTGCGTGATCTGGACATGATCAAAAAGATGGCTGTCAAGGATTTCGATTATTTCACAGACCATTCCCAGGCGGATTTCGGCAAGGACAACGAGGAAGATTCAAGCGACGGAGACACCATGTTCGGCAACTCGCTGTTCACTCTCAAAGGTCAGAAATGGCGGGACATGCGGGCAACGCTCAGTCCAGCCTTCACCGGAAGTAAAATGCGGCACATGTTCGAATTGGTAGCCGATTGTGGGAAGTCGATGGTTGCGTTTATGAACGCGGAAGCGAAGGCCGGGAAGAAACTGGAGTATGAAATGAAGGACACTTTCGGAAAGTGCGGAACCGATGTTATTGCGACAGTGGCGTTTGGAATTAAGGTCGACTCGCTTCGCGATCCCGACAATGAATTCTACGTGAAAGGAAAGAAGATGATGAACTTTCAATCGTTTATGACGCTGGTGAAGTTCCTATGCTTTCGATTTCTGCCCCGGTTAATGCGGTGGCTGAAGGCAGACTTCGTAGATGCCCAATCAGCGGTGTACTTCAAGCGAGTGATTGTTGATAATATGAAGCAGAGGGAGGTTCATGGGATCTTCCGGAACGACATGATTCAGATGCTGATGGACGTCAGGAAGGGAACCCTGAAGCACCACAAGGATGAGAAAGATACGAAGGATGCGGGTTTTGCGACGGTTGAAGAGTCCCAAGTAGGCAAATCAACGAATTCTAGGGTATGGAAGGAGCATGAACTGATCGCACAGTGCTTCCTGTTTTTCTTGGCGGGTTTCGATACGGTATCCACCTGTTTGACATTCCTAGTATACGAGCTTATGCTCAATCCAGATATTCAGGAACGTCTTTTCGAGGAAGTGAAGGACAAGGAGAAGTCCCTAAACGGAAAATCATTGACCTACGAAACACTGCAGCAGATGGAATACATGGACATGGTCGTATCGGAAACGCTGCGCAAGTGGCCTCCCGTTGTGGTTTCCGACAGACTTTGTAACAAGGACTACCTCTACGATGATGGGTGTGGAACGCGTTTTACCATCGAAAAAGGTCAGGTCGTTTTGATTCCCACTTACAGCATTCACCGCGATGCCAAGTACTTTCCGAGTTCGGAAAAGTTCGATCCGGAACGCTTTAGCAAAGCAAACCAATCGCAGATCAACGCGACAGCCTATATGCCGTTCGGAGTGGGTCCACGGAACTGTATCGGATCGCGGCTGGCCCTGATGGAGGTTAAATGCATTGTCTACAACCTGCTGAAGGATTTCAGTTTTGTATCGACTGAGAAGACCCAGGTACCGATGCAGCTGGCCAAGGATTCCTTCACCTTACAACCGGAAAAGGGCTGCTGGATTGAGTTTAAACCGAGAGATCGTTAGGAGGGGAGGAAATAAGAATAATAGAGCGACTTGGAATGAATGGTCAAGTTATTTTATATCACGATCCGGAAGGGTCTCACACTATGTTTCCCGGACTTGAGCGGTCAGTTCTCTTGGGCGTTTGCGTGTTCTTAACAAATCTCACTGATTGGCAGTTAAAATTTAGTTGATAATATAAAATTCGAACTAGGACTTAGAACGTGATAGTAACTTATTTCATTTCCAATTGGAGATCACTTTCAAGCACATTAAACCATGGATGTAAACATTACGGGAAAATACTTGAAACGTAAACTTTTGAGATCAGCTGCTGACTCCTGGGGTACACATATTTTCGCTTGGTTCTTACCCGCGGCAATCTGTGAAAGTCTCTCATTTCATATTTTCAACGCGGAGTTAATAGACAAGATTGTAGAATTCCAAAATGCACAAAAGAGGTTCTCCGTTTTTCGATCGAAATTGTTTTTGAATCTCGCGAAAAATTTAGCACCATCAGAAGAAGTTACAGTTACAAGACGCCACCTACTTGGATGCTCGAGTAATCCACGATTAGGGCATAAAAGGCAAATGTAAACAATGAATTTAAACGTTGATCTCTCACGACACAAGCCTCCTACAATATCCAAATAAGTATTTGATTTGGCAGCCATGCGTAGTTGTGGTCGAAAATGTAAATGTTTCGTCTCTACACTCGACACTGTATATAGACCGGACAACGCAAAATCATACAATCTGCCAACCCTGCAAAATGTCATATATTTGAGCAATAGATCTGGTACCACGTGTATTTCTACAAACTTGAAGTAAACAGCACAATAGGCTAAAAAAAAGATTCGGTTTCGATGTTGATAGTTTGTGTTGATTCCGTTTGAAGATGTTCATTAAAAAGCATAGTGAAAAGTGCCGTGTAAAAAAATAATTGTTTGGAGCGAAATTGTGGCAATAACTCGCATTCTGCGGCCTTTCGGAAGATTTTCAGTAAATACAAAATTCTATAATTTGTTTTCTCGGCACTGTGTAGAGAATGAATTTTGTTCATTTTTAGTAATCCAAATGGGAAGAAATAGTACACCGAAAATACTTACACTTACTGAATATGGAAGTAGAAAATCCCTTATTTGTTCATAGTTCTAGACAAAATAGTCAAATGGACGGAAGTAACATTTGTAAACAATGACTTTTAGCATATTTTTCTGGGATCTGCTGGCTCCCACAAACAAAATAGCATCAGAAACAGATACAGGGAGTTATTACCTTTCCGTCGGTAGTGGATACTTATGTTAGCAACCTGGCATTTCTAGGAAATTTACGTTTTAAGTCATTGTTTACAATTGTTACTTTCGATCTTTTGACGATTTTGTATAGAATTGGCTTTAGCTTTAGAATTGGCAAAACAATACTTGTTCACAATACTTGCTCCTCTAAAGTGAATTAAAAGTTGACAGTCCGTTTGGCTGCATTTTTTGACAGGTTGTTTGGCTGCATAAGACAATTGTGGTCCGGTCTATATACAGTGTCTATAATAAGGATGTGTGCAAGAAAGAATGTTTGCAAAAGCGGTTGCTACCGTTCTTTTAAAAGAAGAAATTTTTCATATATTCAGGAACGAATTTCTTGAAGCTCATGAGAAGACTTCATTAAGGTTCCAAAAATAACTTCCCAAAAATTGAGTCGGAACTTCCCAAAAGTTCTGGAAGAAATTTCTCCGAAGAACAGGAACAAACATTTCAGAAGTATAGCAGGTACATTTTTGTGGTTCAAGCAGGAATTTCTCAGAATTCAGGAACAAACTTTCCCAAAGTTAAGGAGGAAATTTACCTGAAATTCAGAAGAGGACTTCTTTCAAGTTCCTTAAATCTTCCTAGAAGTTCTGGTGTTTAGAAGGAAACTTCCGTCTATGTTCAGGAAAAGTTACCAGAGGAATTCAAGGTATGGAACAGCTCCAAAGTTAAGGTATAAATAAAAAAAACTCAGCGGTGGCTGCTCAAAAGTTTATGAGAAATCTGTTTAAATGTTCAGGAGAGGACTTCCCAGATGAATTTTCTCGAAAATTTAGTTGCAACTTCCCAGAAGTTCCCAGAAGTTCCCAGAAGTTCAGGAATTTCCAAAAATTCTGGAAGAAACTGCTTTAAAGATTAGGAAGGAACAGCAAGAAGTATAAAAGAGTGCTTTCTGGTGGCTTAAGAAGAAATTTCTCAGATATTCAGGAATAAATTTCCCAAAAATCAGGAGGAAACTTCCCTGAGATTCAAAGGAGGACTTCTGAAAAGCTCCTAAAATCTCTGAAAAAGTTCTGGAACGAACACTGACGAAGTTTTGGAGAGATTTTCATCAATGTTCAGGATGGAACCTCGGAGATGTTCAAAAAAAAACTTCCTCCTAAGTTCAGGTTAAAAAAAAACTAACAAGAGAAGTTCAAAGTTTCATAGAATGTCTGGAAGTGCCCTGAAATTAGTTGTTAATTTAAAAAAAAACTTAACAGCGACTGCACGGAAGCTGATGAGGAATCTCATCAAATGTTTAGAAGGAGACTTTCCAAATGCTTCAGAAGAAACTTCCCAAAAATTTAGTTGGAACTTCCCGATTGTTCCAAAAAGTTCTGGAATTCTCAAAAATTCTGGAAGACACGTCTCCAAAGAACAAGAAGCAACAGAGAGAAGAACAAAAGAGTACTTTGTGGTGTTTTAAGAAGAATTTTCTCAGATATTCAGGAACAAACTTCTTGAAGCTCAGTGTTCCTTGAGGTTCCAAAACAAACTTTCCAAAAATTTATTCGAAGCTTTACAAAAGTTCTGGAAGCAACTTCTCCAATGTACAGGAAGAAACTGTTCAGAAGTATGAAGTGTACATTCTGGTGGTTCAAGCGGGATTATTCAGAAATTCAGGAAAAAACTTTTCCAAAGACAGTAAAAATCTTCCCTGAAATTCAGAAGAGGATCTTTTAAATGTTCCTAAACTCTTCCAAGAAGTTCTGGAACGAACAATGACGAAGTTTTAGAGAGATTTTCATCAATGTTCAGGATGGAACTTCTCAGATGTTAAGAAAATAACTTGCTCCTAATGCTCCTATGTTCAGGAAAAACGCTTACCAGAGGAGCTCAAAGGGAGGTTTTGTGGAATGTCTGGAAGGAACTGCTCCGAATTTTAGGGGTTAGTTTCCGAAAAAAAAACTTTTGGGAACGACTGCTCAGAAGTTGATGAAAAAACTTATCAAAGGTTCAGGAGAAGAATTCCTAGATGTCCGAAAAAAAATTCTGAACAAAAGTTCAGGAATTTCCAAAAGTTCTGGAAGAAACTTCTCCAAAAAACAGGAAGAAACTTTTCAGAAGTATAACGGAGTTCAAACAGGAATTTCTCAGAAATTCAGGAAGAAACTTCCCTAAACTTCTGAAAGAAACTTCTCCAAAGTACAGGAAGATAGAGGAAACTTTCCAAAAATTGAATCGGAACTTCCCAAAAGTTCTGGACGAATTTTCTCCAAAGAACAGGAAGAAGTTTTTCAGAAGTATTAAGGGTACATTTTGGTGGATCAAGCAGACATTTCTCTGAAATTCAGGAACAAACTTCTCAAAGGTTCAGGAGGAAGCTTTTCTGAAGTTTAGAAGAGGCCTTTTTAAAAGTTTCTAAAACCTCCCAAGAAGCCACGACCCTCCAGCTCTGTTTTGGCCTGATTTGACCTCTAGTCACTGTGCGAAATTCGTCCTGGAATGGTATAAGGTACAAGAGGTCAAACACATTCCAAAAACAGTCAATCCACCAAACTGTCCAAAACTTTGCCCAATAGAGAAGTACTGGGCTCTAGTTAAGCGAAAACTCTTCGCAACTAAGAAGAAAGTAAATGGTACCGATGATTTCCAATGAAGTGGAAGAAGAGAAGTGGAAGAAAATAAGTGGAAGAAAAGAAGCGGAACAAGAGACGTGAAAGAAGTTAGGCGGAATGGGAGAAGCGGTAGTCAAATGTGGATCTAATTATTGTGTTTTATCTGCCGTTTTAGAGTACAGTTGCTAGCTGGCGAACGCCCTGGAGTTCATGGGCTTCACTCCACTCATTGAATACCACTTTCAAACTGGAACGAGTCAGCCACGACAATGTTCTGTATGGTGGTCTTAAGTCTTATCCATATCCGAAAGCATTTTCGCTAGTTTACTCAATTCAGCGATCCTAGTTACGGCCTATGTTCACTGGAGTACAGACTCCATTCCCGTGAACTATTTTCATCATCTTTGGAAGTCACACACATTTTTTCCAAAAGACTGTTGGGGTCGTAATTAGGAGGAGATGTTCGCTCATCACCATGAGGCACCAAGAGTGGACAGTAATGTTTGCTAGAATGAAAGATATGAAGAGAAAGTGTTGAAAGTTCCGTCAGGGTACGGTAGGTTGGAAACAGATCAGAAGTATTGAACATTGAGCGAAAGGGCATGGGTAAAGTAGTACTCGAACCAAGGACGTTATCTTTGCTCAACATTCCACTGCGGGGTAGGTTGAGGCACGGACAAATCCGCCACCTCAGTAGGCAAACAGGCGCTCATATACCAGTATCTGGAACATGACAGGCTCAACAGGCTCAAATTCCATAACGGAGCCATTACTGAGATGTAATTTTCACAAGGTCTACGCTTTCAAATAGGAACGTAGGTCTTAATGTAGTTAAAATTTCTTGCAGCTGCTCTAAAACAGCATTGTAACTCAAAATTATGTTGCAAGTCAAAGCAAATGGAAACAACGAATTGTTTGCAATCTTTCATACAACAGACCTGATCCAGGCGGCATCTGGCTAAAATTGACATAAAATATTCCAAGAATTTATACCAAATCTAAGCAAGCTTTCGAACTGTGTGAAAGAACATTTTCTGAATTCAAATCCATGGCTTGGAAGGTAGGAACGCTTTTTTTTTTAATTGCTCGAAATGAAACCCATTCATACTTTTTTAAAACAACATGTTGACGAAGATGATTAAAATCTGCATGTCTCTAGGCTGATCATGATCCCGAGTTAAGCTAAGTAGAAACTTAACCATGAACAATGATGAGGAAAAATTATAATGATCCGAACTTTGAGACTGTTTTGAAAGTCTTCTGGATTTTTTTAAAGATCTTCCGGAGTTTCGTCCGTAGTTCCAGCCGTTAGTTCCACCCGTAGTCTCCGATCGCTTCTGCGTGAAGAATTACCAGTATGACGACGGAAATGGAACGCGCTTCGTGATTGAAAAGGATCATACGATTTGGATACCAACGATTGTCATCCACAACGATCCACGATACTACTAGAATCCGGAGAAGTTCGACCCGGAGCGGTTCAATGAGGAGAATCACTCGAAGATTAACACCGGAGCTTACCTGCCGTTCGGAGTGGGTCCACGGAACTGTATCGGGTCACGATTGGCACTGATGGAGGTGAAGGTGATCATCTACAACCTTCTGAAGGATTTCAGCCTGGAGCCGTCTCAGAAGACCGAGATACCACTGAAAATGTCCAAGAACTTTTTTGCGCTGCAGGCAGAGAATGGAGTTTGGCTCGAGTTTAAACCGAGGAAGCATTAAGCTATTTTTAAATTTCAATACACCCCTTTACCCCATAACCATCTCGTTATCATACTTCTATCACATATCTCCTTCAACCTACATTATTTTCGATTGCCGTTATCTAATCTAAGTCAATTTAATTCCATTTGTGGGCCGGGAACAGAGAACGTCTCAGTCTTATGCAAGCTCTCGTTTGAAAATGTTCCAAGTGGACCTGCTTTCGGCTGCAGCCACCGTTGCTGTAGTTCTTTTGCTGTATCACTACGTAATGAAAAAGTATGAGTACTTTCTACCGAAGCCTGTACCGTGCATCAAGCCGACCTTATTTCTGGGCAGCAATGGGCCAATCGTGTTCCGTACGGCCGACCAGGCTACACACTTCGATACGCTGTACAATGTCCATCCGGAGGCTAAGTGAGTTTACGTACATTTCAACTAGATAGCCTCCAACCGTTAACTGTTATCAATTCTCTAGGGTTACAGGTTTCTTCGACTACACGACCCCTCTGTACCTACTGCGTGATCTGGACATGATCAAAAAGATGGCTGTCAAGGATTTCGATTATTTCACGGACCATTCCCAGGCGGATTTCGGCAAGGACAACGAGGAAGATTCAAGCGACGGAGACACCATGTTCGGCAACTCGCTGTTCGCTCTCAAAGGTCAGAAATGGCGGGACATGCGGGCAACGCTCAGTCCAGCCTTCACCGGAAGTAAAATGCGACACATGTTCGAGTTGGTAGCCGACTGCGGGAAGTCGATGGTTGCGTTTTTAAACGCGGAAGCGAAGGCCGGGAAGAAACTTGAGTATGAAATGAAGGATACTTTCGGAAGATTCGGAACCGATGTCATTGCGACAGTGGCGTTTGGAATTAGGGTCGACTCGCTTCGCGATCCTGACAATGAATTCTACGTGAAAGGAAAGAAGATAATGAACTTTCAATCGTTTATGACGCTGGTGAAGTTCCTATGCTTTCGATTTCTGCCCCGGTTAATGCGGTGGCTGAAGGCAGACTTCGTAGATGCCCAATCAGCGGTGTACTTCAAGCGAGTGATTGTTGATAATATGAAGCAGAGGGAGGTTCATGGGATCTTCCGGAACGACATGATTCAGATGCTGATGGACGTCAGGAAGGGAACCCTGAAGCACCACAAGGATGAGAAAGATACGAAGGATGCTGGTTTTGCGACGGTTGAAGAGTCCCAAGTAGGCAAATCAACGAATTCTAGGGTATGGACGGAGAATGAACTGATCGCACAGTGCTTCCTGTTTTTCTTGGCGGGTTTCGATACGGTATCCACCTGTTTGACATTCCTAGTATACGAGCTTATGCTCAATCCGGATATTCAGGAACGTCTTTTCGAGGAAGTGAAGGACAAGGAGAAGTCCCTAAACGGAAACTCATTGACCTACGAAACACTGCAGCAGATGGAATACATGGACATGGTCGTATCGGAAACGCTGCGCAAGTGGCCTCCCGTTGTGGTTTCCGACAGACTTTGTAACAAGGACTACCTCTACGATGATGGGTGTGGAACGCGTTTTACCATCGAAAAAGGTCAGGTCGTTTTGATTCCCACTTACAGCATTCACCGCGATGCCAAGTACTTCCCGAGTCCGGAAAAGTTCGATCCGGAACGCTTTAGCAAAGCAAACCAATCGCAGATCAACGCGGGATCCTATCTGCCGTTCGGAGTGGGTCCACGGAACTGTATCGGATCGCGGCTGGCCCTGATGGAGGTCAAATGCATTGTCTACAACCTGCTGAAGGACTTCAGTTTTGTGTTGACCGAGAAGACCCAGGTACCGATACAGCTGGCAAAGGATACATTTACCTTACAACCGGAAAAGGGCTGCTGGATTGAGCTCAAACCGAGAGATCATTAGGAGGGTTGGATTAGAATATTATAGAACATTAGTTAGAATAAAATAGCGATTTGGAATGCATGGTCAAGTTATTTTATATCACGATCCGGAATGGCCTCACACTATGCATCTCGGACTTGAGGAGTCAGTGCTCTTGGGTGTTTGTGTATTCTTTCCAAGTCTTGCTGAGTGGCAGAAGAAATTTAGTTGATAATAGGGCATAGAACTAGGGTCTCGAATGTGACAACAACTTATTCCATTTCGGTTTGTGAATCACTTGCACATCTATTAAGTCCTGAACGTAAACATTACTGCGAAATTCTTCCCGATTCCGTGTAATTTGGAGTCAGCAGTCATTTCACATTTCCAATGCGGAGTTACTGGACAGTATAGTAGAAATCTGAAATGCACTACATGACGGAGTTCCTTCTTTTTTTCGATGAAAACTATTTATGAAAATTGTGTAAAAGTTAGCACTGGCAGAAACAGCACACGTCAGTTACAAGACGGCCACCTACTTGGATGCGATTCAGTTATCTAGTGGCGATTCGTCCAAAACGTTTCTGTTTGTCCAAAATGTTTCTGTTTGATATTTTGGACGTTCTTGAAGATCTTCAGGACTTTTAATCATTTTTACATCTATTTGATTTCATCAATTTGTTTGCTGGTTTTAAGGCTTTAATAATAAACTTTTTTGAAAATTGTTGGCTTCGTCGTTCATTGAACTTCCTGCATTTGCCTGCAATGTTAGAGTTCTGAGTTTGTCAGTTTCATATAAAAAGTATGTACTCGGTTGATGTATCTTATTGTAAATGTTGATTTTATTTATCTTTCCTGGAATTCTGAAGTTTTTATTTATTTATGTGGTGCTCTCTAGCCTTCTTCATAGATCTTCATGACTTCTCAAAAGATTTTTCATCTTCTGTACGTTTTCTTTTGAAATGTTCAAATTATTTCTCTATTACTTCTCTGTAGTTTTCTAGATGTGTGAAAATTTCCCAGATTTTCATGTTTTAAATACACTGGATTAATCTTTTCATATTCTTTTTTTTGTGAATGATTCTGGAATTCAGATTTCTAGATTTCTGGATATTTCTTTACATTTTAAATTTTTTCGGAGTAGTCTAAATTCTGTGTTTTTGTTTGCGGGCAAGATCTAGGATTTTGGATTTTAGAAGTTTTGAATTTGTTTTGTTCGGCCAATTTTGTACTCTCCAGATTTTGATTTAAATCTTCCAGTTTTTGGATCATCTAATGTTTTTTAGCCAACACATGTTTTAAAAAGTCGTGAAGTTTTCGGATCCTATCTAAACTTCTTTTCATCTTTCTTGGAATTTATGCGATTTTAAATAGTTTTTCGGACTTTATGGAAGCTCTCGCGACTGTTTCCTCGGAAGAAAGATAAGTTTTATTTTAGAAGAGTTCTGACCTTTTCTAGAGTTTTCCTCGGTTTCTTTGTTTTTTTTTTAACATTCCACGTTACTGCAACGGACAGTACAGTAAGACCAACGCCCGATTTTCATACAAAATGGCATGTGTAGGGTCTTGTTTGTCATTTTTCCAATTAAACTGACATCTCGGCTGTAGTCTTGAAGTATCCTGAGTTTTCATTTGCATAAAATCCTAAAAAAATCAGGAGGAGATAGCTCATCGAATCTTCCGGTCCGACTTTGAGCATCTTGCTGTGAGGTACCAGGTGGTTACACCCCGGAGGCCTGTTGATCTGCTAAGTTTGGAAGACGTCTGCATTGAGTTATGGAGATTATTAAATCAATGGGTATAGAATCAAGTCTCCCCCGGTTGGTGCTAAATCGATGAGCTTGGATATCAATAGAAGCATGAAGTTGTCCGAAGGCATTAAGTGCTTCTAGGGACGCTCATTTCATCAAATCCTTCAATCGAAATTTACGGTGTAATGCTCTTTGGGACGTTCAACTTACGTGCTGCAGATATCAGTTTCAATAGAAAAATAGTTTGTAAAATGTAAGTGTACAGATTGAAAGTTTGCGAAAAACAAAGAGTCTGCGTCGGGCATCGGCTGTGAACGGTTGTGTCAATGCTTGGTTGCACAATATATGGTTATCGGGCATGGCGCGTTTTCTATTGTTTCGGTTACATATTGTTCGGTGGCGCGAGTTATCGAATGAGCACAGAAAACAAATGGGCTTCCCGGTGAGATGTGGTGGTTCACCGAGTGTGGTGTGCTGTGCTTAACTGTGATCCATATTATTCTTTGGCCATTCTCTCCACGCCACAACATTATTTCTTTCTTATTAGTCCTCCGTATTTGTCTGGTGATCTCTAAAGTTGTTTCATGAAACTATCTTCAATTCGCTTTGGTCTAACAAATATCATCCGACGTCTCTCATTTTTTCAAGCTCTCTTCAAAGTTTCCAAATTTGCTCAACATCGGAAGAGCACTAAAGGTTTTTCTTTTTTTTATATTTCTTTTGTGCTCTTCCGATATTTTAACTGACGTTTTTGACCATCTTGAGTTGTTCAAGTTCTTTTGCTTCTGAAGAATTTGTACTAATGAAGACGTCTGGATACCACCTTTTTTCAACATCGGAAATTTTGTGGTCTCCTTTTGACGTTGAAGCAACTTTTTGGATTTTTGCTATACGTTGGAACCTTTTTAAAACTGCACTAGTGATTTTTTTGGCTGAAATGCTGTCGCTTTCTCTTTCTCTTCATAGACGCTCTCTGGGTTTCACGTGGAGTGGCTCATGCGCAATGTTGCCACATATCCGCTTTATTTTGGCATTTGGAAGGGAAACATCGTTTATCTTTACCTCTTGATGTTCACCAAAGAAAGTGCACGAGAATGACGCTGATCTCTTCGATGAAGTTGCATACTGTTCAACATAGGCTCTTGAAAATATCTCCTCGCTCACCTAACCAAGAGTTTTAAAACATCTTCACATTTTTTTTTTAAATAATTTGAATTTGAATTTGGAAGTTCAGCTTTGCGGATTGTTGGAAACAGCAATGATGCCCTGGTGTATTTGAAATGAATTCGTCATATTTTTGTTTTGCTTTTTCACATTTTGCCTCAAAAGACCCTATGCTATTCTTCTTGATGGTACTAAGTGGAATTGAAAATTTTGGATAGAAGCATGGGTTGATGGATGAATCCTCAACTTCTGCTGAATTATTTTTACAGAGGTAGCTTAGATGTTTTACTGCTGTGTAGCATAAGGTATTTTTCTATTAACCACCCGCACTTGTAAGTGGTCTCAACAGCATCCTTATTGTTGGTTTAAATCGGTGCCAACATTTATCTTATTCATTGCCTACGTCAGTTAATTTCAACACACCGTTTACCAAAACGGATCCCGCTGCGAACCCAACAAATTTATCCCACATTCCAGTGATTTCTCGTGGAGGTGTTCTCGGCTTCCAATAAAGCGAGTATCGCGCCAAAATATTTCTATCCATTCCCTACTTGACCTGAATCATCAGTTTGAGGATGAGATTGAGGATGTATACTTGCCCTAAGCATTATCTTTTAGTTCTCTGTGTAATAACAGCTGATCTGGCAAAACGGAGTAGCAGCCTCGGGCGGTCAATCATGCTCACGCTCATGCTCAACCTCTGATTTTTTTTACAAATAATAATTCCAAGTTATTTCAGTCATAAATGAAAATGCTAGAATTGGTGTGGAGAAGAGTCCGCCCTTTATTCAAAAACTGTTAGGAATGGAGAGTTGGCATTCTCATCCAGTCTACTTCAATTGGGTACCATTATGGTCCCTCTCATTCCCTAGTATAAGCATAAAGTGTTCATATATTTATGTGTATACTAGCTGATCCCGTAGCGAGCGTTGCTACGCCTCCAACTAAATAAATGAACATTATATAGAACTGACGCTTTTTTTTCGAATGAGTTTTTTTTTGACTAAGAAAGGGTTCAAACTTCTATCAGAACTTTATTCTCACCCAGACAAAACACAGTTTGTGGCTTAGTTACCTGGATAATTCACAGGTTTGGTTGAAATTTGTGTTTGAACCATAGAAACATTTCTTGCATTCAAAAAACCCCGCATACAAAATTTGGTTCCATTCGCTTGATTAGTTCTCAAGTTATTCAGAAATATGTGTTTGTGTGGGAGCTCTTCCCCCTTCCAGAAGAGGGAAGCGGTCTCAAACAATCATAAGAACCTTCCAAGCTTTCAGAGGGCGGATGGATCTCTAACCACCATAGAAACATTTCTCTCCTTCAAAAACTTCCATATGCCAAATTTTGATCAATTTGCTGGATTAATTCTCGACTTACGCAAAAATTTGTGTTTCATTTGTATGGGAGATCCCCCCTCCACTTTCAGAAGGCGGGGTCTCAAATAATCATAGAAACATTTCTCTCCATAAAAAATCTCCATATGCCAAATTTGGTTCTATATTCTTGATTAGTCCTCGAGTTATGCATAAATTTCTGTTCATTTGTATGGAAGCCCACCCTCCCTTCAGAAAGGGGAGCGGTCTCAAGTCAGCATTGAAACAGTATTGGAACAAATTTGGTTCCATTTGCTTGACTAGTTCTCGAGTTAGAATATTGTAATTCATTTGTATGGGAGCCTCATCTTAAGGGATCTGAAACCATCTCAGAAACATTTCTTGCCTTTAAAACCTCACACATGCTAAAATTGGTTTCTTCTGCTTGATTACGTCTCAAGTTATGTAGAAATGAATGTTTCATTTGTGTGGGAGCACCCCTTTCCAAAGAAGGGAGGGGTCTTTAACTATCATAAGAACCTTCTCCGGCCCCAAAAATCTCTGCATACAAAATTTAACGCTGATCGGTTCAGTAGTTTTTGAGTCTATTAGGTTCAGACAGACAGACAGACAGACAGACAGACAGACAGACAGACAGACAGACAGACAGACAGACAGACAGACAGACAGACAGACAGACAGACAGACAGACAGACAGACAGACAGACAGACAGACAGACAGACAGACAGACAGACAGACAGACAGACAGACAGACAGACAGACAGACAGACAGACAGACAGACAGACAGACAGACAGACAGACAGACAGACAGACAGACAGACAGACAGACAGACAGACAGACAGACAGACAGACAGACAGACAGACAGACAGACAGACAGACAGACAGACAGACAGACAGACAGACAGACAAACAAACAAACAGACAGACAGACAGACAGACAGACAGACAGACAGACAGACAGACAGGTGTTGCAGAAGATGTCGGAATTGTCACAAATATATTTTAAAAAAAAAGTTCTAAAACTCGTCGAAACACAACTTGGGAATTGAAATAAAAAAGTTAGGGCAGTTAGACAGCGGCAAATCAAACCGGATAAGTATTCCCTATGATTTCTGGCATGCAAAATAAAAACTGCTCCTTCCTTGAAATGTCCGCTGTCTCGTCGCACATAATTGTATAGTAAACAGCTAACTTGACCAACTTAAGGAGTTTCCGAAGCAGAGTATGGCTAAGAAGATCGAGAATTTCGTTTTGCATTCCAAGGCTACGATTCGAGATTTCAACCAAGATTTCAGCTCCCCTGCATCTTCACTGAGCAAATTCAACCAATTTACGAAATTACTTGCGTCATCATTATTGTGACCACGGATTGCTAGACCATGAGAAGCTAAGGGCATCTTCAACGGGGATTTAAATCGTGGGTTGGATTTATTTTTTAAGATTAAACGCAGGAAACATCGCAGCACCGGTGTTGTAAATTTTGTTTTATACTGGATCTATTTTGCATCATTTTAAATCTGGTATATGTTTTGATTTATTCTTGCAGCAATTTGGAACAAAAGAAATACCGTTCCAAAACACTACACGTTATTTGATAATACCAATTATTGAGTAAAATGTCAGCTTTTACTAGACATTAACACAATTTTATTGAGTATATTCTGAGGTATATTTGTGAGCCGAAAAGTAGCCGTGTTTGCTGCGTGTGATGGTCGCGGACAGAAAGTTGGTAAAAAGTTAGTACCGTAAACAGGAGTGGAGCATTCCCCAAAGGGGAACGTTCATTAATTATGTCACGCAAAAAAGGACCATTTTAAAAACCCTCCCCCTTTGTCATGTTTTTTATGAACCTTAAATTTTGTGTACAGTTTATCACATTTCCCAAAGCTCCCTTCCATTAAAAGCATGACATAATTTATGAGCGACCCATCCATTGCTATTTTTCAGTAGTTCACCATAATATTAGACAAACAGAAATAACTCACTCATGTCGTTTTTAATTCGGTACTACACCGGTGTAGGGACGCCAACACTGCCGTGAATCGCATATCCGTCCCACATGGATAGGAAATCAAGAAAATATGGTACTGATATGCGATTCACGGCAGAATAAGTGCGAGGTAAGGAAACGTTCGTTAATATCATCATATTTTTAGGGGGAAGGGGATTTAACAAACCGTGACGATCCAAACTCTTTTCACGTACTTTCTCGGCATTTTGGACTTCTCAATGCCATTAAATTGTCGAAATAAATTTTTCACACCTTTTCTCCAACACAGAACAAAGCAAAACAAACCCTTTGGCAGATTGGAAGGTAGTGCAACACTTCGAGAAGGTTGTCGCGTTTATTCGTTCACTCTTAATTTACGATCAAAAAAATTTTTTTTTTATTCATTAATTTGTTTACGTATACAAAATTAATATTTTTTCGATTAGTTTAGAGAGACAAATGTTTAAGTAATCTGAAAATGTGGTTGTCGATTTAAAAAAAGAATCATTTTATTGCTTGAATATATGATTGTTGTTGGGCTTGGTAAAAAGTACTATAAGGAGCATTTTTTTTTAAATATTTTTTTATAGCGAAGGAAATAGAGAAATGCTAAAAACAAAATGCATTTACCCAAATAAATGCTGAATATACATGGTTCAAAGCTTAAAAAATTCAGGCACTTGGAGAAGGATAATTTTAAATTGAATAAATATCGGACTTGGCGGACAATGTCACCCCGTTGATCGAAGTCACCCCGCTCTACGGTACTATTGGTGTTCAGGATCACAAGCGAGTCGTGAACGCGTTTAAGCGGAATCGCAATGCTTCGATTGGGGATGTGGCCAAAAAGTTGAATCTGTCCAAGTCTTTCATTCAGGGGGAGGAACTGCATACGTACAAAGTGCTGAAGGCCTCAATCGTGACAAACGACCAAATCCGGTGGGATAGCCACGGGCCCGGAAACTGTACACCGAGATGCTGACGAAACCTCGTTGTCTCATCATGGTTGATGAAACTTAGGTCAAGGCGGACTTCCAGCAGCTTCCTAAGGGGCTACTGTTCTTCACCGGCCAGTACAAGTTTGATGTTCCGGAGGAAGTAAGGAAGCAGATACTTTCGAAGTTTGCCAAGAAATATATGATTTGGCAAGCGATCTGCTTATGTGGCAAACGGAATGCGCCGTTCGTGACTACTGGGGTCGTAAACGGGGAGATCTACCTTAAGGAGTGTCTACAGAAGCTTCACTTTCTTCTGCTGAAGCAATACGAGGGCCCTACGATCTACTGGCCAGATCTTGCTTCGTGCCACTATTCAAATGTTGTCCTGGAGTGGTGCGAATCCCCCCCCCCCCCCCAACGCACCGAAACTAATGGTCTATCCCCCCAACGCACCGAAACTAATGGTCTATCGAAAAATACTGGGCTGTTATGAAACAGGCACTACGGAAGCATCCCAAGGAGGTCAAATCTGAGAAAGTGGGTTTCCGTACAGAAGAAGCTGTACAAGGAAGAATGCCTCAAAAACCGCGTACTACCTTTCATTAAAGCCCATAAATGAAGTTTTGGCCAGATTTGGCGAGTTGCCACTACAGCCGGGAAGTCATTCAGTGGTAACGTAGATTTCATCGATGAAACATAAATGCACCCAACTGCCCGCAGTTCCGCCCTATCGAGAGATTTTGGGCAGTAATGAAGCGGAAGCTTAAGAAAAGTGGAAAAACGGCTCAGGATGCGACTTAGATGACCAAAACGTGTAACACATGTGCCAAGGAAGTTGACCTCGGAGGTGTGCAGCGTTTGATGGGAGGAATAAAGAAGAAAGTGCGAATTTTCTTTTGAAACAAAGAGAACTGATTTGTATTGATATTTTTTCCCTAAAGTACAGTGAATTATCTTTGTTTTGATGTTTTAAACTTATTTGTACGAGAATTCGTTACCGAGATACAGATGATCTTATTATTCCGGATTTTAAATGGACATAGCTTTACGGTATTTAAGATGTATGACAATGAGTTATATTTTATTGTCTGAAAGTTTGAGTTAGGATCGGTCAACTAGGTAATTTTCAACAGCGTTTTTGTCCGTGATACAATTTGAAAGTTTCAAAGCGATGCTCGTGCTCATAATCAGCTAAACGAAAGATCACGAAGAGAATCTCCTTCATCCTACTTTTGAAGTATATTAACTGAACTTCAAGTTTGCATTCCATGTTGCTTCTAACAGCATGCTTTTCAACTTCCAAAGAGAACTGTATTGGCTGTAGGGGATTCTGTTCAGCTCAGAGAGAAACATCTGAAGTTCAAAGCAAGTTATTTAGTACACACAAAGAAAATCTGAATTTTCATTTTGATGCAAATATCAGAGTATGTAAAATCGCATTTCCTTTCCCACGAATCTGCAACTTGCATGAAATAGTTGTAACGGAGTCGGACTTTTGTATACAACATTATCCGCAATGAAGGGAATGTCCTAGAACTTAACACGATTTATAATGTAAATTTGTAAGTTTTGTGACGCTCCATTTGTGTGCATGATATTGAACAGAAATTCACATAACTTTTTCGAGCTGTGTAACTAAGTTCTGACTAACTGTGCCGAAAGCGACTTGAAGTCGCTCGAGAAAGCCCCACGGAACTAAATGTGAACCAGATGTGAACTTCTAAGTTCGTTAATCAAATTAGGGCCTACATTCATTGGTAGGCTCTTTCTTGATAGCATGTCTATGGCTGTGACTTCCGAGATAGCAACAAATGTCAAATAAGTAAATTTTAATAAATGTTCTTAAATTTAATTAAAAAAAACAACTCTTTTCGGACAAATTCTCCTCTGTATCGTATTTGTATCATACCCATGATTAATCCTGACAGATTTTCCCATACTTTCCTTCTCATAAATACCACTAAATAAAGACATAAATCTCAAAACCGATATTCTTCAATGTAACTTTATTATATTTTGGCGCCATCTGACGGATACATTTTGAAACGATTTTTCAACTTTCAAACTAGTTATACTCACAACTGAATCATTCAAGAATCATTTCAAAACATTGATATCTATCATCAATTCCAAAGACGAATGACCAAGCAACACTTCAACAGATTAAACCGGCGCCCTTCGACGGTAGTCGACGCTAATCTTTCCCCAAAATTTAATTAGAGTTCAACGAAGCAAACCACCGTCTGATAAAAGTTCAAAACCTGTATCATGTTCAGCTTAACTCCCACAGCTCAGCAAATTCCATTCCCAACATCGATGGAGTGAACATGTTTGCGCATGCCATGCTCAAAATTTCATCACCGTTGCCACCTTATCGCCCTGCTTATCTACCGTCTCCAGACAGTATAAAAGATCGGTCATAGCAATTGCATCCTTGTAGTTATCTCCGAGTGCCTTATCAAGTGCCAACCGCCTTACGATGGAAGTGGACCTATTCTCAGCCGTTGCCGTCGGTGTTTTGCTTTTGCTACTCTATCACTACATTGCCGACAAATATCAGTACTTTCTCTCGAAGCCGATACCATGCGTTAAGCCGACCTTCCTGGTGGGAAACATCGGTGCGGGTATTTTCCGAACTAAGGATGTCCTGCAGCAAACCAACGAACTGTACTATGCCTTCCCGAATGCCAAGTGAGTTAGCGTTCGAATTTCCGATGGATGTTTCCTTTAACCAAGGTTTCCCCCCAGGGTAGTCGGATACTACGAGCTGACGCGACCGGTTTACGTGATCCGTGATCCTGACTTGATCAAACAGATAACTGTCAAGGACTTTGACTTCTTCATGGACCATTCGCCGTCGTTTAGTCCCAATCGCACGGATGATGACGACAGTGCTGGAGGGCTGTTTGCCAATTCCTTGTTTGCAATGCGTGGTCAAAAGTGGAAGGACATGCGGTCGACATTGAGCCCAGCGTTTACCGGAAGTAAGATACGGGTAATGTTCGACCTGGTCGTCGAGTGCAGTCAATCCATGGTGGACCACTTCCATTCGGAAGCCAGGGCTGGCAAGCGGTTGGAGTTCGAGATGAAGGATGTCTTCTCACGATTTGGTAATGACGTTATCGCTACGGTGGCATTCGGCATCAAAGTTGATTCGCTACGTGATCCGAATAATGAATTCTACGTGAAAGGGAACAAGATGCTGAACTTTCAGTCAATTACGATCATCATAAAGTTTCTGCTCTTTGCCACGGTTCCCTGGTTGATGCGAAAGCTAAAGGTGGACTTCGTAGATGCCGAGTTGGCCGATTATTTCCGGAAGATCATACAGGACAACATGAAGCAGCGGGAAGTCCACGGAATCGTGCGCAATGATATGATTCAAATGTTGATGGATGTTCGGAAGGGTACTCTGAAGCACGGCAAGGACGACCAAGACTTGAACGATGCAGGCTTCGCAACGGTTAAAGAGTCCCACTTTGGAAAGTCAACTCACTCACGAGTTTGGACGGATAACGAACTGGCGGCGCAGTGTTTCGTGTTCTTCCTGGCTGGATTCGACACCGTATCGTCCTGTTTGACGTTCTTGGCCTACGAGCTAACGCTCAATCCGGAGATCCAGAATCGTCTGTATGAAGAAGTGGCCGATACGGAACGATCTCTCGGCGGGAAACCTCTGACCTACGAAACACTCCAGAAGCTGAAGTACTTGGATATGGTGGTTTCGGAAACGCTGCGCAAGTGGATTCCGACCGTGGATACCGATCGCTACGCCAATCGAGACTATCTGCTGGACGATGGTGCTGGTTTGCAGTTTGTCATCGAAAAGGGCACACAAGTCAACATTCCGATGCTGGCGATGCACAACGATCCGAAGTACTTCCCGAATCCCGAGCGGTTCGATCCGGAGCGATTCAGCGAGGAGAATCGATCGAAGATCGTTCCGGGATCTTATATACCTTTCGGAGTGGGACCGAGGAACTGTATTGGATCGCGGCTGGCACTGATGGAGGTCAAGCTGGTGGTGTATTACTTGATGAAGGAGTTTAGTTTCGAGCCCACCGACAAGACGGACGTGCCGATAAAGCTGACCAAGAAAGCGGTAGATGTGCGGACCGAGAACGGCGCTTGGGTGGAGTTGAAACCGAGGAGGTTGTAGGTTTTGGCGAGTTTCTACCTACCTTGGATTTGCGAGGGATGGTTGGGTGTTTGTAGTCGTAAGCGTAGTTGTAGTCTTACCTGTAAGAGAAGAAATAGGAAATATGTTAATAAATTTGGCTAGTTATGAACGAACAAGGTTTATTTTTGTTTAATCCACCGGTATTCCTCAAAGTGGTCGTCAATCTTATCTGAGCTTCGTTTCAATCAACAGATTCCACTTGGGTACTGTGAGTCAGATAGTATCAATCGCCGTTGTGTTCTGACGTGCTACGCCTACCACTGGGGCTTAGATTGTCCTTATCAGTTTTGCACATCGACCTGGTATAGAATACCAAAGCAGATAACGCTTCCTGTCCTATACTCGGCTCCTTATCTTTCCAGGCGATAGGAATTTGAAGTTCAAGGCATTCGCATACCCAGGTCAGAACACCGTGGGCAAACAAACGCGACACAATGTTCGATTCGTTCGTGCTTTTAGTCCTCGCCGGGATCTTCATCCTCTTCTTCCAATTCATCAACCAGAAGTATCAATTCTTCGCCCTGCGTGGCATACCGTATGTGAAGCCTACGTTCCTTCTCGGCAATGGTGCCGCCATACTGCTCAAAAGAGAGGACCTTCTTCAGAATATCCAGAAAACGTACAACGCCTTCCCGAGTGCCAAGTAAGCTGAACACCTGCTGTATTCTACGCCAATATAACCTCTTTCCATCTCTGCAGGATAGTAGGGCTATTCGACTTCATCAAACCTGTCATGATGATTCGCGATCCGGAGGCGATCAAGCAGATCGGGGTCAAAGATTTCGATCATTTCATCGATCACTCGCCAATATTTACTCAGCCGGACTGTGAGGACGCCACCACGAATAGTCTTTTCGGAAACTCGTTGGTTGCTCTGCGTGGACAAAAGTGGAGAGACATGCGGGCGACGCTTAGTCCAGCCTTCACCGGAAGTAAGATGAGGCATATGTTCGAGCTAGTCCTGGAATGCGCCCAATCTACGACGGAGTTCTTCCGCGAGGAAGCCAAGGCCGGTCGGGCGATGGATTACGAGATGAAGAATGTATTTTCACGATTCAGTACGGACGTCATTGGGTCAGTAGCCTTTGGGATCAAGGTGGACTCCCTGCGGGAGCAAAACAACGATTTCTACGTGAATGGAAAAGCGATGTTAAATTTTCAAAATTTGAAAACGCTGGGGAAAATAATCCTGCTAAGGATAGCGCCAAATTTGATGAATTGGTTGAATGTAGACATTTCGAATCCTAAGATGAATGCGTACTTCAGAGGTATGATTTTGGATAACATGAAGCAAAGAGATGTCCACGGAATTGTGCGTAACGACATGATCAATACCCTGATGCAGGTTCAGAAGGGTGCTCTGAAGCACCAGAAGGGTGAACAAGATGCCAAGGACGCAGGTTTTGCCACTGTTGAGGAGTCGAGCGTTGGAAAGTCTATTCACAGTCGCGTTTGGTCTGAGAACGAACTCGTTGCGCAGTGCTTCTTATTCTTTCTAGCTGGATTCGATACCATGTCAACATGTTTGACCTTCTTGAGCTACGAACTGCTAGTCAATCCAGATGTCCAGCAGAAGCTGTACGAAGAGATCATGGCCGTGGAAGACTCGCTAAACGGTAAACCTCTTTCCTACGAAGTTCTTCAAAAGATGCAATACCTGGACATGGTTGTATCGGAAACGTTACGCTTATGGCCTCCGTCTCCGTTCACCGATCGCTATTGCAATAAAGACTACGTCTACGACGACGGCCAGGGAACAAGAACCCCGATGAAGAAAGGTCAAATCGTTTGGTTCCCGATTACGGCTCTGCACCACGATCCGAAATACTTCCCCAACCCGAACTTGTTCGACCCGGAGAGATTCAACGAGCAGAACCGGGGTAAGATCAATCCGGCGACCTACATTCCGTTTGGAGTTGGTCCACGGAACTGCATCGGATCCCGGTTTGCCCTGATGGAGGTCAAAGCGATCCTGTATCATCTGGTGAAGAACTTCACCTTGGAGAGCAGTTCCAAGACGAAGATTCCTCTCCAGTTGGAGAAAAGTTTTGTCGGTATGGTCGTCGAAGGTGGAATGTGGTTGGAATTTAAGCCACGGGCTTGATGGGATATTGGATTGGAATAAAGATGGCGAACCTAGTTGGATGTTTTGAATTTTCCGAAACTCGTTGCTTCAATACGGAACATCTATGACGTACTACAGTGGCAAAAAAAGCATGCAGGAATGGATTTCTCATCAATTAAGACGCATTCTAGTCCTAACCTCGTAAGTGTATTCAATATTCTACCCCCTAGGTTTCAACTCCAGCCAGACTCCTCCGGCAACCTTCATGCCGATCATTTTGCTTTCCAGCTTCAGAGGAACCTTCGTTTGGTCGCTTCTGACCATTGAAAAACGCCGCAGTAGATTATACAAAATAACCTTCACCTCCAACAGCGCAAACCTGGAACCGATGCAAGCCCGAGGACCAATCCCAAACGGTAGGTACGTCCCTGGTCGAATCTTGCCCCGATTATCCACGCTGAACCGCTCCGGATCGAATTTGAACGGATCCGGGTAGTATTTAGGATCATGCTGAAGGGCAACCGTTGGGAACCACAGGACCTGACCTTTTTCAAACTTAACCCTCGTACCTTGTCCGTCGTTGTACAGATAGTCCTTAACACAGTACCGATCAACGAACGGAGACGGAGGCCATAGACGAAGCGATTCGGAAACTACCATGTCCATATACTGCATCTGCTGAAGAGCATCGTAGCTAACCGGTCTACCATCCAGCGATCGCTCAACCGTCATGATCTCCCGGAACAGTTTTTCCTGAATATCAGGATTGATGAGCAGCTCGTAGCTAACGAACGTCAGACAGGTCGATACGGTATCAGATCCGGCAATAAAGAACAGAAAACACTGCGCTGCCAGTTCGTTGTCTGACCAAACGCGGTTGTGAGATCTTTTGCCAACACTAGACTCCTCGATCACCGCAAAACCAGCTTCCACACTCGTCGCTTCCTCCTTTCGAGTCTCCAGATCTCCCTGTCTCACCTGCATCAAAATGCTAATCATGTCACTCCGCACGATCCCGTGCGCCTGTCGTTGCTTCATGTTATCCACGATCATACCCCTGAAGTAATCATTCATCTCCGCACTCGATATGTCCAGCTTCAACCTAATCATCAACCCTGGACACATCCTCATCATCAACACCTTCATCACCGTCTTCATGTTCTGGAAATTCATCAGCTCCTTCCCTTTCACGAAGAACTCGTTCTCTCGCTCCCGCAGCGAATCCACCTTGATCCCGAACGCCACCGAAGCGATCACGTCATTACTGAATCGGGAAAATACGTCCTTCATCTCGTACTCCAAACACTTTCCGGCCTTTGCCTCCTCGACGAAGAACTCCACCATCGATCGGGAGCAATCAGATATAAGCTCGAACATGTGCCGCAGTTTACTGCCGGTAAAGGCCGGACTTAGCGTGGCCCGCATATCGCGCCACTTCTGCCCCCGTAGCAGGAGTAGCGAGTTGCCGAACAGACTTTCCGTTCCCATGTCTTCAACGTCTCCTCGCGTGTAGATCGGCGTATGATCGCTGAAGTAGTCGAAGTCCTTCACTCCAATCTGCTTGATCGCGTCCGGATCACGAACCATCCAGCTGGGCGTCGTGAAATCGAACAGACCGACGATTCTGTAAGGAAAAACTGGTGGTTTGGAACAGGATCGGAATACGGAGGAACCCTAGCGTTCACTTACTTAGCCGTCCGGTGGGTTTGGTACATATCTCTCAGATGTTGAAGCATGTCCTTCTTCTTGAGCATAAGCGGAGCGCCACTTCCCAGTAGGAACGTAGGCTCCACGTACGGAATGCCGCGGGTTTTGAAGTACTGATACTTCTGCTTGGTCCGGAAGAACCACAGCAGGATGAGTCCTGCGAGGACCGCTAACGTGAACATTTCGAATGCGCTGCTCGGCGAGACTAACTGCCGGCCGGTGAAATTCGGGGGGTTTTAATCGATGCGTTCACCAGTGATAAGGGGCGGCTGTTTTTGGCTATCGCTGGATTGCATATTTGGGTTCTTGCTTAACTCAGTCGGTTAAGACGCGGTTGCAAAGCCAAACCTGGGTTCGATTCCCGGTCTGGTCTAAGATTTTTTCGTGAATGAATTTCTCGACTACCTGGGCACCTGGATGGTTTTGAAAGGCCTGAATTGATAACCGTGGAAGTGTATTTAGAACGCAGAAGTTGAGAGCAAGCAATGAGCTAATTTTGAGAGCAATAGGCTTGAAATGCTAAGGAAGCAGAAGATTTGTTCGATAAGCTACTGATGTTAGGAAATGCCACCTGCCGAGAGGATTTTATGTTATGAATGAACAGGTTTGGAATGCTTTTATTACGAGACACATGAGAGGTGAGTCATGCGATTTCTGGGCGAAGTTCGTGGTTTGTTGTGTCTGCGCTTCTGTATCATTTTGCGAAATTCCACTTTGACGCAGTATGGATTATTTTCATTGATTCTTATCAACTTGTAACATGGTTGTGTCAAATAAACGGGGGAAATGTTATCTACGGTGGGCTTAAAAATAACTGCTTCGTTTGCATTACTGGAGAGCAAGGAAAGAGAAGAATGATGCGAACGGTGAGGTGGCATCGACTATCAGAAAGATAAACTGAATGTTTGCATCGAAATGCCAATTTTCATTTCGAGAGAGAACAACGAAAAATGATAACGTTTCAAAAATTTAATGAATCATCCATATAACTTCAGAGCAGTTGAGTATTCAGTTTGTATGGGCAAACGGTGACACATGCTTAGAAAAGAAGCTTTTTTTCCAGTTTACGAGTGTTTAATTCAAATTTGGTTGAACAAAAATGCGTGTAAATTTATTAAATATTATCATCTATTATATCAATAATTTATTTTCTTTTTGGAGTTCAATCATCATAAAATACAGAAAAAACCATTCAGCAAAGCTTCCTGTTGACCGAATTGGCCGGATTTTCGTTCATTTCCTGCCATCAGCTTCCACCTTCTTCGTCACAAAACGTTTGTTTGCCCTATGCTGTGGTCTGCTTCTGGTTCCGCTTGACGATGGCCCAATATTTCTAGATTGGGCGAAACCTTGTTGAGCTTTCTGTACACATTGTTTGCTCCTCGTCTTTGCAATCCTCAAAAATTTATATTTGTCTTATCAACAGCTTTACTGCCTTGTAAATCATGCTTTTTCAAAATTTCGTGAACATCGTCCGGATGAATTTGGAAGTGCAATCCAACGATCGAATAGTTTGGTTGTGTGCAATTGTGTGATACACGGAAACCGCCTCAGCAATAGCAAGCTCCTTTTCTTTATAACCAAATGTCACGTTTCGGAAAAAAAGGAACTCACCTTGGAAGATGAAGAATGAAGAATACTTGCATATGCTTCTCAGAAGCAATATGTCGAGTGATGTCGTTCTTTCCTCCATAAGCAATCGAAAAATCACTGTTGCAAAGGCCGCAATAAACGCTGTTCTGCGTTTTGGATTTTTCGATGAAAGTAAATTCAGCTTTCGGCACATCCGTAAACACGCACATCCTCTTCTTTGACATGGTTTCCTAGATTAGGTCATCATTAAACCAGTTGATACGCACTGATTTTCTATTCCTTACCTCAGAGCTTTCTGGTGCGACTAGAATTTGTTCCTTAAAGCCTAGTATGCAGCTGGCAAGTAAAAACCTGAATTAATTTTTGCCATTTCTACCGAAGTAATTTTGACACCTGCTCCAGTTTGGGTGAAATGTCAGTTTTCCTTGCAGAATAATCGAACGGTATATTATTCTGCCAGGAAAAGTGACAGCCCATTTAGATTGCATGGTCACGCGTTACTAACGTTACGAAGTTTGCCCTTCTCTCCAGCTGCATACAAGGTAAGTTATTCCGACAGTAAAAACATTTCTTGACTAGTACTTGTGCTATTCTAATGCCCATTACTTTTGAGCTGCATACTAGCCTTGAATTTGCAAGAAAAAGCTATACTGAACAGAAAACTTATCGCCGTAATGGAAATATGTAAGCAATCGTCACCGACACCAAAATTCCTTTCACTCGCTTTATCGATTTTTTTTGACGCAACATGAAACCGTCAGCACCCAGCACTAAACGTCATTTTGAAAGCCCTTCAGGAATATAAAGATTTAATCCCTTTAGAAATGCAATTGTATCGATTTGACAGAAACGAGAAAACAAACGAATGCACTGATAAAAAAAATTGAAACCATTTTTAGAATGCGGGACATTTTTCAATACATTTCTCGAGTACTTTTTCAAATGGACGTAAGTAACATTTGAACGAAAATGAGAAAATCAGCATTGAAATTTTTTGAATTTATTTTTATTCCTATTTGAAAACCAGACATGTTTATCCCAATTAAATTCCGCTGAATGACACATTGGTAAAAGATATTACATCACTGTGCTTAAAAATTACACTAGGAGTGGAAATTCAAATTTCATTTAGAAAAATGTTTCTTACAAAGGTCTGCAATAGAAAAAAATAATACGTCATTTTGATATGTCAGTATGATAGACGGCATGTTACTTGCATCAAAATGATACGTCATTCTGCGAATGACAATGTTAATACGTCGAAATGTTACGTCAAGTTGTCATAGTTCACAAAGATACGTCGAAATTATCAAAATGACGTATTAGTTTTTTCTGCAACAAAACGGTGTAAAAATATCTTTGCTAAAAATATCAATTTTACTAAACAAAATCTAAATATTTAACCTTGTGGTATAAAGCCTTTTACTTACGCGTCGTTAAGAGGCATTCAAATGATAGAACAATGATTCGCAAGTTACTTTTCAACACAAGCGGTGTATGTACATTATTCCCAAAAAGTGCAATAGTGATTTTACACGGTTTTGTAAAAAGTTAGTTAAAACATTCAGAAATAATCCATTAGAATTCATCAAATGTGGGCATACATACATGATTTTTAATAATATGCCATGAACAACGCGTTTGTTTACATTTTGTGACTTACGTCCTTTTGAAAAGTACTCGAGATTTGGTAATGCGAGACGTTTTCCGGGACGCATGGCAATGCGGGAAAGAGAGGTCATATCCGGGATTGCCCCGCATAATCCGGGACATCTGGTCACTTTACCTCAGCCTTATCACTATATTTTCTGAGCTCAGCTGGTAAAGGTACAGCTACAAAGCAATTTTATTTGGGTTAAATTTGCGGTCTGGCCTACTAATTTGTCGTCACGAAAAATCACCGACACCTTAGTCCAAGCATTGCACAGTGGGCAAAAATGGATCCAAAACCCCATTAATTTAGACGGCGCTGGGTAGTAGTCCTGAACAATAGCTCATATTATGGGAAAAATGCGGGGAATCGAATGGTGTTGGTTTCATTTAGAGTTGACCTCAGTAAGTGTCCCATTTTGCCCATTGCTCCCCTCATTTTGGATGCAAATTATTATTACTCAAAAACTAAAGTTGGTGCTACTATATTGAACCCGAATGAACTGTAAATTTGCAAAAAAAAACTGAAGAACTGTATCGAACAAATTTTACTTTGATCGGATGCCAGGAAGTAGTCCATTTTACCCGGTTTTCCCTCACTCATGCATAAACTCATATACCAGGTGGTTCGGGAGATTGGCGCCAGTAATATTGCTCTCGCTTCACTGTACTTATGTGGAATTGTTCAAAAAGTCGAATGGTGATGGTTTTGTTTAGGGTTGACCTCAGTAAATTGTCCATTTTACCTGAATTCCCTCTAATTTAATAATCTCATATATATCATGCTGTTTTTGGAGATCGGCGCCAGTGGTATTACTCTCACTTGCACTATACTTATGAAAAAATGTCCTGGAGAACCGAATGGCGATGGTTTTGTTTAGGGCTGATCCACAAAAAATAATCCATTTTACCCGAATTCCTCTCATAATTTTAATAATCTCATTTAAACTCATGCTGGCACTGGTAATATTGCTCTTTACTTCGCACTGGACTTACGCAGAAATGTCCCGAGAACCGAATGGTGATGGTTCTGTTTAGGGTTGACCTCAGTCCATTTTACCCGAATTCCCCTTCTAATGTAATAATCTCATATATATCATGCTGTTTTGAAGATCGGCGCTAATATATTATTATTATTTTTTACTGAGAGCAATATATATATATTATTATTATTATTTTTTAATGAGAGCAATATTACTAGCGCCAATCTTCAAAACAGCATGGTATATAAGATTATTAAAATATGAAGGAAATTCGAGCAATATTACTGGCGCCAATCTTCCGAACCAAATGGTATATGAGTTTATGAGGGAAAACCGGGTAAAATGGACCACTTCCTGGCATCCGATCAAAGTAAAATTTGTTCCCTACAGTTTTTCAGTTTTTTTTGCAAATTTACAGTGCAGATTGGCTTAACATAGTAGCACCAAGTTTAGTTTTTGGTAATAACGCTAGTTTGCATCCAAAATAAGGGGGATAGAATTGGCAAACGTGGAAAAACTTACCGTGGTCAACCCTAAATCAAACTAACACCTGCTCGATTCCCGCATTTTTTTCCCATAAGATAAGCTTTCTGGCTGTTCAGGGTCTCACCTTTATTTTGGATCCATTTTTGCCTACTGTGCATTGGGTCGCAAAAATGATACTAATGCAAAATGGTATAGGTGCGTCGAAAGCTCGATGAAGACTTTTGAACACTAAAGGCTCAAACGCAACTATAGCGGAAGCGGAACGGCGACGGCAGCGGAATAGCCCAAGTTGACTAAACTCTGCTTGTAAGGTCAGTGTTTATCACTTTTGACTTATCCACATTCATTTCGGCCGATAGCCCTTCTCAGTAGCTCAATTTCAAACATATCGCATGATGAATCCTATGGCGCTTGAGTAGACCTGCTGAATCCTGGCCTAACAACACATAGCTCCCATCTCCTACATCTGAGGAACAAGAGCGTATATTCGGCAGTGATCTTCGCGATGATATTCGCGGTGAAGATCACGCGATTATCATCGTGAAGATCACTGCAGAATATACGCTCTCATGTCGAAGATATAGGAGTTAGAGCAATGTACTGTTAGACAAAGTTGTAGGTCTACTCATGCACTACAAGTTCATTATACATCATATTATCAAATCGACCCTCTGAAAGGAGATATTGGCAAATGAATATGCCTGAGTCAAAAATGATAAGCCGCAACCCTGCCTGCTTGTCGGATAGAGAACTGTTTAGATTCAAGTAGATTCTAATTAGACATATCGACGTCATTTACGACAACCGTCAAACTTGCTGTTTCTGTTCCGTTTCCGTCCACATTACGTTTGGGCCTTAAGTGCAGAGCAGGCAATAAACTAATTGTGACAGCCATAAGCCTAAAATGTAAGATATGAGACCGACAGTGACAGAATTTCATTCGCAAATGAATCAGCAGAAGTCCAAACCAACACATCGGCAAGGCAAATCAACCATTGGCAACCAACAACGAGCGGATAAGTGAAATTACCGGTTTCTCAATCCAAGTAGCCGTGCAGCTATCTTCCTCCACAGCACTCCACCGCCATCACCATGACGATGAAAACCGCAAGGCATACAATGAAAACAAACAAACAAACACCGGATCGCCAACGACGCTCCAAGTAGATGCCGGCTTTGGAGTGGTGCGTGTTTACTTTGGGTTTGCGTGATTAGTAGTTACGTCATTGTCCGGTTCGAAAGAATAAATCGCGACAAAACCGGATTACTGGAGCTAGCTAGCTTCGCGACATTCAATCATTGTTTGTTTTCATGTTTTTTGAGTGGTGTGTGCATGTGAGTGTGCTTAGGCAAAGTTATTTATATTTTGTCCAAAAGCGTATGCAATGAAATGACGAGTATTCATTCAACCTAAGAATCCCAAAAATCGAGGGATTCACGGAAGCGTGGACGGTACCTAGAGATTGCTGGATACTGTAAAATCAACTGTCGATCCAGTCGAGAATTACCCTAATATTCAGTGTTCCAATAAATGCTTCATGGCATAGCGAAGTAACTCGATCTGTGGGAATTTCAGGCAGATCACTCAAATACAATCAAATTTAAAACCGCAAGATAATTCAAGGGAGGAGAAATACTCAGTCAAGCTTGTGGAGAAGGATTTTGTCTCATTTCGCTTGGTCATCATCGGTGGGAACCGGTTTTTCGCGGGATGCCTCACTGATTTTCAGTTTACATTCGAAGCTTGACTCAGGTGGTTGCTTTTACAATTCTACTCTTACAGGTAAGTTTGACGCCAGTGAAAAAGATACGAGTAAAGTGAACAGAATTTGGATCATCAGTGATGCATAAATGGAGCATTTTACGAAACGTTTCTGATCAGCTGATTTCACATTCATAATGTCATTTGACAGGAAGCAATGGCCCAACTACAACATCAATATCATAAAAGAGGCATCTCTTTCTTTTTTTTTCTCTTAAAAAAAAAGGGCATCTGTCTCCTGCCATTTTGAGGATGGCCTAAGGACTGTACCGAAAATAAGTTATCCACATATTTTTCTTTCACATCATATAAATCGACATGGAGTTTTTACTCATAAAACTCCATGTCGATTTATATGATATGACCAGGCCAATGTCGCGAACGTAAACAATGGCTTCTTCCGCAATTTTCTTGAAAATGCAAACTCGCTCAAGTAAACTACCAGTTCTATTGTAAACGGAAACTCTTCTCCTTTACTATCGTTCTGGTAATTCACTATGAATAAGTTAGATTTCTCGAGAAATTTGCGGAAGAAGCCATTGTTTACGTTTGCGACAATGGCCCTTATGAAAACTCCATGTCGAAATGCATGATTCTTTATTGTAAAGGATTGAACTTGCACATTTTGAAGACCGAATGTAATCAATATTATTCTTTCATGAATCTGTGAATGCAATGGAACACTTTTCTGAAGTTCCGGACAAGTGTTTCATCGAATTTTTTGGACTACTTCGGGGAGGGGCTAATGTTCGTGAGCACCGGTTGTGTCCAACTGCATCGGACTTTAGTAGTTAGTTGGTCTCTGATCTGTCGCTGGTCGTTTCACCATTCATCCTGGAGCTCCACGACAATTTGGGTGGGTCCCAGGTGTCCTGTTATTGACTCATTCTTTGGACAAGATTATCCGGGTCGTGCTCCGACCGCTCACGGCCATCATGGCCGTTCCTCGCTTCGTTGAGTAACCGGACACGTGACAGAATACCTGTGTCGGGCAGAAGGTAACTTCCTCCATATCGCCGACACGACGGCATGCCGGATATCTCCGGATATTAGTCGGTGGTCCGGCGACCTTGGTGGAATTCCTTCCACTGGTACTCTGTCCAGTAGTCATTGATGTGGTCTAGTCGTCCTACGGTATTGTCCTGCTGCTCGTCTCCACGTCTTCCTTATAGCTCCACTTCAGGCACATTAGCTTGCTGAGGTAGGTCTTAGCGACCTCAGGATGGCGACCATTCCGTTAGCCGCACCTTAGCATGGACAGGTCGTCGCGCCAGGGCTTACGCTTGCTCATTTTGCTGAGCTATTCGGCATCCTGGTGGACAGTGCAGATGTAACCATGGAGGATGTCTTGCAGACGTGATTGACGTGGCTGGTAAAAGACAGCTTATCGTCTATCCTAGCCCTCAAGTACTTCAGGACACCCTGAAGCACCAGCTACGCTCTTTGCTCCGATTTCTTGTTGTTGACCACAGTGATCTCCGTTTTCGCTCCAGTTTCCAGGAAACGCATCCATTCCTCGACAATATCGATGGAGTGCGAGGCCATTAACTCCACCTCCGCTATGGATTCTCCATAAATCTCGCGGGCAATGTCATCCGTGAAACCGACAAGCTTTACCCCGTTTGGGACTTCAATCTCAACAATTCGCCATACATCATATTCCAGAGCACCGGACCTAGGATTGAACCTTGCGGAACTACTGCGGTGACTTGAACACGTTTTTGACCCGCCATTGTGTTGTATACCAGTACCCGATTCCCGGTGGAAGTAATTGCCCAGAATCCTATACAGGTACCGGAGGCGTTGAAGCTGGCTGGCGATAGCCTCCCCAACTGACGCTATTGAACGCATTTCTCACGCCCAGGTTGTCTAATGCACAGTAGCGAATTCCTCGCCTCTCACGTTGGATTGCCACCTCTTCCGTCATGGTTACGGCATTCACCGTTGACTTCCCTTTACGGAAGCCAAACTGGTTGTTGGACAGGCCATCTTTACCCTCTGTGTACTTCGACAACCTGTTGAGGATGACCCCTCCCCAGCACCTTACCCGTCGTGTCTGGCAAGCAGATGGATCACCTAGTGGCGTCCCTGCCTTCGATAGCAATACTACGTCCTGGCGCTTTGTTTACCTTCAGCGAATTTCCTATCGCAATGAGTTCATCATTCGTAACAGTCGCCTCATCTCCTTCTTCCGCGGTGCCGTTGTTTTTGTTATGGGACAATTCTACAACTATGGGAGGCCATGGAGTGCGGCCTTGGCTCCGTTCTTTCGCTCTCTGTAGCCTCCGCGTTCTCTGCATCCTCCTTCTCGCTCGGAGGCAGATTCTCCGGAGGTCGGTGATCGTCTCTGGCCACCAATACACCGGTGACCTCCCATTCCTAGGTTTGACACTCGTGTAAGGAGAACCACCGAGTCTCCAGGCCAGCACGGGTCCTGGGTCTTCGAGAATTTTCCCGCTCAAGCGTCACTTTTGCTGACCCACATTTACTTTCACGTCATAGCATAAAAAAATGGTTGACTTTCAAAATACGTTGATCTTACTTCCGGAGCAGAGAAATGTTCACTGTACACTTACGGAATTCTTCATTTTTGCATATTATTTTTTTGTAGATTAGTTGAGGGTGGTTGTAAAAATAAAGGTACTCATAACAGACAATAGGGCCAATATTGACCCGGATTTCAACCCTTGGTAGAATTTCTCATCTCAGTGTTTATGCACAATTTGGAAAGGTCGAAAAAATGCATTGAAACAAACAAAAACTGATTCCGAAAACATTGTCCCCCGGGAATCTGCCACAAAGGGAAGGAAGTTTTAGTTGGGATGTGTTAACAGAAATGTATATAAAGCATTCTAGCCTCATTGTAGAGCATTGGCATTTTGAGCAAAGTTTCTCAGTGCGTAACGAATCGTCTTTTGATATTATCATATTGGTTCCAAACCATGCCGCACTGCAGTCTATCTGCGCCAAATGAAGCTCTAGAGAGTTGCCGTTATCTGCAAAGTTGTTTTAAATATAAAATGTAGTCATTTGACGATATCAGATTAGTTCCATATTTTGCCACAAAGTCGCAGAGATAGACTTTCTCTAGTGAAGCGGATAGCGCTGAAGTCTATCTTTGCTCAATGAAGATTGAAGAAGAGTAGAATGTTATGTAAAACACCAGTGCTGATGTAACTTGCTAAATAAAATAGAATTTTTAATATTTTAAAAGTGTGTTTATAATTTCTGAAACAGTCTATAGACGCGTTTTGCGCCAAATTGTTTTCGGACAGTACCCTTTTATATTTCAATGAAACTCTCTGGACATGTAGACTTTGTCACGAAAAGCCCTTTCGCATACTTATTTTCTCTCTCTCTCTCTCTCTCTCTCTTGCTACTACATATTTTTACTCCTTATTCAAATTTCTACTCCTATATTGCTGGCCCTTGCTACTCTTGCTACTGCTTTCCCACTGGCGCTTGCTACTTCCATACCTCTTCTTATTCCTTTGCTCTAGGGGTATGTACAGCGTAAACAAACTGAAAGCTCTAATGTACACTAGCGCCACACAGTGAGTGAGTTCCGAACACATGAAACTACCATCCGGAAGGGGTTGGCCACTAGCACAAGGTTGCTGAAGAAAGCATCGTCCAAACTGGTAAGGCTCTCGAGATATAGCAATCACAAACTGGCTGATATCATGCACACTAGCGCCGTATAGCGAACGAATTTCGACCTTGTGTGACCATCTCTAGGAAGGGCTTGGCCACTAGGACAAGTTTTGTCAACACTGATATGCCCTAACTGGTGGTGAGGCTCTCGAGATATCCTAGGATGACTGTCAAATGTCCGCTTGGTAATATTGAACAATATTCCGTAACCTCTCTAATTTATAAGTCGATACTGGCGCTAAAATATTATTTATCCGCTCGTCGAAACACATATTCGCATTCTGTTGGCGTATTCGATAATGAATCTGCTATTAGAGCCAGCTCTGAAGACATAAGATTTGCTTTTTCAGTTTTCATAACGTAAATCTTGTATAAATTTCTCGTGCGTTAGAGCATCTTTAGCGGTGGTCTAGTTTTGGAACAACTTCATACCTGATTTGCATCAGCAAAACTTGAATAGAACTAGTTAAAATAGTCCAATTTTGTGTTTCCCGCACCTGTGTTGTATTTTTTGTTGTTGTTAAACCCGCCCAAACCAGTCATCTTGTCAATCAATCAACATCAGAGATAAGAAGTTTGTTTTCAGAGATCGCAGATTTTTCGTAAACTTTTTGCCACGGATTAATCTCACCAAATGATTTTCTCTGACAGTTATGCGTCGTTAGCAGACGACGAGGAATACTTGCTCTTTCTTGTGACGGAAGGCTTAAGAACACCTCGGATAAGCTGTTTATTTCACAGAAACTCCAACAACTTATTAAAAGTTTTGCAAATCGACCAATATCCCAGATTTGTTTCAATTTCTCACAAATTATTAAAATATTTGTGATGTTCTTCTCTTTATCTTGAAAGATGTACCAACTAGAAGTCCACATAACTTCTGAGAAGGTAAATGTGCTTCTCAAAGCTCCGGTAGTTTTCAGAAAGTCGTTTCTATTCCATAGATGATGAACAAACTTTTTGGAAGTTCAACCAAGTTTCCAAAAACGTTGAGAATTTTTCGGCTATTCAATAGACTGCTCTGAAGTACCACCACTTTTCTTTTCAAATGAGAGCGAACAAACTTTATAATTATCTTGAAACTTCCAACAAGTTTATCCAACTTCTAAGAAGCTTAATCAACTTCTGTCATATTCATTATATTCCCAGCCAATCTTGATAGATACTCCGAAGTTCATAGAAATTAGGAAAATAATGTTTGAAGAGCTCGTTCAGTTTCTAAAAGTTTATATAAGTTCTGCCCAATTCATGTGACTGCCGAGCAGTCTGAAGCTGTAGAATATGCAATTGAATAATACAATATTAAATTTAAAATCGATTCCTGGAAAAATCAAAGATTTTTGGAGCTTTTCCACCGAGAAATTTGAATTCAATCTATTTTCAAGATATTATCGGTTTCCTCCAGAACGCTTATTAAAACTGCCATAGTAAAATGTATCCTTTCGCCCAAAAAATAAGCTTGAATATCCTGATCCCCAGTAAACCTGCCAAAAGTTTCTATATAACTTATCTAAAATGTATCTGTATGAGCTAGTTGCAAGTGCTGATCATGACCAATCCATCAATAAACAGATTGTTTATTTAAACTATTTCATAACTTTTCATTTCCAAGGCATCCAATTGCTATTCGGAATCGGGATTTGCCACCGAATAAGTCGTAAAATCCACAAAATTCACAATTTCGGAAGCTGACTCATTTCGAACTAGTCAGCGTTTTCCGGAAAATGCAGTGGCGGTAAAAAATTAAGAGAACAATTCATAATTCAGGTTTGAAACGAAACGGCATTCCACAAGCAATGGAAGCAACTTAAGATAAATATCCGAGGCGAGCAACACCACTTTTCGTTTGCCAAATTTTGTTCCATTTGCTGGATTAGTTCTCGAGTTATGCATAAATTTGTGTTTTAGAGACGGGAGGGGTCTTTAACTACCATAAGAACCTTCCTCGGCCCCGAAAATCTCTGTATACAAAATTTCAGCCGATTGTTCAGTAGTTTTCGAGTCTATTAGGTTCAGACAGACAGATAGACAGACAGAAATCCATTTTTATATACTTGAGAAATGGATTTCTGTCTGTCTGTCTGGCTGGACCTAATAGACTCGGAAAACTACTGAACTGGATTGGCGTGAAATTTTGTATGGAGGGTTTTTGAGGTCGGAGAAGGTTCTTATGATAGTCAAAGACCCTCCCGCCTCTAAAAGGGGCGCTCCCATACACTCATTTCTACATAACTCCCGCAACAAATCAAGCAAAAGAAAAAAAATTTAGCATGTGTGAGTTTTTGAAGGCAAATAAGGTTCCTATGGTAGCTTGAGAACCCTTCCCTTCCTAAAATGGGGGGCTCCCATACAAATAAAACACAATATTCTGCATAACTCGGGAACTAATCAAGCAAACAGAACGAAATTTAGCATGTGGTGGTTTTTTAAGACAAAAAATGTTTTTATGTTGGTTTGAGATCTCTCCACATATACAATAATCAAATACAGTATTCTGCATGACTCGAGAACTAATCAAGCAAATGGAACCAAATTTAATATGTGGTGATTTTTGAAGACAAAAAATGGTTCTATGTTGATTTGCGACCCCTCCTCTTTCTGAAAGGGGGGGATCCCATACAAATGAAACAAATCCTTGCATAACTCGAGAACTAATCAGGGAAATGGAACCAAATTTGGCATGCGGAAGTTTTTGAAGGAGAGAAATGTTTCTATGGTGATTTGAGACTCTTCCGCCTTCTGAAGGGAAGGGAGGGGGGGGGGGTTATCAAAGAAATGAAACACAAATTTCTGCATAACTCGAGAACTAATTAAGTAAATGGAACCAAATTTGACAATTGGATATTTTTGGAGGAGAGAAATGTTTCTATGGTGATTTGAGACTCTTCCGCCTTCTGAAGGGAAGGGAGGGGGGGGGGGGGTATCAAAGAAAAGAAACACAAATTTCTGCATAACTCGAGAACTAATTAAGTAAATGGAACCAAATTTGACAATTGGATATTTTTGGAGGAGAGAAATGTTTCTATGGTAGTTTGAGACTTCTCCGGAACACAAATGTTTGCATAACTCGAGAACTAATCAAGTAGATGGAACCACATTTGGCAGATGGACGTTTTTGAAGGCAAGAAATATTTCTCCTCTTTCTGAAAGCAGGGCTCTCATACACATGAAACACAAATTTCTGCATAACTTGAGAACTCATCCACTATATGAAACCAAGTTTGGTAGGTGGAGATTTTTGAAGAAGAGACATATTTCTATGGTGGTTTGATCTCCCTCCGCCTTCTGGAAGGGGGTACTCGCATAAAAATGAAACACAATTTCTAGCATAACTCAAGAGCCAATGAAACAAATGAAGCCAAACTTGGCAGGATGAGGTTTTTGCAGGCAATCAATGTTTCTATTGCATTTCAAGACCCCACCCCATTTTGAAGGGGCCAGGGGGCTCCCATACAAATTAAATACAAATTTCCGCATAACTCAAGAACTAATCCTGCAAATGAAACTGCATTTGGCATATGGGGGTTTTTGGAGGTAGGATTTCTATATATATAAAAATGAATTTCTGTCTGACCCTTATAGACTCGGTAAATTTTGAACCAATCACCGTGAAAATTAGTATGCAGGGATTTTTGAGGCTGGGGAAGCTTCTTATGATTGTTTGAAACACCTTTTCTCTTAGGAAGGGGGGGGGGGGGGTGTTAAACAAATGAGACACAAATTTCTGCATAACTCGAGAACTTATAAAGCAGATGAAACCAAATTAGGCATGTGTGGGGGTTTTAAAGGAAGTGATTGTATGGTGGGTTGAAAAACCTCCCCCCTCTGGAAAGGACGGCTGTCATACAAATGAAACACAAATTTCTACCAAACATGAGAATTATCCAGGAAGTTTGAACCCCTGCTAGCCATATCTTTGTTCCCATAGCCGTGCGGTGGTTGAAACAACCTTTGTTAGATTTTCCAGGAAATTTCACTTGGGACTAGTTCTATTTTGTTGATCTTGAGACACTCCGAGCAAAGATATTTATAAATTATTCAATAAATCTTAGTTCACAGAGCCAAATCTTAGTTCACAGAGCCGTGCAGTAGATGAAACAACTTCTATTCGATTTTCCAAGAAATTTTACATGGGGCTAGCCTTATTTGGTTGATCTTGAGCAACTCCGAGTAAAGATTTCTATAAACAATTCAAGAATACAAGGGGAAGTGGAGTAAAACCAGCCATATCTTCATTCCCAGAGCCGTGCGGTAGTTGAAACAGCTTCTATTCAATTTTCCAGGAAATTTCACATGGAATTGTCACTATTTTGTTTATCTTGAGCCTCTCCGTGCAAAGATGTCTATAAATTATTCAATTATATAAGGGGAAGTGGGGTAAAATAAGTTCTATAACTCCACAACTATATTCGTACGCTGATTGAAACCAGTTCCATTTGATTCCCCAGTAAATTTTCAAGAGGAAATTGCCTTGTTTACAAGCCACGCTTAAAAGCGACAAAAGTTACAGATTTTTTTCCTTAGCTTTCATTAGTTCTTGCCCATTGTGCACTGATTTCCACTTGATTGGTCAAATCACGTATCGACATTGATGTATTCCTCCAAATAAGAGCTTCCACTTTCTGATCCACTTTAAGCTTCGAAGATTCGAAGTTTCTGCCTCTCCCTGGCAGTTCACCCAAAGAACGGTTTTCCCAAAACTTGGTTGTGATGGACTTTACACTCGCGTGATGAATTCCAAAGCGCTTCGCCAATTGTCACATAGTTACACAATTTTCACGTAGACATGTGTCCAAAACCTTAATTATCACGTCTTTTTCAATGCGCGACATTTTGCAATCGAAGAATTAAAACCTTCAAACAAGTAAGCAAACGAAATATGACAGTCAGAAGCTCAGCATACTATGATGAACACATTAACACCTTGACAAATTCTCATGGGTAATGGCCTAAACACAATGATAACGGCAACAGCAAAGTAAAGCCCGATCTGAGTATGCCTGCTTGTTGGAAAGAAAACAGGCTAGATCCAAGCCGATTCTAATTGGACATATCGAAGTCATTTGCAGCAACTGTCAAAACTGCCGTTTTCCGTTCCGTTTCCGTTATCATTGTGTTTGAGCGGTAAGTTATAAGAAGTTTTACAGGAAATTGAATGAGTTTCCCAAAGGAATATCCACTAATTATGTTACGCAAAAAAGTGACTTTTTACACCCCCAAGGTCACGTTGTCTGTATGGACCTTCCATAAAAAGGGGTATGGATTGTCACGTTTTCCCAAACCTCCTTTCACTCCTTACTGCTTTACATAACAATCCTTAACTAAGATAACTAATGAAAATGAAAATTGATCTTTCTTCGGTTTTACAAGGTCAAACTTCTGATTATCCTAAGGTGGTTTGATTGAATGTTAGGAGTGCGTTCAGAATACAAATTTGAGAACAAGCGAAAGCTCGTTGAAAAGAGAGTCAAAAAGTTATTTAGTATGAAAACAGAAATCGCATAACGATTTTGTTAGAAATGAAATTGAAAGTAAACAAAGAGTGTGCGAACAAAGAGTGAGCGAGTCGTAGTTTCCACGTGACTGAGTAAAGTGGACTCTCAAATCTAGTTCAGTTTTCCAATGTTTCGTAATAAATGGGGAGATAACTCAGAGCTCCAAATAGTTTAAACGACTCTCTCACCTTTCTCCCTCTCTCACTTCACGATTCACATCGGTATCTAATCTAGCAATGTATTGCATCAATTTCAGTAATACTTTATCGTTGTTGACAAATTCAACACCATCAAAAATCAAAGCTCACATGCTCATCATCACATTCCATAAAAGGCAACCCAATAGCGAAACAAACACACGCCCTTATCAACTTCAATAACCACCTTACCCGTTATCAGGCAGATAAATACACCTCACAAAACGGCCCGTATCTTCACTCAGTCTACCGTCCGTCACCATTAGAATCACACAGCGACCATGGAAGTGAATCTACTCTACCTGCTCATCCTGCTAGCCATCCTGGTGGTAATCTACCGCCGGGTGACGAAATACTACAACTATTTCCACGACAAACCGATCCCCTCGATGGCCACCAGTCCGCTGTTCGGCAGCACCGGTGCATTGATGCTGAAGAAGCTCGCCTTCAACGATTTCATCGCTCAGATCTACAACAAGTACCCGAATGCGAAGTAAGTCACACTCTATTTTCAGCCAAAAATTCCCAAAACTTAACCAAACCATTTTTCAGGGTGTTTGGACTGTTCGACATGACATCGAAGATGTTCGTCATTCGGGATCCGGAGCTGATCAAGAAGATTACCGTGAAGGATTTCGAGTACTTCATCAACCGGCGGCCATTGTTCGGGGACAGTAATCAGGAGGACGACAACGAGAATATCCTGTTCAATAAAACTTTGGTTGGACTGAACGATCAGCGGTGGCGGGATATGCGAGCGATCCTCAGTCCGGCGTTTACCGGGAGCAAGATGCGAGCTATGTTCGAGCTCATCGAGGAGTACAGTGGCCGAATGGTGAAGATATTGAAGGAACAGTCACAGAGTTTGGGATATGTGGACTATGAGATGAAGGATTGTTTCTCAAGAATGGCGAACGATATCATTGCCACGTGTGCGTTTGGACTACAGGTTGAATCGCTGAATACCCGTGAAAACGAGTTTTATGTGACTGGAAAGAAGATGATGAACTTCAACAGATTGAGCGTACTGTTTCGAGTAATGGGGTTGAGATTCTTCCCGAGTTTAATGATTCGGATGGGTACTGATATCATAGATAGGGAGCAGGCTCATTATTTCTCCAAGATCATCAAGGAAGCTGTGAGGACGAGGGAGGAACATGGGATCGTTCGACCGGACATGATCCATCTGATGATGCAGGCAAGGAAGGGTATTCTGAAGCATCAACAAGAGACAACCGAAGCCAGTGCCGGATTTGCAACGGTTGAAGAGTCGGATGTTGGCAAAACTATTATCAGTAAGACTATGACCGACCCGGAGTTCATCGCCCAGTGTTTGATCTTCTTCCTGGCAGGATTCGACACCGTATCCACCGGAATGGTATTCATGGCGTACGAACTTGCCTTGAACCCTAATGTACAACAGAAACTCCACGAAGAAATAGCGGAAACGGATAAGCAACTGGGAGGGAAGCCACTGACCTACGATACACTGCAGAAGATGAAATATCTGGACATGGTGGTTTCGGAGGCCCTGCGAATGTGGCCCGTCGCGGCATTTGACCGGAAATGCGTTCGAGACTACGTGGTGGATGACGGTGCGGGACTGCAGTTCACCATCGACGAGGGAGCCTGCATCTGGTTTCCGGTCCATGGCATCCATCATGATCCGAAGTACTACCCCAATCCGGAGAAGTTCGACCCGGAGCGATTCAGCGATAAAAATAGGGCCAACATCGACATGACAATGTACTTGCCATTTGGTATTGGGCCAAGGAACTGCATCGGATCGAGGTTTGCCCTGATGGAGATTAAAGCCATCATGTATGCGCTGCTGCTGAACTTCAGCATCGAGAGAAACGAGAAAACTCAGGTGCCGTTGCAGCTGGTCAAGGGATTTACCGGACTGGGCGTGGAAAATGGACTGAATTTGAGGTTCAAGTTGAGGAAGTAGTGGTTTTTAAGGGTTTTTAATTTAGCGGTTGTAAGATATGAAAATTATGTTAAATAAATGACCCTGTTCAACGGGCAGTAGTGGCGTTGTTCATTTCACAATCCAAATGGAACGGTTGACCGAATCGATTCACTGATTGGAAAGGTTAACTTCTTGATTCCTGAATATTTTCGATCGTACTTGTTTCTTGCAGTTGCAGTTCATTTCTTTTGTATCTGAAAAACTACACTGCAAGCAGATTACCCAAGCAACACAGCTTGTTATAAACAAGTTGAAAATACTTTTCAATGACATATACGGCCAGAATACGCACGGAAGTCATGCAACTCAAAAAGTCTGAATTTCCAATGATTGAAATTTTTTTTCTGTGCTCACTCTGATGATTTGGATCTGATAACGAAAGTGTAGGTCTGATAGCGTTGTTGTTGTTTCGAATCTACGCAACTTGCAGCCTGAGCCAGAGAGACGTCCTGAACCTTACATATCGAACCCATCAGCACATGGGCCGGGACCAACTGCTTTACTGCCCTTCCGAAGGAAGACGTGTTCAGAGATTTTTCATCTCAGAAAACCCCAACGGAATTGATACCAAACCGACTGGGGTGAGAGGCAACCACGCCTATCACAACACAACCGGCGCCATACTGGCTAGATTAAGGCTTTATGAATAAAAAACATCCACAATCGTTACGCGAACCTGATCACATGCTTTTTCCAACTAGTATCACAGCCGGAACAAATGAAACCACACTAATTTCCGAAGGCAGTTGCGAATACCGATCCAATCAGTTGATGTCAAAACATCAGTTCAGATTTCATTCGTAATATTGAAACAAATAAAAGGTAGTTAAACAAGTTTTCGATAAAAAAAAACAAACAAAAATCTAATATTGCCAGCAAATAATAAGAGATATTATAAATGCTAAAATTTAAAATTTCCATAGAAAAAATGAGATGATCATAATCAAATTGATACTTTCCATTATTAAATGATTCTCAAGCAGTAATTAAACCAAAATGTCAACAAGACATCTAAAAACTTCCAGAAAACATCCAAATTTACAAAACAAAAAATGTGCATGGAAGTATTCCAGACAATAATAAGAAAACGAAAACTTTCTATGGAAAACGCATAAATTTTCAATAGATGAATTGAAAATATCAATAACAATTTCATAAAAAACAAATGGGAAAGAAATAAAAATAACAAGAAAATGCAACGAAATCATTGTTTCCATAAAAAAATGGAAAATTTCCATAAGAAAACTTAAAATTTGCATAAAAAAACAAAAAAAATAAAATTTTCCATCAACAAAATCAAATATTTTCATAGAAAAATGAAAATTTTTAGTAAAAGAAAAGAATAAAAAACAAACCTCCCATAAAAAAAAACCAAGTATGAGCACAAAAGTACCACAAAAAGTAACAAGTAAACAAAACCGAAGAAGTTATATTCTTTCTAAATAAAATAAAAATATCCATAATATTAAAAATTTCATTGAAAGCAATACGGAAATAAATCAAAACTAGAACTAGAAATGAGAAGAAAAATTAGTATTTTCCATTTAATTCCAACTACCTTTATTGCTTATCTTGACGGATACGCGTATTTCGTCTACAATGTGCAGACTTCTTGTGCAGACTTCTTGTGCAGACTTCAGTTTCGTGTACTAATAGTCGAGTTATTAGTACACGGCTCTGAAGGAAACTGCACTTAGTCTGTTCTTAGACGAAATACGCGTATCTGTCAAGATAAGCAATAATGGTAGTTGGAATGAAATGAAAAAAATAAAAATTATCTTTTTATTTCTAGTTACAGGTATATCACTAAACATCACAAAGTTTCTAGAAATCAAACACGGAAAAAGGCAAACATCGAAAACTTCTATACAAAATCATTTTTGATTCCCATAACGAAATGAGAATTTCCCGCAAAAAAATCATAGGAACAGTAAAAGAATTTCAAATTCACTTTAAAAGAAACCATGAATTTTCATATTTAAATGTTGTTTTTCCAGTATGAAAATGTATGTATGTATGTATGTATGGTAGCCACCATCCCCTCTAGCCCTTGGCTTGGATGCAGCTCCACTTAATAGCAAGATCAAATTGGGCCACCGATCTGAATTCGCACTATCGCTGTATGAAGGGCCAAAAACGGAGGGGTGGACCCGTAAGCAGAGACACTTACACGAAATCCACGGGAAATTAAGAATCTCCTTCCAACGATATGATCCATCAAATCGAATAACACAATTCGCAATACTCATTAAGCTTTCTACAGGATGGCTTGTTAAGAAGGGCGCGTCACTCTCCCTGAAACTGTTGGAGTAGAACTCGCAGCACCACACTCGAATCGGTAGGATAAGAAATGATACTGTTTGTTCCCTCCTAGACTCAGGCAGTCAATCAAACCATCGTCCAGTTTCAGCTTGAATGATACCCTGGTGCTCCCTCCCAACCCAGTATTTATTATATTTATATAAATATAGATGTAATGTAATAATAATATGTTATATATGAATATATGGTAGAGCAAAAAATTATACAAGGATATTTAGTTAAATTATGTAATAGTTGGAGTTCACGAGCCTATGATAACCATGTTAAACTAAATTAATTAACCTGCTGAAATAATAATATTAAGGCAGTAATAATAATATGCAGCTTCGTACCACTTTGTATCACTGATAGGTGACTGTATCTCTGGAATGTGAAGGTCATCTTGTTATTCATTGAGGTATAAATATCAATAAAGCATTCAATTGTATATAAAACCATAATATTATATTATTACGTATTTAATCATGACATATAGATATGTAACCTTCTGGAATGAAGAGCATTTATTAATTTTGATTATTATTTGATATAATGTAATAAAATAAATATACCGGCCGGATCACCAATCTGAAGCAATTAAAATTTTAATAATTATTTTATTACTTCTTCCATAATATTATATTTATGATATGCAATTAATAATGATGAACAGCTGTGTTCCGCTGAACCGCTCAAATAGTAGTTGATGATCGTGTACTGAAATGTTAAGGTCATATTACGCCATTTAATGGAAAATATAATGAAGGAATTAAAGGTTGAGTGGTCGAGAGAGTCGTCAACATTTCTATTAATGAAAATATGCTAGAGCTCGTAAAAAACATGCAGCATATAATAACACATACTAGTATCTACACATCTATATATACATCCATTGCTACTTTCGAAAAGGCCACTCCGACGGTGCTAGATACAGCTGAAAATTGATCCCCATTCTTACTGCTGCTTCTACCAGAAGATGATCATCCTATAACCGCAAGACCTCCTCTCCTAAACTGTATGGTACCTGAGAGAAATTTACCTTTCTGGCGTAATAAATGTAATGAAATATACAGAATTAGGCTATGAATAAACAATGTCCTATAAGATAAAATATATAGTGCGGGTATATTGTAATATGAACTGAAAATTACATGTGTGCCGACTGCTGTTTTGTTGCAATTGTAGACAAACTTGCGCATCCATTATGAACCAGAAAATTTAGGCAATGTATGACCGCCATGAAAAAAAAGAATTTTAAATTTTAAATTATTTTGTAATACCTGACGACCTGGAAGACCTGAAAGATATGAGAATGGAAAATTATGATATGATGTACCGGTCGCACCCCCTCACTTCGCTATTGTCGGATTGACAACATTGCCCAGGCTACGCCAACCAGCGTCTCCATGTTTCAGCTGGCAGTCTTTTGTGATCATATAACTCGTGGAGGCGTGAGGTAGGAACTTGTGAGGACCAGAGGTCGGTCGCACCCTCCTGCCAAGTTGTCAACTCACCATTTGAAGCCCATGTTGTTTTTCCAGTATGAAAATAAACAAAAAATGTAACCATCCATTTTCCATGGACGCAGCAAAGTTGAAATGAAAATTTCCATTTAAATTCAAAGTAATTAGGAAAGAATGAATCTCATTCATTCAAATACTAAAATCAAATACTAAAACAACCGAATAAATTTTCAGAATAAAATGGAAATTTCTTGTCATAAAATAAGAAACACAATAAAACAAATTAAAACTTCCATAAAATTTATCAACAATTTACACATTTAAAAGAGAAATTTCCATTAAAAATATAAAGAATAACTTCCATAAAAACCAAATAGCAGAAATGTCCATAGAGAATGTCGCCAAAAATAAAAGGAATCAAGGAAAATTTGTCATATAAGGAGCAAAACATGTACATAAGGAGTTAAAAATGCCTTTGAAAATTTAATCCAGAGCAGTCGGGAAAGAAATCCAAAAAGAAATAGAAAATAAAATTTTGCATTGAAAGTCGCAGAAGAGCAGTAAAAACATTTAATTTTACATCCATGGATTTCTACCCAATCTTCGCATAAAAAATGACCATATCAGTATCACCTAAAGAAAACGAAAACTTTCAAAGGAAAAAGTATAAATATTCCATAGATGAATAAAACATTTCCAAACAAATTCTTGAAAAACAATCAGGGAAAAAATAACTAATCCAATAAAAAAGAATAAAATTATGCAACGGAACAGTTTTTATAGAAATATTGAATAAAATATTTACATATATTCAAAACAAAATGAAAATTTCCCATTAGGTGAATCGAAAGATAGAACTTAAAATTTCCAGTAATAAAACAATAAATATCCATATTTAAACGATAATTTTCCATTAATAAAAAAGACTACCTAGAGCAATTAAACAGGCAAAAATTTTCATTAAAAAAACAAAAATGTACATTACGAAATGAAATTCCTCGGATAAGAAGTCGAGATTTCATACAATCCTAATACCCTTTTTTTAGTGTAGAAAGGGTAAATATGGGTCCGTATTACATATTCAAAAACCAAAAATGTTCTTCATAGTATCACTAATCGGAATGAGAAAACCACCACATCGTCGAAAAAAAAATTTCATAGATGAATGAAATATTTACATGCACGTTTCATAAAAAGCAAAAACTCAAAAAAAATATCAACGAATATATATAAAATTGAATATGAAAAATAAATAAAAATATGCTGTTGAGAAATCCTGGGAGTGCGACACATCTAAATCCAGATTCAAGATGATCGAAAAATCCCACGCTAGCGAATCAATCTTTAAAAAATCTAATATCAGCTTGTGAATCTTAATCCATCAACTCGCATCGTGCTGCATCTTTTGGCAGTAAACCTTTAAGATCTCCATCAAAATCTTTAAAATCTTCTTCCTATCTAGTAAGCGTGCGCACATCGCACAAAAGCAAAACACAAAAAAACCTGCATCTGAGATAGAGTCGCGCCCCCTGGAGAAATCGGACCATTTAATTTAAACTTTCCTTCACTTAATGAGAACTTCTCATGAAAATAATCATGAAAACAATCCTTCAAACAAAAATCAGTTCAAAAAAAAAGTAATAATTTTCATAACTTAATGAGTATTTCTTATGAAAAAAATCGTTAATACAATATAAAAATAAACGAAGTTATCATTAACAAAAAGTGAACAAACAAAACAAAAAAAAAACAGAAGAGCAATGAAAACAATAATAGAAATTCTACATCCGAGAAAAAGAAACCAAACATGTCCACAAAAGCATCACTTAAAGCAATAAGAAACGAACATTTACAATGGAAAAAGCATAAATACATATAAGAATGAAAATTGTTCCAAAGAATTTTATGAAAAACAATAGGAAAAAGATATCAAAAAACGAATCAAAAAATTAAAATTAAGCAACGAAAACAATTTTTCATTTTCCTTAATATATAATTCAAAAAATTCCATTACGGATTGAAAATATCCCATAAAACAATAAAAGAGCAATAAAATAATTTCAATTTGCCATTCAGAATAAAGGAAGTGTCGTTTACGTATAATGTGAACACGAGAGGGCCAATCATTTTGCTCAATATGTTCTTATAAGCTAGTTAATATGGGAAGCGCGTATTGCATGGAACAGCTGCGGGGATTGGTGACATCCTGGAATTTTATCTTGATTGAGTGAGATCGTATATATCTACATACTTATCACTTTAAAATAACCAACATCAATTATATTTTAATTTTGCTATGAATATATATGTATATATATATATATATATATATATATATATATATATATATATATATATATATATATATATATATATATATATATATGATTACTTTTACTATATACGACCAGGGCGTTATCCGCTGGCTATTCGTCCGCTGGCTATTGCCACGGGTATTGTGGGTTTCCCAGGTACTCGGTTCAAGCTTTAGTTGGAGACGGTGGCTCTTCTTGACCTTCTTTTCCGGAGTAGTAATTGTGAATAAGGGCGTCTATGTAATAATGTTTTGCTGTACCTGCTGTGGACTCCCAGTACCTTCCATTTCCCCCAAAAGCTTTGAGGATAACTTGTCTTGCCTCAAAAGTTCTCCTTTTTATCCTCCACAACAAAAAGGGCACCATTGCAGAGCATATGATCGATCAAATTATTCGCAGTTCTACTCACCCAACGCCCCCGGTTGGGTGAGGGATAGAGGATGACACACACACACAATAAAATAATTTCAATTTGCCAAAACTCAAATCCAAACCTTTTATTAAAAACCGAAAAACTTCCATGAAAGTATCACTAAAATCAATAAGAAAATGAAAACTTTCTATGGAAAAAGTATAAATTTCCCATAGAGGAATTAAACCATATATGTTTCATAAAAAGCAAAATAAAAAGAAATCAAAAACCCAAACAAAAACTCAACAAAGAAATAGAAAATTGAACACGAAAAAAATAAATAAAACTATGCAGTAACTATAAGACTCAGAATCAGACTATAATATTTCATTTATTAATATGATCACAAGTAGAAGGCCGTGATCACCTTTTTAAAAAAGATAAATTTAACTTAACTGAACATTTATTAATTAATTATTACACTTGATATTAAATCGATTAATGCTATCACTACTAAATGTCTGACAAGACTGACTGCCTGAATTATATAGAAGGTCTTTTATGCCCTACTAATGCTGACCAAGCGATCTCGCGATGTCCACCGTGTCCGTTAACGCTGAGCCACGCGTCGTCTCCTCATTGGTTTTTGTCGGTCGCACGATGTGGCAAGGAAATGCTTACTGTGCACTTCTGGTGCACTCGAACGATGAGCTGTGGCCCTGGCTTGCCGTAACTATATATTTCGTAACTTAACGAGAATTTCTCATGAAAAAAATCATCAAAACAAATCAAAAATAAATGAAATATTCATAAACAAAAAAAAAATCTTTCAAACCAAAAACAAAAGAGCAATAATAAAAAAAATTACAAGTAAGAAAAAATAAACAAAAAAGGACACATAACAATCGCAAAAAGCAATAAGAAAACGAGAATCTACCACGGAAAAAGCATAAATCCATATATGAATGAAAAATATTCAAAATAATTTCATTAAAAATAATAGGGTATAAAATCAAAAAACTAATAAAAAAATTAAAATTTTGCAACTAAAATAATTCTTAATTTTCTAAAAATATAATTTAAAAAATTCCATCTTGGAAAGAAAATTTCCCTAAGAAAAATTAAAATAACTGTTGATCCCGCCACGCCTAGTGACCCAACGAGCCCCAACGCTCCTACAGCTAACGCTAACGATAAATTAGGTCCTCACCCAGGCAGTGGACAGAGGATCGTCAAGCGAACAAAAGGTCACAAAAAGGGGCAACGATGATTGAAACGAGCGACAAATGGTAAACAAACCGGCCATTGTCCGAATTGAAGTGCGATCATCGAGCTGTTTCCTATTATTAAATTCTTACAATCTATAGTATATTACTCCTATCATAATCAGACATTTATCAGTTAAAACTTACTTTCTACTTGTGATTCCGGTGGATTTAAAACTACAAATATCTTAATCTACTTAGCCTTAGGTGAGAACATGAAAATACCTATTCTATCATATACTAAAGTGACCTATAAAAACTAGCGACCTACACCTGAAGATCGCAACGCATTGCCAAGTGACCAGCATACCAGTTGTAAGAAAAGCTAAAGTGAGTAACATAATCTCCATCGGTATGCTTATTTTCACTATATACTAAATATTTAATTATTGATTGAATCAGTTAGGCAACTCAATTAAACAGCCAAGTCACTGTGTCCGCCAAGACTGTAGAAAGTTGCGATAGCGAATCACTAAATGTAAGTCATGTTAGTTTTTGTTAACCTAAATTTAAGATATTCACCCCGTTATATCCTGTTTACAGAAATTTTGTAATTCTGCATTCTTCAAAATAAAATTCACAAAATTAACAATTCGTCTCATCGCCTAACAATAACAGTAACTTAATTAAATGTTTCCAACAGCGAAATCCCTTATTTAAAAAAAAAAACTTTCAAGAAAGTATCACAAAAAGCAATTAGAAAACGAATTTTTTCTATGGTTCTCTGGAAAAAGTATAAATTTCTCAAGGATGTAATAAAAACTTCAATAAAAACTTAGGAATAGGGAAAAGAACAGAAACAAATTATATGAATGCCGAAAACAAGAATAATCGGTCATATTAATGAGAATTTCGCATGCAAATAATTTTAAGGACAGTCAATTTATTGAAAATTTCTATTAAAAATACATCAATTTCTAAATTTAGATTAGAATTTTCAGGAAAAAAAATTAATCAAAAAAGCAACAGAAGAAATAAATCGAACAAGTTGAAAAAATTCCACAAGAAGCAAAAGGAAACCGAAAAAAGAACGAAAACGAAAATAAATTTTAAAAAGAAAACAATTAAAAAATAGCAAGAGTAGAACAAAAGAATAGAAAATTTTCCATAAAAAAAATTCAAAAGAGCTATTCAAAAATCCAACATTTCCATTATAAAGAAAACCATAAGTTTTTTTTTATATTTAATGATAATTTTGCATATTATAATGTTGATAGTAATAATATACAACTTTTAATGGCAAATTTCCATAAGCAAAATTAAACAAGCATAAAAATAACAGAAAATTTGCATAAAACGTGCCATCCCTGCTGCTAACGATCGAAATCTGAGTGAGGATCAAACTTTACGCTGCCTTGTCCTGTGCGGATACAAGAAGACGCATTTTGATGAACAGAATAGTGCGCTAGAGAACGAATATATTTAATCAAGTTGTATTTTTCATTAGAACATTGTTTGACTGGAAAGTGTCCAGTTTTTAAGAAAAAAAAATTCAATTTAATTTGAAAAATTATGATTTTTTTCCTACGGAAATGTTCAATGTTTCTATTTTTATCACTTTTTTTTTGATATTTTTGCTTTTTATGGCCATTTTTAATGTATTTATGTATAAATGTATGCTTCATAATTTTTTCTCTATATTTCGTGTTGCGAATCGCAACTTGCGATTGTGGAAATATCTGAGATTTAGAACGACAGATTTCGGTTTTTTATGAAAATTTGTGAACGTTTTAAGCAATTTTGTTTCCTAGAGGGTTTGAGCTGTTTAGTGGAATACTTGTAACTATAATTTAGAAGAAATATTAGTAATCTCCATTTAATTCCAACTACCTTTGTTTATCTTCGACAGATACGCGTATTTCGTCTACAATGTGCAGACTTCTTCAGTGTCTCGTACTAGTCGAGTTATTAGTATTATAGTTACAATTTTGTTTTTTTTTATTTGAGAAGTTTAAATTGAGAATTTTTAATTGCTCCATTGCTACCAGCCCTATTAACGTAGGACTACATTTCTCTTTTCTATACCGGCTGTCATTTCAATGTTTTGAAAAATGAAAACGTTACGCTATAGTGAAAGGTTTTTGAACGCTTATAACTCTCGTTTAACTGAACACAACGACTTCATCCGGCACAATCCACCCGGTTGTGGTATGAGAGACAGAGTCATGCAAGTCCGGCTTCCCTAGCATAGTAAAATAACAAACTGATATCAAATAAGTAACAAGTTTTATTATCTCAGATTGATAATTTCGAACTCATTTTGTTATCATTTTGAACTCACCTGTTATCGCATAACAAATTTAGTTATCAACAATACAAATTTTGTTATCATCTGTTATCAATTGTTAGAGACGATTTTTGACGAACGTTACTGATTTCTACCAGCATGCTGAATTCAACCAGCAGATGATAAGTATGAAATTTAGCTTCTAACCAGAAGTACTACTTCATTTATTAGTGTAAGAATTTGGTATCATGTTGATAACATAATTTGGAATTATCTCAATTTGTTCATATCACAAAATTTGTTATGCAAATGAACTCGATGATTTTAAAACGAATTGATACTGTGATATCAAACGAATATTCATTTGTTATCTTTTTTGTTATTTGGTTGTTTATTTAGCCTCAATGATAACATATTAAGTTATCAAACAGTGAAAATATTAGAACTTGTTATCAATTTGGTATAAACCTTTGCTGTGGTAATCGTACAGTTACAGCTTTCCATGTTTTCCCAATGCAATGATACAATTTTGGGCCAATGAAAACTGGCCATGCGTCCCTGTGTGAATAGCACGGCCCAGAAAGATAAGGATCACGCAAGTGCAGTATGGAGCGAAATTCATAAGAAGGGACGGGTCCAAAGCAAAATCCGAGAACTATTTTACTAACATTTTAACCAATCATATGCAGAGATGGCATTTCACACTAATGATACGCTGACGCGTGAGATTTGTACCTTCACAGAGGATACAACCATAACTCACCGCAGATAATGCAAAGTGCTCTTTTATTCGGTGGCAAATAGACAGAGTGAACGTGTGCGCCGGTGATGGGATTGCTTGGAGTGAGTGAATCACTCTCACTTTTAAACGACCGCTCTCAGGTGCTCTCATCTGTCTTCGCCCAAGTGCTCTCGCCTGCGATCACTGCCGCGTACACTTGTGCGAGGACGCGCCAGTGCTCTTTCTGGTGCGCGCTGGTGCGATTGAAAGTGAAAACGACGTCGGAGTTGAATAAAGGAAACGGGAAGAAACATTCTTCTTCCTTCCTTTGTTATGTAACGTCAAAGGGAATTTGCAATCACTGCTGTAAATTAGCAGAAGAGCCCACGCCAGTGAGCTCACTGGGGCGGACGCATCTGAGAATTTATCTGCATTCACTTCTGTGAATTTGAGAGCACTTCTTCCCACTCTAGAGCGATCGAGTGTTGTGAAAATAAAAATAATTTTTTAACACTCACATGCGCTACCCGCATGCAAACACGGGGGTGAATATAAACTAGAGAGAAGAGCTCTCGTAGGAAGAGCGTGTGGAAAAATTTAAATCTCTCTCTACTACACTGAGAGTATGGACATCACTGACAATACGTGTAATGATAATATATATAAATTAGATGATATCATTATTACTATAAATCTACGCGGCCCTGCGTCAATCTTGCGGTTACATTCCTGATATAACCCACCACTATTTTTTAGCTAATTCTAATTTAATATTTTTAATGGGAATTTTAATTTTTTTAGGAGTCAAACTTGAGTGATAACATATGCTGGTAAAATAATCAAGGTGCTAATAGTGTCTATATGGTAGTTGCTACTAGAGGGGAATGTTGAATAGATAAGATCTAATTATTTTTCAAATATTATTAGAACGGCTGAACGGAAAATGTAAATATTTTTGCTATGAAAAATATTATAGTGAAGTCATTTGTTTATGTACTTTGTGAACAAATTATTTAATATCTGTCAAGGTCATTGACATTTTTTTTAATAAGGCATATAAATTTTAGTCAAAATAAAATTCAAAGGCTAAACAATGGCTGAACAAAAACTAATATGTATTACTAATTCAGATTATTTAATGCTCATGACAGTACTATTCTAACTCCAGTTCTGAAAGCAACAACCAAAATGTTATCTGTCTTAATTAAGGTAAAACGATTCGAGCCACCAATCACGTAATTATTTACTGCTGCACACGCATTTAAATATATCTCAATAAAACACCGCTAGTAAACCACTCTGAGGAGAAATCAACAAACAACGCTCACTGGTTGCTCTTCGTTTTCCCGCAACAGGGAAGTCCAACCAAAGCCAAACAAACGTATCTCTGTCAACTTCAATTATCAACCTTGATTGTGACCAATTGATAAATAAACCTCACGGGACAGTCCGTATCTTCGTTCAGTTAAGCTCTAGTCGCCATTGCAATTGCAGCGAACATGGAAGTGAATCTTCTCTATCTACTCATCCTGCTAGCCATCCTGGTGGTGTTCTACCGCCGGGTGACGAAGCACTTTGACTATTTTCACGACAAACCGATCCCCTCGATGGCCTCCAATCCGTTGTTTGGCAGCACTGGTCAGAACAGGGTAAATTTCAGAAAACTTTTAAAAAAAGTCCCTCCTAGTTTATAAAAAAAATTTGCTCCTGGAAACTCCTGGATGAAGAATTTTTGAAGGAAATTTACTGAAACTTCTGGAAGAAATTTCAAAAAGTTTCTGGAGAAAGCTATTCAAATCTTCTTGTAGAAGATGAAGAATTTTTGAAGGATGTTTATTGAAACTTCTGGAAGAAATTATAAAAAGCTTCTTGAGAAAGCTACTGAAATCTACAGAAGAATTATTCTTAGCATTTCCAGAGGAATCCCATCAGAACTTTGAGAGCAAATTTCCCAATACTTTAGGGGGAAGTTCTTTGAATATTTTGCGGAAAAAATGCCACCAGTTGCTCAGAACTTCTGCGAAGTTTCCAGAACAGGGTAAATTTCACGAAACTTTCCAGAAAAGTTCCTTTGAGTTTATAAAAAAAGTTCCTCCAAACTCTTGGATGAATTTTTTTAGGAAAGTTTTCTGAAACTTCTGGAAAAAAATATAATTATAATTTTATAATTTTATAATTATAATTTCAAGAAAATTCTTAAGAACATCTGACTGAAATTCGCATATTTCTAAAAGTTCCTTCGAAGGAAATTTCTCAGTGTGTTCCAAGCTTCTAGAGAAAATTTCAGGACATTTCTTGAGTTCGCTTCTGAGAACATCTGGAGAAAGTTCCTTCAATTTTCTTAATTCATTTTTTTTTAAATTTTTCCGGAAGTAATTACTTCCGAATATTCAAAGGAAGCTATTTGAAACTTCTGGAAGTGCTTTTGGAAGTACTATCCTCAACATATTCTGAAGACAGTTTCATGGAACTTCGCGAATAAGTTGCTGATAAATTTGCGGGCATGTACCTCCGAAATGATGTTATACATCCAAAGGAAATTTCTCAGTGTATTTAATGGAAGCCCCTTAGAATTTCTGAGAGCGCGTTTTCCTTGAGGTAAGAAATCATTTTTAGGGGTAGGATCTGGTCTTCCAGAAAAAAATGGCAATCCTAGGAAATCCTTCATCAAATGATAGTCAGAATCTGGAATTGTCTTTTGAATTTTCTCAATATTTTGACTAGTGGCCTTTTTTTCAAGTAACGGGTGGCAACTAAAATTTTGGAATCTTTTCCCATGCTCAAAATTCTTTAAAACATCTGAATGAAATTCTCATATTTCTAAAAGTTCCTACTGAGGAACTACACTGAGGAAATTTTTCAGTGTATCTAATGGAAGCCCCTTAGAATTTCTGAGAACACGTTTTCCTTGAGGTAAGAAATCATTTTAAGGGGTAGGTTCTGGTCTCCCAAAAAAAGAAATTGGCAATTGTAGGAAATCCTTCATCAAATGATAGTCAGAATCTGAAATTGTCTGCATATTTTAATTAGTGGCCTTTTTTTGCAAGTAACGGGTGGCTACTAAAATTTTGGAATCGTTTCGAGTCTCCGATGCTCAACAACAAATGAGCTCAGGGAAAAATGTGATTGTGTATGTGTTAGATCTCTCTCTCACTCTCTCTCTCTCTCTCTTCTTTGAAAAATTACCATTAAAATACCGGAATTTATGACTTTTTTTAATATGCAACTGTTGAACTTTTGTATGGCTCTTGTGATGTTTTTATGGAATATTTTTTATTGTTGCGCTATTTCTCTTTTCTTGTTTTTCTTTCTTTTTTATTCAATTCATTTCATTTTCGTTCAATTATTCTTGTTCCTTTTTGGGATATTTTTGTGAGCATTTTTGATGCGTTGATTTTTTTCTTCTGTGGATCCTTGATTTTTTTTGTTTCTGAAAATTCTCATATATACACATATACAGAAATTTCAGATTATTTGAATGGAAATTTGCAATAATTTTAATGTCCTTAAAATTATTTTCATGTGAAATTATCATTTACATATGACAATTTTTGTTTTCTGCATTTATATTGAAATGTTTTTTTTTATTTGTCCTTTTCTCTAATCCTTAGTTTAAATTGAAGTTTTCATTACATCCTTGATGACTATATACTTTTTCCATAGAACCATGAAAAGTTTTCGATTTCTTATTGCCTTTTGAGATATTTTCATGGACGTTTTTGGTTTATTTTTTTAGTAGGCGATTTGGATTTTGTTTTTGGAAAATTTAAATAATTTTATTGCTCTTAAAGTTTTTTTTATGGAAAATTTTCTGTGGACATGTTTGGTTTATTTTCTTGTATGTAAAGTTTCTATTTTAGTTTAATTGCTCTTCTGATTTTTGTTTGAAGAAAACTTCTCATGATGTTTCCTCTCTCTCTCTCTCTCTCTCTCTCTCTCTCTCTCTCTCTCTCTCTTTATAAGAAAATAGTTGGGCTACGACTGTTTACCGTATCCAAAGATCCTTAACGACCAGAAAAAAATACGGACGCAAGAGGACTTCGTTCTTATTCTTTTCGTGATAATATTTTTAGGAAAACGAAAAAAATTTAATTTATTGATTCGTTTTTGATCTTTTTAACTATTATTTTCGATGCAATTGTTTTGAACATGTTTCATTCATATATGGATTGATGGTTTTCCATGGTAGATTTTCGTTTTCTTATTGCTTTTTGCGATACTTTTGTGGACATGTTTGGTTGTTAAACTTGCTTGACAAATTTCTATATTTTCAAAATCTATATTATGTTTATTGCTCGTTTGTTTTTGTTTGAAGGAAACATTTTTTTTGTTTTTTGTTCAATTTTTTGTTTATGTATATTTCATTTATTTTTAAATTGTTTTTATTATTGTTTTTATAAGAAATTCTCATAAAGTTATAAAAATTTATTAATAATTTAAATGTTGTAGTCTAATTTCTTAACTGCGTAGTTTTTGATTTCGTTTTATTTTGTTTTTATGAAACACATGGGGTTTAATTCATATATGGGAAATTTTTAATTTTTCCATCGAAATTACTCGTTTTCTGAATGCTTTTTGTGATATTTTCATGGACATTCTTGGTTTTTTAATAAGAGGTTTAGATTTGGTTTGTGAAAAATTGAAATTATTTTATTGCACTTTTTATTGGAACTTTTTTTTACCTAACAGAACTTTTAGATTTGTTCTTTAGGAAAAAATTGGCTTTCGTTGCCGAATTCGGATTTTTCAGAAGTTCTTCATTTGTTCCCTATTATTTTTAATAGAATTGTTTGGCGCATCATTCATTCATTTATGGATTTAATTTTTTTCTATGGAAATTTTTGTTTTCTTATTGCTTTTTGTGATACTTTTGTGGACATGTTTGGTTTATTTTCTTGCATGTAAAATTTCTATTTTAGTTTAATTGCTCTTCTGATTAGTGTTTGAAGGAAAGTTCTCATGATCTCATCTCTCTCTCTCTCTCTCTCTCTCTCTCTCTTTTTATAAGAGAAAAATGTTGAGCTTCGCGTGTTTACCGTATCCAAAGATCCTCAACAACCAGAAAAAGTACGGACGCAAAGGACTTCGTTCTTATTCTCGTGCCTTCAACAAGGACTCACTGAGTCAACGGGAAGCAGCAACAATGTTCAACAGTTATCTCAAGTACATCTGCAAAACATTCAAAAAAGTCGGAATAAGGTGCCACAATAAGACATAAGAGCCCCAGAAGTACACTAAGAAACAGATTTCGACGCTGAAATCTGAATGCCGCTGATTACTAGAACGAATGTTTGAAGAAAATGTTTCAACAATGTGATAGACAATACGTGCTTACGCCAAAAATCACAATCGTTCCTGAATACCCATTTACTCCAGTTTGTACCCAAATACCACTACTCGACAAATCTGCCTCATTGTTGCCAAATCGAAGAATTCTTCGCGTCTTTTTTGACAGCTTGAGAAAAATAATTGCAAAATTTCAGTAGTACCCGTTATTCTCATATTTTGTCAACAATCTTTTCGATTATAGCTGGATATTTTCCAAAGTAGCCTAAACAAGACGAAAACTCTAGATTCCGTCCCTTCTGGAATCTAACGATATTTTCCAGCCTCAGAGTAAAAATCCAATGACCTTGACGGTGATAAAATCATTATTGGTTCACAAATTACATAAACAAATCACGTCACTAGAATATTTTCCACAACCAGAATGTGTACATTTTCTGTGTGGCACTTCTATTAATATTTGATTTTTATCTTATCTATTCGAATTACTCTCGAGTAGCTTCTACCATAGAGCCACTATTAGCACTTTGATTATATCACCATCATATGTTATCACTCAAGTTTGTTTACATTTTATTTCTCGCAATCGAGCTATTATCCAAATACAATTATATTTCCGCGATGTGAACGAAACTCTTTCAAATATAAACCCCGCTTCAAATCATCCAATTTCCCTACCACAGAAACCACAAGCTCCCCTACTTCCTCAGCTTGAACCGCAAATTCATCCCATTTTCACGCCCAATCCAACGATCCCCCTCATCAGCTGCAACGGCACCGTGTATGCTCATTTCTCCCGATACTGAAGTGCAGCAGCAGCGCATACATGATTGCCTTCATCTCCATCAGGGCAAACCTCGATCCGATACAGTTCCTCGGTCCAATACCGAACGGAAGGTAGATTGCCATGTCGATTTTCGCCCGGTTTTCGTCGCTGAATCGCTCCGGATCAAACCGGTCCGGGTTAGGGTAGTACTTCGGGTCCCGGTGGATGCCATGAATCGGAGCCCAAATGCAGCTACCAGCATCGATGGTGAACTTCAGTCCCTCGCCGTCATCCAGCACGTAGTCTCGTACGCATTTCCGGTCGAATAGTGGAGCTGGCCACATTCGCAGCGTTTCAGAAACGACCATGTCCATGTACTTCATCCTCTGTAGCGTATCGTAGGTCAGTGGCTTGCCTCCGAGCTGCCTATGCGTTTCCGCAATTTCTTCGTGCAGTTTCTGCTGCACATCTGGGTTCAAGGCAAGTTTGTACGCCATGAAAAGCATTCCGGTGGATACACCATCCTGGTGGTGTTCTACCGCCGGGTGACGAAGCACTTTGACTATTTTCACGACAAACCGATCCCCTCGATGGCCTCCAATCCGTTGTTTGGCAGCACTGGTCCGATATTGATGAAGAAGCTTGCCTCCAGTGATTTCATCCGGAAGATCTACAACAAGTACCCGAATGCGAAGTATGTCACATCCTTCTGCTAACCCTCCAAGACTAACTTGATCATTTTTCAGGGTGTTTGGAATGTTTGACATGACGACGAAGTTGTTCGTTATTCGGGATCCGGAGCTGATCAAGAAGATTACCGTGAAGGACTTCGAGTACTTCATCAACCGGCGGCCATTGTTCGGAAACAGCGACATGGACGATGGAAATGAGAACATCCTGTTCAGTAAAACTTTGGTTGGACTGAACGATCAGCGGTGGCGGGATATGCGAGCGATCCTCAGTCCGGCGTTTACCGGGAGCAAGATGCGAGCTATGTTCGAGCTCATCGAGGAGTACAGTGGCCGAATGGTGAAGATATTGAAGGAACAATCACAAGGCACGGGATACGTGGACTACGAGGTTAAGGAATGCTTCTCGAGAATGGCGAACGATATCGTAGCGACGTGTGCCTTTGGACTGCAGGTTGAATCGCTGTCAAATCGTGAGAACGAATTCTACGTTATGGGAAAGAAGATGATGAACTTCAGCAGGTTAAGCGTGATGTTTCGAATGATTTTGATACGGTTTTTCCCAGGCTTGATGGTAAAGTTAGGTACTGATGTTATCGATAAGGAGCAGGCTCAATATTTCTCAACGATCATCAAGGAGGCTGTGAAGACGAGGGAGGAACATAGGATCGTGCGACCGGACATGATCCATCTGTTGATGCAGGCGAGGAAGGGTATTCTGAAACATCACCATGAGACAACCGAAGCCAGTGCCGGGTTTGCAACGGTAGAAGAATCGGATGTTGGAAAAACTGTTATCAGCAAAACAATGACTGAGCCGGAGCTCATCGCACAGTGCTTGATCTTCTTCCTGGCAGGATTCGACACCGTATCCACCGGAATGCTTTTCATGGCGTACGAACTTGCCTTGAACCCAGATGTGCAACAGAAACTGCACGAAGAAATAGCGGAAACGCATAGGCAGCTCGGAGGCAAGCCCCTGACCTACGATACGCTGCAGAGGATGAAGTACATGGACATGGTCGTTTCGGAAACGCTGCGAATGTGGCCAGCTCCGCTATTCGACAGGAAGTGCGTACGAGACTACGTGTTGGATGACGGCGAGGGACTGAAGTTCACCATCGATGCCGGCAGCTGCATTTGGGCTCCGATTCATGGCATCCACCGGGACCCGAAGTACTACCCCAATCCGGACAGGTTTGATCCGGAGCGATTCAGCGACGAAAACCGGGCGAAAATCGACATGGCAATCTACCTTCCGTTCGGTATTGGACCGAGGAACTGTATTGGATCGAGGTTTGCCCTGATGGAGATGAAGGCAATCATGTATGCGCTGCTGCTGCACTTCAGTATCGGGAGAAATGAGCATACACAGGTGCCGTTGCAGCTGATGAGGGGGATCGTTGGATTGGGCGTGGAAAATGGGATGAATTTGCGGTTCAAGCTGAGGAAGTAGGGGAGCTTTGTGGTTTTTGTGGTAGGGAAATTGGATGATTTGAAGCGGGGTTTATATTTGAAAGAGTTTCGTTCACATCGCGGAAATATAATTGTATTTGGATAATAGCTCGATTGCGAGAAATAAAATGTAAACAAACTTGAGTGATAACATATGATGGTGATATAATCAAAGTGCTAATAGTGGCTCTATGGTAGAAGCTACTCGAGAGTAATTCGGAATAGATAAGATAAAAATCAAATATTAATAGAAGTGCCACACAGAAAATGTACACATTCTGGTTGTGGAAAATATTCTAGTGACGTGATTTGTTTATGTAATTTGTGAACCAATAATAATTTAATCGCCGTCAAGGTCATTGGATTTTTACTCTGAGGCTAGAAAATATCTTTAGATTCCAGAAGGGACGGAATCTAGAGTTTTCGTCTTGTTTGGGCCACTTTGGAAAATATCCAGCTATAATCGAAAAGATTGTTGACAAAATATGAGAATAACGGGTGGCTACTAAAATTTTGCAATTATTTTTCTCAAGCTGTCAAAAAAAGACGCGAAGAATTCTTCGATTTGGCAACAATGAGGCAGATTTGTCGAGTAGTGGTATTTGGGTACAAACTGGAGTAAATGGGTATTCAGGAACGATTGTGATTTTTGGCGTAAGCACGTATTGTCTATCACATTGTTGAAACATTTTCTTCAAACATTCGTTCTAGTAATCAGCGGCATTCAGATTTCAGCGTCGAAATCTGTTTCTTAGTGTACTTCGGGGGCTCTTATGTCTTATTGTGGCACCTTATTCCGACTTTTTTGAATGTTTTGCAGATGTACTTGAGAGAACTGTTGAACATTGTTGCTGCTTCCCGTTGACTCAGTGAGTCCTTGTTGAAGGCACGAGAATAAGAACGAAGTCCTTTTGCGTCCGTACTTTTTCTGGTTGTTGAGGATCTTTGGATACGGTAAACACGCGAAGCCCAACATTTTCTCTTATAAAAAGAGAGAAAGAGAGAGAGATGAGATCATGAGAACTTTCCTTCAAACACTAATCAGAAGAGCAATTAAACTAAAATAGAAATTTTACATGCAAGAAAATAAACCAAACATGTCCACAAAAGTATCACAAAAAGCAATAAGAAAACAAAAATTTCCCATAGAAAAAATTTAAATCCATAAATGAATGAATGATGCGCCAAACAATTCTATTAAAAATAATAGGGAACAAATCAAGAACTTCTGAAAAAATCCGAATTCGGCAACGAAAGCCAATTTTTTTCCTGAAGAACAAATCTAAAAATTCTGTTAGGTAAAAAAAGTTCCAATAAAAAGAGCAATAAAATAATTTCAATTTTTCACAAACCAAATCTAAACCTCTTATTAAAAAACCAAGAATGTCCATGAAAATATCACAAAAAGCATTCAGAAAACGAGTAATTTCGATGGAAAAAGTAAAAATTTCCCATATATGAATTAAACCCCATGTGTTTCATAAAAAACAAAATAAAACGAAATCAAAAACTACGCAGTTAAGAAATTAGACTACAACATTTAAATTATTAATAAATTTTTATAACTTTATGAGAATTTCTTATAAAAACAATAATAAAAACAATTTAAAAATAAATGAAATATACATAAACAAAAAATTGAACAAAAAAACAAAAAAAAATGTTTCCTTCAAGCAAAAAACAAACGAGCAATAAACAAAATATAGATTTTGAAAATATAGAAATTTGTCAAGCAAGTTTAACAACCAAACATGTCCACAAAAGTATCGCAAAAAGCAATAAGAAAACGAAAATCTACCATGGAAAAACCATCAATCCATATATGAATGAAACATGTTCAAAACAATTGCATCGAAAATAATAGTTAAAAAGATCAAAAAACGAATCAATAAATTAAAATTTTTTCGTTTTCCTAAAAATATTATCACGAAAAGAATAAGAACGAAGTCCTCTTGCGTCCGTATTTTTTTTCTGGTCGTTAAGGATCTTTGGATACGGTAAACAGTCGTAGCCCAACTATTTTCTTATAAAGAGAGAGAGAGAGAGAGAGAGAGAGAGAGAGAGAGAGAGAGAGGAAACATCATGAGAAGTTTTCTTCAAACAAAAATCAGAAGAGCAATTAAACCAAAATAGAAACTTTACATACAAGAAAATAAACCAAACATGTCCACAGAAAATTTTCCATAAAAAAAACTTTAAGAGCAATAAAATTATTTAAATTTTCCATAAACAAAATCCAAATCGCCTACTAAAAAAATAAACCAAAAACGTCCATGAAAATATCTCAAAAGGCAATAAGAAATCGAAAACTTTTCATGGTTCTATGGAAAAAGTATATAGTCATCAAGGATGTAATGAAAACTTCAATTTAAACTAAAGATTAGGGAAAAAGACAAATAAAAAAACATTTTAATTTAAATGAAGAAAACAAAAATTGTCATAAATAAATGATAATTTCACATGAAAATAAATTTCAGGACATTAAAATTATTGCTAATTTTCATTCAAATAATCTGAAATTTCTATATTTTTTGTTTTTAGGGTCCCCAGAACCTACCCCTAAAAATGATTCCATACCTTAAGGAAAACGCGTTCTCAGACATTCTAAGGGGCTTCCATTAAATACACTGAGAAATTTCCTTTGGATGTATAACATAATTTCGGGGGTACATGCCCGCAAATTTATCAGCAACTTATTCGCGAAGTTCCATGAAACTATCTTCAGAATATTTTGAGGTTAATCTTTCCGAAAGCACTTCCAGAAGTTTCGAATAGCTTTCTTTGAATATTCGGAAGTAATTTCTCCGGAGAAATTGAAAAAAAAAATTAAGAAAATTAAAGAAACTTTCTCCAGATGTTATCAGAAGCGAACTCAAGGAATGTCATGAAATTTCCTCCAGAAACTTGGAGCACAGTGAGACATTTCCTTCCAAGGAACTTTTAGAAATATGCGAATTTCAGTCAGATGTTCTAAAGAATTTTCTTGAAATTATAATTATAAAATTATAAAATTATAATTATTATTTCTTCCAAAAGCTTCAATAAACTTTCTTAAAAAAAATCATCCAGGAGTTTGGAGGAATTTTTTTTTATAAACTCAAAGGAACTTTTCTGGAAACAAAGCAGAAGTTTAGAGGAACTGGTGGCATTTTTTTCACAAAACATATAAAAAATTTCTCCCCAAAATATTGGGAAATTTGCTCTCGAAGTTCTGACGGGATTCCTCTAGAAATGCTGAGGATATTTCTTTAGAAGATTTCAGTTGGCTTCTCCAGAATTTTTTATGTAATTTCTTCCAGTGTAAGTTTCTATTTATAAACTTCCTTCCAAAATTTTTCATCCAGGCGTTGGGAGCAACTTCTTTCTTATAATATCCAAGGAACTTTTCTTAAAAGATTGGTGAAATTTACCCTGTTCTGAAAACTACGCAGAAGTTCTGAGGAACTGGTAGCGCTTTCCCCAAAGTATTGGGAAATTTGCTCTCGAAGTTCTAATGGAATTTCTCCAGGAATTCTGAGGATCTTCCTTCAGTTGATTTCAGTAGCCTTCTCCAGAAGATTTTTGTAATTTCTTCCAGAAGTTACAGTTAACTTCTTTCAAAAATACTTCATCCAGGAATTTGAGTTTTTTAATAGACTCTAAGGTGCTTTTCTTAAAAGTTTTGTGAAATTTACCCTGGTGGCAATTTTTCCGAAAAATATACAAACGACTTCCCCCCAAACTATTGGGAGGTGTGTTCTCGAAGTCCTGATGGAATTTTTAAGGAAATGCTGAATATTTCTTCAGAAGATTTCAGTTGGCTTCTCCAGAAGCTTTTTGAAATTTCTTCCAGAAGTTTCAGTAAATTTCCTTCAAAAATTCTTCATCCAGGAGTTAGGAGCAAATTTTTTAATAAACTCGGAGGGACTTTTCTTGAAAGTTTTCTGAAATTTACCCTGTTCTGGAAACTACGCAAAAATTCTGTGGAACTGGTGGCAATTTTTCCGCAAAATTTACTAGGAACTTCCCTCAAAGTATTGGGAACTTTGCTTTCGAAATTCTGATGGAATATCTCCGGAAAAGCTGAAGATATTTTTTCAGTAGATGTCAGTTCAGGTCTGAGGAACTGGTGGCAATTTTTTCGCAAAATATACAAAAAACTTCCCTCAAAAGTATTGGGAAATTTGCTCTTGAAGTTTTGACAGAATTTTTCCGGAAATGCTGGGGATCTTGCTTCAGAAGATTTCAGATTTCAGAAGCTTTCTCCAGAATTTTCAATAAACTTCCACAAAAAAATCGTCATCCGGGAGTTTGGAGCAACTTTTTTTTATAAACTCGAAGGAATTTTTCTGGAAAATTTTGAAGAACTTACCCTGTTCTGGAAACTACGCAGAGGTTCTGAGGAACTCGTGGCAATTTTTCTGCAAAATATATGAAAAACTTCTCCCCAAAGTATTGGGAAATTTGCTCTCGAAGTTCAGCTGGAATTCCTCCGGAAATTCTGAGTATATTTTTTTTACAGAAGATTTCAGTAGCCTTCTCCAGAAGCTTTGTGTAATTTCATCCAAAAGTTTCAATAAACTTCCTTAAAAAAATGTTGATCCAGGAGTTTGGAGCAATTTTTTTTATGAGCTCGAAGTAACTTTTCTTGAAAATTTTGGGAAATTTACCCTGTTCTGAAAACTACGCCAAAGTTCTGAACAACTGGTGGCGTTTTTTCCGCAAAATATCTAACAAACTTCTCCCAAAAGTATTGGGAAATTTGCTCTCAACTTCTGATGAAATTTTTCCAGAAATGCTGAGGATCTTTCTTCAGAAGATTTCAGTTGGTTTCTCCAGAAGATTTTTGTAATTTCTTCCAGAAGTTTCAATTAACTTCTTTCAAAAACTTTTCATCCAGGAGTTTGGAGCAACTTTTTTTCCAGGGAACTTTTCATAAAAGTTTTGTGAAATTTACCCTGTTCTGGAAACTACACAGAAGTTCTGAGGAACTGGTGGCAATTTTTCCGCAAATTTTACAAGGAATACAAGGATATTTCTTCACGAGATTCCAGTAACCTTCTCCAGAAGATTTTTTGTAATTTCTTCCAGAAGTTTCAATGAACTTTGTTCAAAATTTCTTCATCCGGGAGTTTGTAATTTTTTTTTAAATTCGAAGGAACTTTTCTTAAAAGTTTGTGAAATTCACCCTGTTCTGAAAACTACGCAGAAGTTTTGAGGAACTGGTGGTAATTTTCCGCAAAATATATAAAAAACTTCTTGCAAACGCATTGGAAAATTTGCTTCAGAAGTTCCGATGGAATTTCTCCGGAAATGCTGAGGATATTTTTTCAGAAGACTTCAGTAGCCTTCTCCAGAAGCTTTTTGTAATTTCTTCCAGAAGTTTCAATAAACTTCCTTAAAAAATTCTTCATCCAGGAGTTTGGGCCACCTTTTTTATTAACTCGAAGGAACTTTTCTGGAAACTTTGGTGCAATTACCCCTGTTCTGAAAACTGCTCAGAAGTTCTGAGGAACTGGTTGTAATTTTCCGCAAAATATATAATAAACTACCCCCAAAAGTATTGAAAAATTTGATTTCGAAGTTCTAGTGAAATTTTTCCGGAAATGCTGAGGATCTTTCTTCAGAAGATTTTTGTAATTTCTTCCAAAAGTTTCAATGAACTTTCTTCAAAAAAAATTCACCCAGGAATTTGGAATAACTTTTTTTTATAAACTCCAATGAAATTTTCTTAGATTTTTTGTGAAATTTAATCTGTTCTGAAAACTACCCAGAAGTTCTGAGGAACTGATGGTAATTTTTCCGCAAAATATACAAACCACCTCCCCCCAAAGTATTGGAAAATTTGCTCTCGAAGTTCTGATGGAATTTCTCCGGGAACTCTGAGGATCTTCCTTCAGAAGATTTCAGTAGCTTTCTCTAGAAGATTTTTGTAATTTCTCCCAGAAGTTTCAGTAAACTTCCTTCAAAAATTCTTCATGCAGGAGTTTGGAGCAATTTTTTTTTTATAAACTCGAAGGAAGTTTTCTTAAGAGTTTTGTGTAATTTACCCTGTTTTGGAAACTACGCAGAAGTTCTGAGGAACTGGTGGCATTTTTTCCGTAAAACTCATAAGGAACTTCCCCCCAACGTATTGGGAACTTTGCTGTCGAAGTTCTGATAGTATTTTTCGGAGACGCCCTGGACAACTTTATTTAGAAACATTAGGCATTCTGGTGAGGAAGGTTCTTCAGATGTTCTGAAGTTAGTTTCAAGAAGACAGGAGGCACGTTTTTCAAAACTTGTGAGGAATTTTTTTTTCAGAAGTTTTGAAAAACTTTCTCTGGAATATTTGTTTTTCAAGTACATTCTTTGAACTTACATAACGATAAAGATTTTTTTACGGCAGTTTCTTCAGAGGACCTAAGGGGCTGTTCTTTGAAGCTCATTTAAATATTAAAAAAGAGTTCCTCCAAAAATTATCCATATTACGCAAGACTTCCTCCCAAAGTTCTTGGAAGCTTCTGAACTTCTGGTTTTGAAATTCTGAAGAACTATTTCAGAATTTCTGAGACATTTTCTCGAGGAGTTCTGAGGACCATTCACCGGAGATCCTGAGGAACATTGTCTTGAAAGATCGGAACAACCTTAAATACTGCAGTATCTGCAGGAAGTTGTATGCTGTTTAAGTCCAAACCACTTTAAAAGCAAGAATGAAACTTCAGGAGATATGAAACTACAATATTTCTGTTCAGGAATTTTTTTTATCATCAAACCACAACTGATAACCAAGACATTCATTCAACCCACAGCCCACCCCTACCGCCGCAGTTGCAGTCTCAGATGGACACCGCTTTCACCATTCAATCCGGCAAACCCCTTGGCAAGCTGCATCGGCACCAGTGTCTTCTCGGTCCGCTCGATGCTGAAATTCAGCAACAGGGCATACATGATTGCCTTCATCTCCATCAGGGCGAACCTCGATCCGATGCAGTTCCTCGGTCCGATTCCGAACGGCAGGTACATCGTCATGTTGATGTTGGCCTTATTTGCGTCACTGAACCGCTCCGGATCGAACTTCTCCGGATTGGGGTAGTACGTTGGATCACGATGGATGCCATGGACCGGAACCCAGATGCAGGCTCCTGCTTCGATGGTGAACTTCAGTCCGGAACCGTCATCCAGCACGTAGTCTCGAACGCACTTTCGATCGAAAGCCGGTTGCGGCCACATTCGCAGGGACTCCGAGACCACCATGTCCATGTACTTCATGTTCTGCAGGGTGTCGTAGGTTGGTTGCTTGCCTCTAAGCTGTTGGTTGGTTTCCACAATTTCTTCGAACAATCTCTGCTGCACGTCCGGATTCAAGGCTAGCTCGTATGCCATAAAAACCATTCCGGAAGATACGCTTTCAAATCCTGCCAGGAAGAAGATCAAACACTGCGCGATGAACTCCGTCTCTGTGATGTTTTTAGTATTGACTACCAACTTTCCAACGTCCGATTCTTCAACCGTTGCGAATCCTACATTGTCCTCGACTGATTCCTTTTGATTTCTGAGGACACCTTTCTTCGCCTGCATCAACAGATGGATCATGTCTGGACGAACAATTCCTTCAGTTTCCCTAGTTCGTACGGCCTCCATGATGATCTTCGAGAAGTATCGACTCTGCTCAGCATCGATAATATCAACACGCAACTTCGCCATCAATCCTGGAAACAAGATGAAGCCAATCATTCGCAACATTACACTCATCCTGTCGAAGTTCATCATCTTTTTCCCCATCAAGTAGAACTCGTTCTCCCGATCCTTCAGCGATTCGACCTGCAATCCAAAAGCACAAGTGGCAACGACATCGTTGGCCACCCGCGAGAAACAATCCTTCATGTCGCATTCCACAAACCCCGTTTCACCAGCTTGTTCCTTCAATATCCGAACCATTAGCTCACTATACTTCTCGATCAACTCGAACATAGCTCGCATCTTGCTTCCGGTAAACGCTGGACTAAGGATGGCTCTCATGTCGCGCCATCTCTGATCATTCAACATGACCAAAGAATTGCTAAACAGAACGCCATCTTCTTTACTCTCACCGAACGCCGACCGTCGATTGATGAAATACTCGAAGTCCTTCACCGTAATCTTCTTGATCAGCTCCGGATCTCGGATGACGAACATCTTCGTCGTCATGTCGAACAGTCCGAACACTCTGTTGAGGAAAGGTTCGTTTGAGACGTAATTTATTCACCCAGTTGAAGGACACTTACTTGACGCCCGAATATTTATCGTAGATCATTTTCATGAAATCACTGAACGCGTACTTCTTCCGCATCATCTGACCGGTACTTCCGAACGGCACGGAGGCGGCCATCGAAGGGATAGGTTTGTCGTGGAAATAGTCGAAATACTTCGTAACCCGGCGGTAAATTTCCACCGCGACGCCTGCTACGATGAGCAGGTAGAGTAAATTCACTTCCATGGTTGCTGCGATTCGAACGAAGACTGAGCGACGAATTGATAGCGACGAACAATTAAGCTCGTTACGATAAGATTGGCATTTCGGTTCGCTAGTGAGTATATACAAATTTAAACGAATCTAATTTATTACTTGATATTAGCATACTACTCTAACCCCTCAGCTTCAGCCGTAAATGGACACCCCCCTCGCCGGTAAATCCACTGAATCCTCTGGAAAGCCGCATCGGCACCAAGGTTTTTTCGTTCCTTTCGAAGCTGAAGTTCAGCAGCAGCGCGTACATGATTGCTTTCATTTCCATCAGAGCAAATCGCGATCCGATGCAGTTCCGAGGTCCAACTCCAAACGGCAAATACAGCGCCGTATTAATCTTCGCTTTGTTCTCCTCGCTGAACCGCTCCGGATCAAACCGGTCCGGATTGGGATAGTGTTTCGGATCCCGGTGGATGCCATAAACCGGAATCCAAACGCAAGTTCCTCGATCGATTGTGAACTTCAGCCCTTCACCGTCATCCACCACGTAATCTTTGACGCATGTTCGATCGAAAGCCGCTGCTGGCCACATTCGGAGCGACTCCGAAACCACCATGTCCATGTACTTCATGTTCTGCAGCGTGTCATAGGTCAGTGGCTTCCCACCCAGTTGCCTATTCGTCTCCGCCACTTCTTCGTACAGCCTCTGCTGAACATCTGGGTTCATGGCGAGCTCATAGGCCATGAATATCAGCTCGGAAGAAACTGTGTCAAATCCCCCTAAGAAGAAGACCAAACACTGAGCGATGAACTCCGTCTCCGTAATGGTTTTACCAACTGCCGATTTCCCGACATCCGATTCCTCAACCGTAGCGAATCCTGCACTGGCTTCGGTCCCCTCCTTCTGATGCTTCAAAATACCCTTCCTCGCTTGCATCAGCAGATGGATCATGTCCGGGCGCAAAATCCCATGAGTCTCCCTAGTCTGAACGGCATCCTTAATGATCTTCGAAAAGTACTGGGTATACTTAGCATCCAGCAGATCAATGCCCAGCTTTGCCATCAATCCCGGGAACAACCTGAAGCCAAATATTCTCAGCAAAACGGTCACTCGATTGAAGTTCAGCATCTTCTTTCCCATCACGAAGAATTCGTTCTCTCGGTTTTCCAGCGATTCGACCTGCAATCCGAACGCACACGTAGCAATGATATCATTCGCCACCCTCGAAAAGCAATCCTTCATCTCGTTGTCCACGTAGCCCGTTGCGGCAGCCTGTTCCTTCAAAATCTGCACCATTCGAGCACAGTACTGCTCGATTAGTTCGAACATTCCACGCATCTTACTCCCGGTAAATGCCGGACTGAGAATCGCTCTCATATCGCGCCACTTCTGATCATTCATCGAAAGCAAGGTCTTGCTGAATAGTAAACCATTGTCTTCGTCCGAGCTGGCATCAACAAACTGTCGCCGGTTTGCGAAGTACTCGAAATCCTTCACGGTGATCTTCTTGATCAGCTCCGGATCTCGGATGACGAAGAGCTTTGTGGATATGTCGAATAGGCCGAATACTCTGTGAATGGGTTTGAAATTAGACACATGTCAAATGGGAATCCCTCAGTAGGCGTTGACTTACTTGGCTCCCGAATATTTATCGTAGATAATCTTGATGAAATCGTTGAAGGAGTGCTTCTTCCTATACAGTGCACCGGTGCTGCCATACAGCGGATTGGTGGCCATCGAGGGGATTGGCTTGTCGTGGAAGTACTCGAAGTATTTCGTCACCCGGCGGTAGATGACCACCAGGATGGCCAGCAGGACGAGCGGGTAGAGTAGATTCACTTCCATGGTTGCTGCGATTCAAACGAGAACTGACAGTCGAATGGTTGGACTAGCCGCTGTGTAGCATGCTTTTTTAAATGTTGTTCACAACATACGCTTATCGTTTAATGGATTACCATTTTTAGTTTTGCCAAATTGTGTACATTCTTATCAGCGGTGGATTCCATATATGGGTTCGTTATCAGCAGCACGCTTCACGAGCGAAATATTTTACGCAGCTCTACCGAACTGTACCGAATACCGGACGGGTAGATGACGGGCCTCTTTGTTGAACTGAATTACTAATTGAACAATTTTCGGCTATATAACCCGAATATGTGATTTCAAGTTAAGGCTTTGAACTTCTCCTTCTTGCTCTTTCTGTATAAAGGGGACTATTAAAATAGCCTTCAGTCCCTTCCCCCTACATGTCGCACTCATTGACGCATGGGACCAATACTTCCCTTCCAAAAGAAGACGTGACAAGAGCGATTTTTGCGCCTCAGAAAAATATCATCGACCTCGGCTGGGATTGTTCCTAGACCCAATGAGGTCCATGTAGCAATCACGCTTACCATTAAACCACTGAGCATGACTGACCGCCCGAGGTTATTACTCCGTTTTTGCCAGATCTGCTGTAGTTGCATAAAGAACCAACAGATGATGCTTTGGACTGACATACATCCTCAGTGTATACAAACTGGTGATTCCAAATTGAGCATTGCCCCGTCTGAATGCAGGACCAATAAGGAAATACTCGCTCCATTGGAAGCCGAGAAATCCGCTGCACTTCCAAAAGAAATCACTGGGATGTGGATGCAGGAGTTGAGTTCTCATGTTGTGTGTCACAACGTCCACCGGCGCATGGTTTAGCGATGGTAGGTGCGCATCGTCCGTGACGTCACACTTTCCCTTGGTAACGGACCAGGTTCCGATTACTCCGTTTCGCGCCGAACTTCAAACACCGCCAGCTTTCCGGTTGGTCGCTCATAAATTCCACACATTGTCTGCAAGGTAGCTTTTGGAGTTTGTCCACCACTGTCAGTCACTCCACTGACCCGTCCCTTGGGCCAGTAGGTTCTAGGATGTTCATGATCTACAATGACTACGATGTCACCCTCCTGAAGACGGTTCGCCTTCTCATGCCCAACGCTTCCAAAAGAGATTTGCCAGCCATAGGGAAGTTGGATGACCTCGTCGTATGGCCGCAGTATCCGCCTCGATGAAAGTTAACGGCTTCGAACCATCCGAAGAACCCAAAAGAAAATGGTTGCGTGTGAGCGCCAACTCGTTGTCATTAGGAACGTGTGTAATGAGGTCGCGCGTTGAGTACACCTTCTTCTTCTGTCAATGCGTTCCTCAGCTCCTCATCGGTTGGTCGCTGTATATGTAGAACTTCGGCCAGGTTCCGTTTGACCGACTGGACGAGTCGCTCCCAACTACCCAGCTGATTTTGGTCGATCACCTGGTAGATTTCCTGGAGCGCCCGAGCTACCTCTATAGTCTATATGCACGGCTCTTACCGTCGGACAAGTCAGTAGAACCCCCCATCTTCTTTCAACCCTTCGACCCACCGTTACCTCAATCGGTTCAAAATAATGCACCGCCACATGTGCAAATAGCCTAGTGTACGCGGACATTCTGGTCACTGGGAGATCAGCCTTTTCCGGTGGTTGTGGAAGCACGTCTCTGTTTGTGCACCACTGGCAGTGTTTTGCGGATTGCTGTGAGTGCTTGCCGTAGACGGAAGATGCTGTACTTCTGGCGAACCTCGTAGTTCTGGTGTAAGTACTTCTCGTGATAATATGCTAGGATCAGTGATGTAACTGAATGATTCGGTGATAGAATGAGAGGGTTCTTTGCGTCACTGTGGAGATACACGCACACTTCGGTTCGACCTTTCATCCTCAATACGCCGGACTCGTTTATAAATGGGCTTAGCTTGTAGATAGGATTCGCCTTCGAAATCGGCTTGATTTCTCGTTCTTTCGCTTCCAACACTGCTACTTCATCCTGGTACACATCCCGTTCCGCTTGCCGATCCTCAGCTGCTTGAAGTTCTTCTCGCGATAAAGGTCCAGTTATGACTGCATCTTTCATGCCACGACGTTGAAGATTCGAGCAGAACCGAAGAGCGTATCGCAGTCTTCGCCAACTTGTGAATCTGCCCACATCAATCGCCGGCTCAGGAACTTGAAAATGGAAGAACACGTTGGATCTCATCTTTTACTCAGTGGAAAAGTCTTCCTGCGGTAGTAAACGCCAGGTTTCTTCTGTTTGCATCAGGAACTCGGGACCTTCAAACCACCTGCTTCCCGATGTTAAATCGGGTCGATCTCGCCATCATCATCATCAGCTACGTTGGATCGAGTCGGAATCCATCTTCACTCACGGTTGTCTGTCAACTCTAGGATTTCACTGATTCTTGACCCGACAAAAACAGTTTACCTTTTGTAGTCAGCTCGTAGCCAACAGAGAACGTGGGTAGTTATTATTAACCTTAGGCTACTTTCCGGTTTCGGAACTGAGTGAATCCTGCACAGTAGGGGTTTAATGGGGCAAAATGGACAGTTTATCGATTGTGTATCTAATCGAAAATAACACCATTCAATTTCTTAGGCTTTTTCACGTAAGATAGGCTTTTTTTAGCCATAAACTTTGGCAGCGATTGTAGCGGAAAGAGTACGAACAAGAAAATCTCACATTATTGGGGAAATAGGGCAAAATAAGCCACTTTCCGAGCTTGGAACTGAATGAAACTTGCACCATTCGATTCCCCAGAGTTTTTAATATGAAATAGGATACTATGCTGGCAAACCATTCAGCGGCGATTGTAGTAACATTGATGCCAACTCAAAAAGACACATTTTGAGGGGTAAATGGGGTAAAATGGACCATTTTCCGGGCTCGGCGCAGGCTGAAAATGGCACAATACGATTTCTCAGTGTTTTTCACGTACGGCATGGTCTTTTTCATGTAGAAAATTCAGCGGCGATTGTGGATATATGAATAAAAGCTTAAAAACACACAAATATAGGGTTAAATGGGGCAAAATGGACAGTTTATCGAATCTGTATCTAAACGAAAATAACACCATTCGATTTCTTAGACTTTTTCACGTAAGATAGGCTGTTTTCAGCCATAAACTTTGGCAGCGATTGTAGCGGAAAGGGTACGAACAAGAAAATCTCAAAATAATGGGGAAATCGGGCAAAATAAGCCACTTTCCGATCTCGGAACTGAATGAAACTTGCACCATTCGATTTCCAAGAGTTTTAAATATAAAATAGGATTATATCCAGGCAAACCATTCAGCGGCGGTTGTTGTAACATTGATGCCAACTCAAAAAGACACATTTTTAGGGGTAAATGGGGTAAAATGGACCATTTCCCAGGCTCGGCGCAGGCTGAAAATGGCACCATTCGATTTCTCAGTATTTTTCACGTACGACATAGTCTTTTTCATGTAGAAAATTCAGCGGCGATTGTAGATATATGAATAAAAGCTTTAAAACACACAAAGATAGGGTTAAATGGGGCAAAATGGACAGTTTATCGAATCTGTATCTAAACGAAAATAACACCATTCGATTTCTTAGACTTTTTCACGTAAGATAGGTTGTTTTCAGCCATAAACTTTAGCAGCGATTGTAGCGGAAAGAGTACGAACAAGAAAATCTCACATTATTGGGGAAATAGGTCACTCACAAAGTGTGATGGTGGTTTACTCCATTGAAATGACAAGGTTATTATAAACAACGCTTGAGAGCGGATATGGACCGATTTATACCAATATTGAGGATACTGTGTAGGCTACTCACGTAGTGTGATGGTGGTTTACTTCATTGGAACAAAAAAAAGCTTATGCTATAGCATTTTCCGACCATACACTCTCCTGGATTGATTGTTGTCAGTCTTGGTAAAAGTCATGATCATTAGATTCAAATGCGTGGATTTGCAGGCAACATAACATTGACTACCTATAAGTTCCAAGCGATAATCAAATGATAACTCATGACAACAAACGTAACCAGAAGAATGAACGTTCAATTTACAAAATGCTTTGATATTCATTTATGTAAACAAGTTCATTTTCAAAACGTACTTCAAAATATCAGAAATGAAATTCAATCAACTACAATGAATATCAATTACTCGTCAGGTTCAGAAAAATACAAAGGCCCAGGGCCCAGGGTATTCTTGCACAACATTGCTAGCATCTATTCCTCTGGGACGATGATGACGGCCCTGGTTGTTCCCTGTTAGGATTAGGATTCAAAATCACTTAATAATAAAAAATCATCACAAGAGATGATATTCAGATTTCATCAAATGAAATACGTGCTTACCGATTGATAATCAAAACAACAGTGACAGCAGATTTTTGACCCGCACTTAGAGCCGACTTCATTCATTGCAGCAAACAAAATTCAGTTGGCATAGAAGTGACAGCGGTAACCATGAAAATCGGGAAAGTAAACATAATCATAACACTGGGATAAAATCAGAGAAGTGATCTCATTGATATTTTATGAAAATTCAAGGCACTGATTGTTGTACCTAGAGGCGATAGAAGCGCCAGAAGAGTTACCTTGGGTATGACAGGCTCTTCATCCATCATTCTCTTTGCTCAATACCTGGCCAGGTTCTTATGAACAGCAGAAATTGGAGGGAAGTTTTCATTAGATGTCTACTTAAGAAGATGACTAGGACTCATCCCTACTAACATTGCCAAAATCATCCAGCTTTATTAAGTTTTATTTAGGTTATATGAAACTAGAACACACTAAAAATCAATTTGGTTTTATGATGGCACCATGAGATGCCAACAGGTTTCATATTTTTGTACAGCTTGTGTACAAGGATCTTAAAACCTTGTTTTCTCAAATGCCTTTTACTTCTGTCAAAGATTTAATTATGACTTTATGAGCTGTTTTTAAATGTCGTTTTTTTAAGATCATTTATTTGTACAGGCTCAATCGAATCAACTTTACAGAGCCAAGTTTTCTTATTTATATACATAAGTTATCTTAAAATTAAAGTTAGTAGGTTAGAACCGATTACTCACGGCCGTCTCTTGGTTAATAGGAATAACAATTTATTGGATGGGAAGATTTTTTTAAAAACTCATTCATATTAGCTTATAATGGTCAGTTGAAAAAGAATTTAAACCATTTTGCCTCTAGTAAATGCATTAAACGGCAAATTGGCATTGAGTGAAGTCACCAAATGACGAAACAGTTTTATAGTAGCCATTGCGAAGATAAATTAGCTGTTTGGAGAAAATTCTGATTTTTCCCATACGCCATATTGATATGTAAGAAGTAATTGAAATGTGGAAAAATGAATTAACCAAAATTTAAAGATAGTGCACATGAGCTGTAGATCGGAGACCAATTTTCACATTTTTTTGGATAACTGTATTGAAATCCATCAATGTTCAGGAAATTTATAATTCATTTATCGAATATATTTGTTTTTGTTGTTCTAAACTTGCGTAATTTCCGAGGCACATTAATTTTCGGATGTTATCGTGCCAATATTCACCATAAAATTACGCTACGCTACGTGCTATGGAAGAAATTGTGAACCCGAAGAAATTGTTACCATCCTGAACTGCAAGAAGGGGTTCTGGAAAGTCAAGGTGGCCGAGAACTTACAGAAGTACCTAACATTTGGCAAACCGTGGGGCCGCTATTCATGCTTGCGTCTACCCTTTGAGTTGGCATCGGCCTCCAAGGTGTTCCAAAACATGATTTCAATGTTGCTGGAAGAAATTGATGGAACAGACGTGTCCATGGTTGACATTCTAATCAATGCGGTAACACTGGAAAAGCTAAACGTGACCATGGCAAAGACATTCGACCGACTGAAGAATGTAGACCTGCAACTAACGGGAACTCATCGAAGTTATCAAGGTGGGTTGGTCGAATGACCCAGAATAAATTTATCCGGCCCTAAAGCCCTACTGCAGACTGATCTTCAAATGGGATCGCTTACTGATACCGGAATCGTTACGTCGAAAATCAATGCGGGCCACCTCGGAATACAATCTAGCATTAAGAGGCCCAGAAGCTGGTTTTATGGTCTTCCATGGGTCGGGACATTGAGCGCTACGTCGAGGAATGTAGAAGCACTGTCGCACCAACGTCAAGGACCCGCGTACCTTACCAATCAGACTAAGGCCGGCGTGGCCTCTGCTGTACACAGAAGTTGTCTCTATTCTATTCGGTCCATGGCTGTCACTCGCCAGCCTCGCTGTCTGCGGAGGGTCCGCAGGTCGCCTTCTATTTGATCGATCCACCTTGCTCGTTGCGCGCCTCTTCTTCTTGTACCTGTCGGTTCGTTTTCGAAAACCATTTTCACAGGGCTGCCGTCCGACATTCTTACGACATGCCCAGCCCATCGTAGACGACCGATTTTCGCAATGTGTACGATGGGAGGTTCTCCCAGCAACTGGTGCAATTCGTGGTTCATTCGCCTCCTCCAAGTTCCGTCTTCCATCTGCACTCCACCGTAGATGGTACGCAGCACCTTCCGTTCAAAGACTCCAAAGGCGCGTTGGTCCTCCACTAGCAATGTCCATGTTTCGTGGCCGTAGAGAACTACCGGTCTAATTAATGTTTTGTAGTAGTCAACTTAGTGGTTCGGCGAACTTTGTTCGATCTTAGCGTCCTTCGGAGTCCAAAGTAGGCACGCTTACCAGCCATAAGCGCTTTTTTATTTCTCTGCTGGTGTCATTATCGGCGGTCACCAATGAGCCCAGATACACGAATTCGCTAGGAGACTAACATTGTCTTCTCGTGAGCCTCTTCCCTTCATGTATTTTGTTTTCGACGCATTAATCACAAGCCCAATCCTGCCAGCTTCAGCCTTAAGTCAAGGACTCGATTGTTGTCAAAAAAGCTCCAAAGCCCCCGTTTCAAATTGTTGGCTCAGACATATTCCATCTCAACGGCGGCAACAAAATACATTTGGATGGATCGACTTCAAGAAGTTACGGCCTGTGGGGATCAATCTCCCAACTACAGTCGTGGTACGCTATTTGGGGAACCTCTGAAGAATTCCACCGTGGGTATTTGTCGCTACTTTTTTGACAGTTCGCTGCGGAATGAAAATTTGTGCACGTGACCTCGAGCTCGTATTATCCACAGAGCAAAGGGTTAATCGAGCGTGCGATGTAGATTGCGAAAAACATCCTACGGCGTTACGACGATAATAGTTCGGTCGCCAACTCGTCACATCCGGTTGCCAATCAGAAACTGAAGTCAGTAGTCAGTGATTGGAGACGTCAAACACATCTTGGAAGGCGAAAAGTCCAAACAGACGGATTACTACGATCGATCAGCTCGAGTTTGTCAACTCGTTGAGGTCCACAATCGTGTTCAGTCGCAGAATCCGCTGACGAGAACTTGGAAACCAGGAAGAGTGGTTGCTGATGCAGGCACACCTAGATTGGTCTTAGTCGAAACTGATCAGGGTGACACCTACCGCAAAAACATGAAGCACGTGTGGAAGTCTAATGTGGTCATTTTAGCGCAACCGGAGGCGGTTTGTGACGATCTGAGGGCGTTGAAGCTGCAACTGAATCCAGTGACCTCAGAGCAATACCAATAAATATCTCCAGTCGTGGTTGAAAAACACTTCATCAGAGTGGAACCTTCCGGAAGCCATCTGGTCAATGTAGAGAGAGAATAGCGAACCGTCACTTGATCCGGTACCCATTTAGATGTCCTCGGTGTGGAAAACAGTAACCCGTAATGACTAAGCTGAAACTTACAACGACCGGTGTGGTTGCTCTAAGGCCTCAAAGGGTTAACAAAGTGGTCAGTACTGATTCGAATTTCCCAGGAAAATAGGTGAAATAACTAATAATCAAATGTATTCTTAAGTTGATTGGGGACAACGATGGACGCTGGTTTTTGAAAACTTTAATTGCGTGTGTTTTTCGATGATAGTTACAGACACTGTCCAGATCGCTTCTAATAAATTTCTGACCAAAAGGTTACTCTCTTTAAATGTTTCAATTATCCGAAGAATTTCAGAATAATTCGCCTGCATTTCATTTGAAATTGAAGTCAGTTTCAAATCAGCTATGAATCTTTAAAATCTATGTTAGTGACTTACCTTCTTCAAAAACTATCAAGAACCTCGTTGAAATATTTGGTCGAATGAAATCATTGATGAAATTAGTTTGTTTCTACTAACTTCTTCTAGGATTATCTAATCATGTATCGAAAGGTTGTTACAAAAATTCGATACGTAATTGAGCTTAAGCAAGAGAATATTATTTTAGCGTGTATTCGTATTACGTTTTGTTTACATGTCAAAAATCCTACACTCTCGTTTCATTTTAGTCAATTTTCGAGTACAATTGCATACTGTCTCTTTTTCTCTTACGGAAATGTTACTGAATTTTCGTAAAAAGTGGATCTACTCTTAAAATTGGTATATCCACTATTTACGAAAATTGAGTAACATTTCCGTGAAAGAAAAAGAGATAGTATACAATTGTACTCAGAAATTGAGTAATAAGCACCGGGAGTGTATTCTGATTCCTTTTCATCGTCTCAGTTTTTTTTTTGGCAAAATCACGTAGATTGAACATGAAGTACGAAAGAAAATTCTGCACACTTGGCGTACTAAAAGGGATGTAACCTACAATCAGATTTCCAAAAAAGTTCATGTGCATCCAGCAAATAAAGAACGAGTGATTGAAAAGTATGGTGATCAGTACTGCCTGCAGGATCCACCGAGAACTGGACGAATATCCGGCTCCAGCAATCGCGAATTGAGCCAAAAAAATGTCGATTACATTCAGGAGAACAAATGAGCCTCTACTAGTGATTTCGCCAAGAAAAACAGGACCAGCATCGGAATGATCCAGCGAATTAAGACAAGAAATTACAAAGTAGCATTTTTCCGAGCACAAGTGTCATGCCAAAATAAGGGCCCGAAAGCTGTTGAGCTATATTTGGGATAATCCTTCCCAGTGAATTTTGATGGGCGACGAAACGTACGTGAAAGAGGATTCCAGAACTTTTCCGGGACCTCAATTCTATACCAGATCTTTAGGAAGAGAGTGTCCCAATTGCAGATATGACTGTGTTCCGATGGATCAATTCGATGCGAAGGTGGTGTTTTGGCAAACAATTTTCTACACAAAAGCAATAATCTATGCTGAAATTTACCAAAACGAGTGCTTGCAGAAGAAGTTGCTTCCTCTATAGCGGAAGAATGAGATAGTTCCTAGCCTGACAGAGTTGACCTCTGTCCATTATGTCACATCAACTCTACAGTGGTTTTCTGATAACAATGTTGTTTTCGTTAAAAAATATATCAACCCACCAAACTGTCCCTAACTGCGAACGATCGAACGCTACTGGGCAATCGTCATGCGGAATCTCAAAAAGGCAGGTGCAGTGACTCAAAACACCCAATCTTATCGTATTTTTGGATCCTTGATGATTTCAAATTAAAAAAATAGAACAATTTGTTGGTCGTTTCAAACTCTTCAGAACAATTGATAGTCAAATCGATCCTCTTCGAACCGTTCTGAAAAGACGTTGTTCAAATGTCAGATCATTTCTAAAACCTTCAAAATCTATATCTGAAAAAAATGAACTTCTGTCTGTCTGTATGAACCTTATAGACTCGCAAACTACTGAACCGATTGGGGTGTAATTTTGTATGGAGTGGTTTTTGGGACCGGGGAAGATTCTTAAGATAATTAGAGACCCCTCCCCTTTCTGGAAGGGGAGGCTCCCATACAAATGAAACACATATTTGTGCATAACTCGAGAACTAATCAAGCAAATGGAACCAAATTTGGCATGTGGGGTTTTCTAGAGGCAAAAAGTGTTTCTATGGTGGTTTGAGACCCCTTATTTTTCTGGTAGGGTGGGGGGGATCATACAAATGAAACACATGTTTCTGCATAACTCGAGAACAAATCAAGTAACAAGAACCAAATTTGGTAAGCAAAGGTTTTTGAAGGCAAGAAATGTTTCTGTGAGGAATTGAGAACCCTCCGCCCTCTGAAAGAGTCTGAAAGAGGAGGGCTTTCAAACAAATGAAACACAAATTTCTGCATAACTCGTGAACTAATCAAGTAAATAGAACCACATTTGGCAGGTGGAAGTTTTTGAAGGCAAGAAATGTTTCTAAGGTGACTCGAGACACCTCCCCACTCTGAAAGGGGGGATCCCATACAAATGAAACACAAATTTCGTCAAAACTCGAGAACTTATGAACTAAATGGAACCGCATTTGGTATGTGGAGGGTTTTAGTGGCAAATCTAGTTTCTATGGCACTTTAAGACCCCTCGTCCTTTTGAAAGATGGGGGGATGGCATACAAACCAAAAACACACATTTTGGCATAACTCGAGAACTAATCAAGCAAATGATACAATATTTGGAATTTGAGGGTTTTTGGAGGCAGGATTTCTATAAATATTAAAATGCATTTCTGTCTGTATGACCTTATAGACTTGGAAAGTTCTGAACAGATCGGCGTGAAATTTTGTATGCAGGAATATTTGCAGCTGGGCAAGGTTCTTATGATTAATTTAAACCCCTTCTCTCTCGGGAAGGGTGGGCTCCCATACAAATGAGGCACATTTTTCTGCATAAGTCGAGAACTAATCAAGCAAATCGAACCAAATTTGGCATGTTTGGGGTTTTGAAGGCAATGATTGTATGGTGGTTTGAGAAACCTCACCCCTCTGGAAAGGGAGAGGGGGGACTCCCATACAAATGAAACACAAATTTCTATCAAACATGAGAACTATTCAAATATGATGTATGATGATGTATGATATGTACTACCACCCATTGTAGCACGGAAACTAAGTGAGAGATCTATTCAAGATACTAAAACACAAAACGTGTATTTCTCGGGTAAAACACATGTTCTGATAGATGTTTGAATCCCTGCTTAGTCAAGAAGAAAATCTCATTCCGAAGAACAACCGTTCCTGCAATTGACGTTTGGCATGAAATAAGACATTTTCACAAAACTAGAAGTATATAATGTAAAAACCAAATCACACAGAAAAAACTATTTATTTTAACAAGCGCGTAAAACTTCCCCTCGTTTAATTCAAAGCCGAAGGAAACGTAAACGACAAAATTGTTTGCAATCTTCCATGCGCCAGACAACATTGTTTGCAATCTTTTATACAACAGGCTAGATTCAGGCGTTATCTGGCTTTAATTTACATGAAACATCTCATTATGTTCCGCCAAATCTAATCGCTAAATTATCAAAACATTCCTTAACTATTCAAATACTTGTTATCGTGACGACCAACCTACATTTTGATCATTTGAAGAACTTCATATCTCACATACAAGTTTACCAAAAAATCTAAGCTCAAAACCCTTATGTCTCAAACATTTTCACATGCTTGCTTAAGATGAGAACAACACTGTCGTGCTCAACATGTGCTCGCAGTAAACGTGCAACTTGAAGCCGAGGTGGCGTGCTGTCAGCGTCACACCATCGATCAACATCGACTCGATTTTGAAAGTCATTGCCATTCCGCAGTCAGCCTGGTACGACGCGTGTCTAGTAAAATTTTCCACTTTGTTTTCAACCACGCAGCTCATTAATTACCGCTGAAAAAATATCACATCATCCCAATCCAGTTCCCTACAAAAAGTCGCCGGTAAACACGCATGCAATGCAGTATCCATCGAATTGGTGCAACGATAGCAATCAAAATGGAACTGGATTTAACAGTGATCCTGTCGATCGCCGTAATCCTCGGAGCGATCTATCGCTGGATAACCGGAAATCGGGATTACTTCCACGGAAAACCGATCCCCTCGATGGCCGTCCGACCCATTCTCGGCAGCACTGGACCCCTTCTGCTCAAACAGTGCACCTTTCCTGAGTTCATACAGTCCAGCTACAGAAAATTCTCAGGCGCTCGGTAAGCTGTTTATCGTTCACGATCATTCACCTCTTATTTTAAGCTTCCTTCAAATTCCCAGAGTCTACGGCCTGTACGACGCCAACATGCCGATGTTCGTGATCTGCGACCCGGAACTGATCAAGCGAATCGCAGTGAAGGACTTCGATCACTTCATGGACCACAGACCGATTTTCGGAGCTAGCGAGTCGGATCATCCGAATTTGCTGTTCGAGAAGTCGCTGATCGCTTTGGCCGGTCAAAAGTGGAGAAACATGCGGTCCACGCTGAGTCCGGCCTTCACCGGATCGAAGATGCGCCAAATGTTCGAGCTGGTCATGGAGTGCAGCGAGAGTATGGTTCAGTTCTACCGCAGCGAAGCCCCGGGGAAGGAGTACGAAATGAAGGACGTTTTTTCGAGGTTTGCCAACGACGTGATCGCAACCTGTGCCTTTGGGATCAAGGTGGACTCGCTGCGAAAGCGGAATAATGAGTTCTTCGTCCACGGCAGTAAGATGCTGCAGCTCAGTAGGCTGAGTGTAGTGGCGCGAATACTCGGGTACCGGTTTGCGCCGACTTTGATGGGTCGGCTGGGGATTGACATCAACGATCAGGAGCAGAACAGTTACTTCTCGGCGTTGGTCAAGGATACGGTCAGAACGCGGAAGGCGGAAGGAATCGTTCGTCTGGATATGATACATCTGTTGATGCAGGCAAAACAAGGGACTTTGAAGAATTCGGAGGAAAGTGATCGGTGCAAGGATATCGCGGGGAAGGAAGGTTCGATGACCGAACAGGAAATGATCGCCCAGTGTGTGTTATTCTTCTTGGCCGGTTTCGATACTGTTTCCACCATTTTAACTTTCTTAGCCTACGAGCTAGCGTCGAATTTCGACGTTCAAAACAAGTTATACGAAGAGATTAGGAAAACTCATGAATCGTTGCTGGGTCAGCCTCTAAGTTACGATACCGTCCAGAAGATGCCTTACATGGACATGGTGGTTTCGGAAGTGCTTCGGAAGTGGCCCGCCATAGCAGCGGTGGATAGATTGTGTGTTCAAGACTACGAGTTGATCGACAGAACAGGTCTGACGTATACCATAGATCGCGGTAGCGGCATTTGGATTCCGATCTTCGCGATCCACCATGATCCCAAGTACTATCCGGATCCGGAGCGATTCATCCCGGAACGGTTCAGCGGGGAGTGCAAAGACCGCATAGACATGGGGACATATCTACCGTTTGGCATAGGACCACGGAACTGTATTGGATCACGTTTTGCCCTGATGGAGGTGAAGGCGGTCGTGTATCATATGCTGAGGGATTTTAGTTTCCAGAAAACCGGTAGGACTCAAGATCCACCGAAGATTGTGAAGGGATTTGCACCGATGAAGCCGGAAAGTGGCGTTTACTTGGAGTTTAGAGCGAGGAAATGAATTTAATGGCTGTTGTTATGCGGGAAGGGAGCGTACCTGATCGTTCGGCATTATGCCGTAGGAAATCTTCCGAGGGTCCTGAAAAGAGAAATGGACACAAAATTAGTTTGGGTATATTATAAGTAAATTATTGGAGCATTTTGTTTAAATATTCATTTATTTGTACGGACTCAATCAAATCAACTTTACAGAGCCAATTTTTCCTGTTTATACACATCAGATATCTTAGAACTTAAGTTAGGGGGATGAAACCGATTAGTCTCGGCCGTCTCAAGATCAATAAGAATAAAAAATTAACGGAAATTTAGAAAATGGGAGAGAAGTTAGAGCATTTACTTTGAATTCTAAATCGTCTAATCAATTTTATAACTTTGAAACTTCTGATATACTTTTGCCTTGAACATTTTTGAGAGTAAAAAAAAGAGAAACGCGGATAGAAAAAAAAGCAAATAGTAAACATACAGCTTTTGGGAGGCGACCCCGGCGGAGTGGTTAACATTCATACCCCTCACGCCAAAGTTTATGGTTTAGCTGTCAGTGAAACTTCGTAGAGTTGCTACAATATCCAAAGATTTTTTGCAAACTATACACTAACTTATTTCTAATAACTTTAGTACAGTTTTTAGAACTTCAGTATAGTTCGCAGAACTCAACCAATGCAAAAGAAAAACACCAGCAAAATTTAAAAAAAACTATCATAAAGTTCATAGAGCATCAGAAAAAAAGGCATAACTTGGGTAAAGTCAGTAACACTTCAGCAACATTTACGTCTTATCTCTTCCTATCAAAGTTCATGAAATTTAGTAATATTAGTAGAACTTAACTAAAATTTGAAGAATTTTATCAAATAATCAGCATCATGAGCTTGAGCATGATTGACCACCTGGTGTTGTTACGCCGTTATTGCCTGATCAGCTGTTACTACACAGAGAACCGATAGATGATGCTTGGGACTAGCGTACAACCTTGATGGGTAAAAACTGGTGATCGTAAACTAAGGCAATACGCCGGCGCCGGCCTTGCACGAGTACAGGTCAAATAAGGAAAGGGTGGAATTCACTTACGTGATTCTCGCTCTTTTGGAAGCCGATCATTGCAATAGTTCTGGAATGTTGGATAACCAGGTTGGGTGGCACCAGGGTACGTTTAGAAAACGATAAACTGAATTCACGCTGCGTTAAGTAAAATATGTAAATATCAGTACCGATTCCTGATTAGAACTAATTTATACCAACAGTAAGGATGCTATCGGGGCCACACAGTGGTTTTTCATTGAAAAAACAAGGCGATTTTTTGTAATGCTTGAAATCCGAACTGTTTTAAACCAATAGTAAGCATACTATTAGAGCCACTCATGACATAAGATTGTGGTTAACTTGCTCAAGGATATGGTGGGACGGCGAGTATGGCGAACTTATACTATAGATCACAATTCAGTGTGACCAACCACTCTCGGCAAACCATCACGTCTCACCAGGAAGCAGCTTTGTTGTTTTTTTTCTATGCTCACTCGACCATCCGCGCCGCCGAACAATAGATAACCGATAGATAATAAAATAATGCGCAATGAAGCATCAACACAACCGTTCACAGTCAATGCTCGAGCAACGTTTATTTTTTCGCAAATTTTCAATTTTTACAACTGCATCCTACAAATTATTTTACTACTTTAACTAATCAATCAAGATGAAGCTTCTTAAGAACTATCTATGCTAATCCGTAATTTATAATAACAATTGATGGGATTTTTGTTTGTGGGTTGCTATGCTATCCGCTGCGTTGAGTTTCCAAGGGATTGTGAAATGTCTTTGTGTAAATGTGCTCTTTGAAACGAATATTGAGATTACGTTTAGTTTGTTCAATGTAATGTTTTTCGCAATAGTCACAAGTTATTTTGTAGACCCCGGATTTGTTTAGACTGTTAATGGGGTCTTTAGCAGAACCTAAGAGAGTTTTAGGTTGATTATTTTCACAAGTAAAAACTATTTCAAAAACAAAGTTTCGTAGGATTGGTCGTAATTTTGTAGTGTGGTTATCGTATGCATTGCTATTTCTTTAAGTTGGGGTTGTGTTTCTGTTAATGTGGTGAGTGATTGTTTGTTTTGTTTTTGTGTATTTTTGTTGTTGTTTACGTTTTGTATTAGTTTTCGGGAGTAACCATTCAAGTGTGCTGTGTCAAAAATGTAGTCGAGTTTTTATAGTAGGTTTCTAGTAGAATTTAAAGGAATTTGCTCGTTTTAACTAGCGAAAATTTGAAAAAAGTGTTGAATTTTTTTATTTTTATTTTTAAAAAGTGATCAAATGCAGTGTTAATTTTAAATTCTCCTAGTTTCTCAATCACAATCGATCTACTAATATGCTCAAAAAAGTTTTTAAAATAGTATTTTTAAAAAAAGTGAAAGTGCATATATATTAGTTCATTCCTTGAAAGTTTCAAGAAAATCCGACTTAAAATAAATTGTTGGCGAACACTTTTCTCTGGTGCATTTTATTTTGAGTACAGGCCTTAAAGACTGTAATCGATGAAATTTGGACACACGCAATTGTTCGTAAATTTTTAGCGTGTGGGTAAAAATTATTGAAATTTTAACTGAATGTATTTCATTGTGATGCGTCAATTGTGTAATGAGTTTCGTGAAAATCGGTCGAGTGATTTCAGTGATGGCTTCGAATGAAGAAATAGTGCGCCAACAAATTTTGGGCACTCACTTCGAAAATCCAAACGCTTCTCATCGATGGATCGGAAAACAGCTCGGAATCGCACATTCAACCGTATCTCATGTGATCAAAACGTTCAAGGACCGTAAGACAACCAAGCGGAAAAATGGTAGTGGCAAAAAAACGTGGCACATCAAATCCGGAGAAGGCGTTATCCCAACATTTCGATCAGGGATGTTGCGAAAAAGGCGAAAGTTTCAGTTTGTTTTGTGCAGAAAACAATGAAACGTTCTGGATTACATGTGTACAAGGTCCAGACGGCACCAAACCGGAGCGATAAACAGAACTCGGTGGCCAAAACTCGTGCAAGAAAACTGTACAGGGAGTGGCTCACAAAACCGTTCTGCATTGTGATGGACGATGAGACCTACATTAAGCCGACACCAAACAAATGCCAGGACAGGAACACTACGTCGCGACCTCTAAGTTGGCCGTTCCGGAGAGTGTACGGAAGAAGAAACTGTCGAAATTCGCCAAAAAATGCCTTGTCTGGCAAGCGATCTACGGATGTGGCAAAATGAGTCAGCCTTTCATCACATCTCGGACCGTCAACGGACAAATCTACAAGGACGAATGCCTCCAAAAACGACTTCTGACCTTCTTGAGATCTCACGATGGCCCGACACTGTTTTGGCCGGATTTGGCATCTTGCCACTATGCCCGGCCCGTCTTAGACTGGTACAAAGATAATAATGTAGTTTTTGTACCACAAGACGTCAACCCTCCAAACACTCCGGAACTTCACCCATTTGAAAAATTTTGGGCAATCATGAAGGCAAAGCTCGTTAATACTCCAAAACTGATAGAAAATGAACTTGAACTAAAGGAAGTGTGGTTAAAAGTAAGTAAGCAAGTCATCATTGCCCAAAATTTGATGAAAGAGGTCAAGGCAAAGGTGCGGGCATTTGGGATGGGAGAAGAGGTTCAATAAACCAATGATGTCAAAACTTAACCATTTAGTAGTACTTTATTTCCAGAAAGTTTGAAAAGAATCGGGCTCAAGGAAAATTTTTGGTGACATATTTTATGTGTCCAAATTTCATCGAATACAGTCTTTATACTACACCACTTATATTTCAAGTTTATACTAATTATACTACGCCACTTATATTGCAAGTACTAAGCGAGTATATTTTCCATTTAAAGGATGTGTCAACCAGGCGCAATGACGTTTATACAAGGTCCCAGCCACCAGGTTTAACGGTGTTCGTGAGATGTGGAAATGTATAGTAGTATTTGCGTTTCCTCACAATGTTTATCTTTTTACACGGCACAGCTGCTTTTGCGAGTCAAATTCTAGGTTTAAAAAGTTAGAATATTCATAGCTTCAATATCATTGATGGCGATGTCAAACTATCAGTTCACAGTATGGAATGTTATGGTAGTTCGACGTCGGCGCTCGTTTCTATATATTTTTGCCTCCAATACATTTAAACTGCCTGATGAGCCGGACCTTACATGAACTTCATTGAACCAGGCGAATATCGATTTAGGGTGAATTTTGAACTAGTAAGTTTAAATTTAAAGTTTAAAAAATCGATTCGAGAACAAATCGACTGTGGGAGAATCGGTTCGAGGAAAATCGATTTGTAATTTATATAGTTACAATTTATAAATAGTCAATGCAAATTTTAGGCCAGTTTTTACATTTCCAGAGAGCGAATTCCATGTTTGATCATTTGTTTTATTGTTCTACAGAAAACAGCTTGGTGTCAACTTCGTATATTGCCATCAGAGAGACCATAGGGGCTGATGAATGTCAGGCGTGCCATGCACTCAGTTTTAGCATATACCTTTTATCACTTTTCTCAACCATTCTTTTTAAAGGCTAGTATGCAGCTCAAAAGTAATGTGCATTAGGATAGGACAAGTAATGGTCAAGAAATGCTTTTACTGTCGGAATTACTTACTTTATATGCAGCTGAAAAGGAGAGCAAAATACGTAACGATAGTAACGTCTGCCCATGTAATCTTAATAGGGCTGTCACTTTTCCTTGCGGAATAATATTCCGTTCGATTATTCCACAAGAAAAACTGACATTTCTCCCATACTGAGCAGTTATCAAAATTACTTCGGTAAAAATTGCAAAAATTACTTCAAGTCTTTACATATCAACTGCATACTAGGCTTAAACACAAACAAAATATCTTAAATAGAACCGGAACGACAGTGACAGGTAAAAATTACACCGAACGGGCTGGGGCACAACACGAAAACAGCTAAGCTGGTGACACTGTGAGAGGTTTACTGTGCAAAGCGAAAGTGCGGGAGCGAGGTGGAGAAATGTCAAAGTTCAAGGTGTGCCTATTGCTAGGTGAGGGCGATTCTTGATATTGATCAATGTCGTTCAGAATAGGTCTGGCAGCGTGTAATAACATGTTAACATGTTGCAATCACTTATTGAGTCACTGATTACCTATTTCATGAAAAATAATACTACACGCTAAGATAAAATTACCGAAAATAAGGTTTCCATTTCACCGATACTTTAGCTTTTGGTAGTAAAACCTAAAGTATTGGTAAAAGTTACCGAAAGAAAACGTTTTATTTTACCTATTATTTTAGTAAAGTGGATTTGCAAATTTTATCGTTAGATTCTGCTTAAATTTGGTTTAAAATTCTCTTAAACACTATCGGTAAAAAGAAAAAAAAAAAAGAAAAAAAAAATCTTTTTCGGCTTTCGAACAACATCTATCTTTACAACTTCGTATCAATAGCAACTTTCTTACCCGTATTGTACATATTTGGGTATTATTCATGAGGCTTACCCGAATAAAAATTTTTCATAGAGTTACAATTGAATATAATTTACAATTACAATTGTAACCACAGTAGAATCTAATGTAAACTGAGAAATCAACAATAGAAAAGGGGGGTTGTTATGTATCTTAACCATATAAAAAAACATTATTTTCCGAACAAATTTGAGTCAATTACTATTAATTGTATTGTTTCACAATTGTTGAAAATCCTAGCACATGGATTGAATTGTAGATCTATTAATGACAATATGCATTTTTTATTTACCCGATTCACGAACAATAAGATTCATGGTCGGAAATAGATTTTAGTGTTATTTAATATTATTGTATTGTAATTGTATGGTTATTTTTGATCCGGGTAGCTAAAGCTAAAGCTTGTGTTTACGGTATGTCAATAAAAAAGATCCACTAGGAAAAAAAAAAAACTTTCCGTGTACATCCACTTGGCTTACCCCTTGTTGATCATGGTTTTGACATTCTTTTATTTACATCCATCACAGATAATTGCTACAGTTGTGAGAAATAAGTGAGTTTAGCCCAAGTGACGAGTTTTTTAAATGTTTAAATAACAGTCCAAGTTCGAAATCTTATCGTACCGTTTGTTACCATCCGTGCGCTCAGAGAAAAGCTAAGCCTTTCGATATCCGATCGTACAGTTCGGCGACGCATTGCTGAGCACGGTTTGAAAAGTCATTTTGCTCAGAAACGGCCGTTCATAAGTAGGGTGAATAAAGAGAAGCGATTGCGGTTTGCAAGAAACCATATAAATAAGTCACTGGAGTTCTGGAAACGGGTTGTTTGGTCAGACGAATCAAAGTTTGAGCTGTTCAACAGAAAACGACGACTGCGAGATTGAGGGAAAAGCGATGAAGGGCTGAAGGATAAACATCTACAAGGGACCATGAAGCATGGCGGTGGAAATATCATGGTCTGGGGCTGTTTCTCATGGTTTGGAGTGAGAAATCTGGTTCTAATCAGTGGTTTTATGACGGCAGATGGGTATATAGATATTCTGAATGAGAATATGGAAGAATCTTTGCTGAAAATGGGTCTGGAAGATAATTACATTTTTCAGCAAGACAACGACCCAAAGCATACGGCCAAGAAAACACAAGCTTTTTTTCCCGTGCCTGTCGGATTAAACCCTTGGAATGACCTCCCCAGAGCCCGGATTTAAACCCAATTGAAAATCTCTGGACCATTCTCGACAATAGAGTCGGAAAAACCCAGGTAACAAACAAGCAAACATATTTTGCGGCACTGGAGTTGGATCCACAACACCTCAGAAACCTAGTTGAAAGCATCCCGAAACGATTGCAGTCTATCATTGAAGCAAAGGGAGGTCATATTGACTATTGAAGAGTTGATTCCAACTCTTTCGATTATTTTTTTATTCATACATGAAATGGATCTTTTTTTATGTCATACGTATTTTACTTAACTCCAATAATTTTGTTTTTTATTTTCTGCAAGGACTAAAAATGATCGTTATTTTTGTACTGAAATGGTTCGTCTATGCTTATTTTTCAGAAACGTGTATTGGAATACCCTACTTTTTCAAAAATACGTGTTTTTTCTCAACAATAATACATTGATCAAACGTGGATCTTTATTTTTGCCAGTCACTGTAGGATCGATTCAAAATATCGATGATTCGAGCCCAAACAATCGATCCAGTAAAAAATGGATCGAGATCGCCCATTGCTACCTTCAGTTTTCTTTCACATTTTATCGTGTTGTGACGTGTTTGTGAATGCTCCGGAATAATGCCGCGTGGAACGTATTTGACGGAAGAAGGAAGAGGTAAAATTTTGGCATTTCGCGGATGTAATGTTGGTATTCGCGAAATTGCTAGACGTTTGGGAAGATCGCACCACGTCATAATCAATTTTTTGAGAAATCACGAACGATATGGGAATAACAAGACCCAAAAAAAAAGATGTCGAAAACAACGCAACGAAGAATTTTTCAAACTGCAAGTAACTTACTCAAAAGTTTGAAACAAATTAAGGCTGAGTTATCACTTGACGTCTCATGTTCTACAGTTTATCACATTGAAAAGCTCTCCTTATATTCAGCGGCAAATACTGAAGCAAGCTCCACCGACTCTTACCTCGCCATAAACAAGCCCGACTAGAATTCGCACGATCAAATACTCGTAGAGATTGGAGTAATGTATGTAACCTTCATTATTTCCTATTATAAAAGTTCCTTTGTCACACTAGGTTATTATTTCCGTCGAAAACAAATTCAATCTGGATGGCCCAGATGGATTTTATTTATACTGGAGGGACTGCAGAAAGGAGCAGCGTTACTTTCCTACTCGTAATTTTGGTGGTGGTAGTTTGATGGTTTGGAACGGTGCAGATTGCTTTTCCATCCACCAGAATGAACAGTCGGAAGTACATTGAGATACTCCAAAGTCATTTTCTACCATTCATGCGGTAAAATTGTCGAGTGGGCTACACATTTCAGCAAGATATTGCTTCAGTTCATACAAGTAGAGCGACTATAGCGTGTTTCAACAAACATGGAGTTCAAACTATGGAATGGCCAGCTTGTTCTCCAGACCAAAACCCGATCGAGAATATGTGGGGATTCACGTACGATCAATCCCCCTATGCAGACAACAAGCAGTACGCAAGCGTTCATGACCTGAAACAAGGCGTCTTACCTGCATGGCAAGGAAAACAAGTATCTACTTGCCGTAACTTAATTAAAAGTAAAGGGTGTATTCGATAAAAATGGCACACACATATATACTCATCAAAATTAAACTGATTATCGGATTTTCTTGAAATTTTCAGGGAATGAAGACCTACTAATGAGTTTTAATTTACAACATTTGTTTTATTCAATTTTGTCTCCCATCCCGAATGCCCGAGTTACGATTTTACAGATGGGGGCTCACAAAAAATAAAAGCCGAAACGTATAGATCCGATGTTAAAACAAGACTGATTTATTAATACAATTCTAATTGCTAAGAAACCTAATTGTCCCTAGCTACATGATGACAGTCCCACGGTCGCGGTGTCGGCTCAGCATTTTCGGGATCCCACGGTGAAATGTTTACCTCGATGTCACGTCGCTTTCTTCCCACGGAAGACGGGTGTTAACTCCCGCACCTTCCTTTTCACTCCACCCATCAAATTTTGTACAACCGATTTTCCCAGTGTTTTTGTTGTTTTTACCCAAATTTTCTTCAATTCTGGCTCTGTTTTTATAGTTTTGGGATGCTTGCGAAGTTCCGTTTTCATAATTGCCCAGAATTTTTCAATTGGACGAAGTTCCGGTGAATTTGGTGGGTTCATATCCTTTGGCACAAAATTGACTCCGTTAGCTCGGTGCCACTCCAAAACGTTTCGAGCGTAGTGGCAGGATACTAGATCAGGCCAAAACAGAGTTGATCCTTTGTGCTTCTTATTGAATGGCAAGAGACGCTCCTTAAGGCACTCTTCCGTGTAAATTGCACCGTTTATTGTTCCGGAAGTGATGAAGGGAGCACTTATTTCACCACATCCGCAAATCACCTGCCAGATTAGAAACTTCTTTGCAAATTTTGATAGTTTCTTCTTTCGAACATCCTCCGGAACATCGAACTTCGACTTGGCAACGATATATTCTTGCCCAGGAAGTTGACGGAAGTCGGCCTTGACGTATGTTTCGTCATCCATCACGATGCAACCGGATTTGGTGAGCAGCTTCGTGTAAAGTTTCCGGGCGCGGGTTTTCGCAGTGATGTTTTGTTTTTCATTCCGGTTTGGGGCTTTTTGCTCTTTGTAAACATGTAACCCAGCACGCTTCATGGTTTTCTGCACAAAACCGACTGACACCTTAGACTTTTTAGCGACATCTCGAATTGACATGTTTGGACGGTTCTTGAATTGTTGTACGACTTTCGTGGCCATTTTACTGTCCATTGGACCACTTTTACGACCACTCCCTTCCTTCCTTTGGACACTCAGACGCTCCTTGAAGGTTTTCTTTCTCACGGACAATTTCTTGTTTCGACGACATGACTGGAACTACTGAATGTATAACTATGAAACTTGGCAGATGTAAATAATACACTATGGATAAGATACTCAAATTTCTAGGTTTTTTACTCATACGATTCAAAAGTTACAGAAGATTTTCTGTGTGCCATTTTTATCGAATACACCCTTTATGTCGAATAGGTTGTTTGAATTGATTGAGAACATTGAGAAGTCTTTATTAACATTTTGATTTTCAGGTAAACATCGTTGAAATCTTTAGAAGAGAAATCAATTTTGAACTGGTTCTATAGTTATGGAACAATGGAACATATAGTTTTTATGAATCTTTTATTATAAAGCTAAACACAATATGCTTAGAGTCAAAAATTCTACAGTAAAAATAGACAACAAGTATCTATTATTCTGTGCAACTGATTTCTAAAAAATCACTAATTAATCCAAGACATCTCGAAAAAAATTCAGTGGTTCTATAGTTATGACACGGAGTGTATTATAAATTTGCGACGACCAATGTTTCAGTTCGTCCAATTCCAACTCACATTCCCCTATAATCACACAGACTTTTTTCTTCTGTGGCGAACGGTGCGTGTATTTTTAATATTGCCAGGCTAGGGTGGTTCCAACAGAAATAAACTCAACTTAACCCTCAATCTTGATATCCGAATGTCTTGAATTAGATTCAAAATCAAGCAGAGGATATTTCAAAACTAATTGAAAAAAAAATCGAACCACCCTCACCCTCAGCCCAATCAAACCATTCCCTCATTCGGAAACCGCCTCCGCCGGCTCCGTGTGTCTATGTTTATGTTTTTATTCGAATCGACTTCGCATCATCCAAGCCCCAGTTCCAGTGTACAACGCACTACCGTTGCTCGCGGACATGGAAATCGTCAATCTATTCACTGTCGCCGTTTTGTTGTTGTTGCTGTTGCTGCTGCTGCTGGCATTGGGCTACCGGTTCCTAGCCCGTAAGAATGATTTCTTCCTCAGCAAGCCGATCCCAGCGCTTCCGGGGCCTCTGCTGCTCGGTGGAACCAAGCCATTGATGCTGTTCCGTTGCTCGTTCACCGATTACATCAAATCCATCTACGATCGGTTTCCAGATGCCAAGTAAGTTACATCATTGGTGTCAATAAAAATCGATAATCTGACTCATCCCCATTTCAGGGTATTCGGCGTGATGAACACCGTTCTGCCGGTTTATGTGATTCGCGATCCGGAGCTGATTCAAAAGATCGCAATTAAAGATTTCGATCACTTTACGGACCATCGACCGATTTTCGGTTGGAACCACGGCGATCATCCCAATCTGATCGCGTGCAAATCGCTGTTCATCCTAACGGGCCAAAAGTGGAAAACGATGCGGGCGACGCTAAGTCCGGCATTTTCCGGCATCAAGATGCGGCAGATGTTCGAGCTGGTCGTCGAGTGCAGCGAGGCGTTGGTTGCATACTACCGGGAGGTGCAGGGGAAGGAAGGAAACGAGTGGGACATGAAGGACGTGTTCTCGCGGTTCGCAAATGACGTAATTGCGACGTGTGCGTTTGGCATGAAGCTCGATTCATCGCGAGATCGGGAGAACTGTTTCTACGAGAATGTAAAGGAGACGACGTTTTTCACCAAATTTTCTGCACAGCTAAGAATTGCAGGCTACATGTTTGTGCCAGGTTTGATGAACCGGTTCGGGATTGACATCATCAGTCAGAAACATTCGAATTATTTTGCAAACATTATCAGGAGCACGGTCAGTTCGAGGGAAGCCGATGGCATAATTCGACCGGATATGATTCATCTGTTGATGCAAAGTCGAAAAGGGATGTTGAAGCACCAGCAGCAGGAGGCTGATGATGCTCAGCGGGAAGGATTTGCTGCGGTGAACGAATCTGAAGCGGTACGATCGGAACCGGCGCAAGTCATGACGGAAAACGAAATGATCGGACAATGTATGATGTTCTTCATGGCTGGATTCGAAACGGTCTCGACGACTCTCACCTTCCTGGCATATGAACTGGCAATGAACTTAGATGTCCAGAAAAAGCTTTCGCGGGAAATCGAAGAAACCAATCGAGCGCTGTCTGGCAAGTCGATCAACTACGACACCCTGTTCAAGATGAAATACTTGGACATGGTTGTATCGGAAACGCTTCGTCTCTGGCCACCGGCCCCGGCAGTAGACCGACTGTGCGTACGTGACTACCAACTCGATGACGACGAAGGCCTGCGTTTTTTGGTTGAAAAAGGTCAAGGAATTTGGTTCCCGATTCATGGAATTCATCGGGACCCGAAGTACTATCCCGAGCCGGAGCGGTTTGACCCGGAACGTTTTGGAGACGATCGGAAGGGTAGCATCAAACCGGGGACTTATCTGCCGTTCGGAATTGGACCACGGAACTGCATTGGTTCGCGATTTGCCTTAATGGAGCTGAAGTGTTTGTTGTACTATTTGCTGCTTAACTTTGGGTTGGAGCGCACCGAGCGAACCGAGGTCCCACCGGTGCTGGGGAAGGGCTATATCACGATTACTGCGGCAAACGGAATGCCGTTGAAGTTGGTGCCGAAATGATTTTGGAGTTCAATAAATAGTTGAGTACGAAGAGGTGTTTGTCAATCTGGCTTCTTTGAAAGTGTGCCACGCCATTTTTATTTTGCCTATTTTCGATAACTTTTATCCCTATCAGTATAGTTTAATATTTGAGAACAACCCAATGTCAGCCGATAGTTGTCTAATTTCGATAATTCCAAGCGTTATTGAAGCTGAGCGATCGTAGTAGGCCGCGCAGTACAGCTGACGTGACATTTTTTTTCGGCCTGTTTTCGTTTGCTAATTTGTTAGTAATTTCCGCATACCTATTGAATAATGTGATTTTTGTAGATAACCATGTACTCACCATGTGTATAATATTATCATCATATGAAATTTTAGAGAAGAGAACTGCTTCTACGATAAACTAATGACTTCAAAGAGGGAAGCATTGACAGTGTCACGCTTGCTCAGTTTGAAGTCTTTGGTCCTGTGGAAAGATTATCGTTAATTTGGTAAGTCAATTCTACATAAAATGTCTCAAATAATTTATAATATACGCGTCGATGATGTATTGCACCTTTAATTGATTGAAAGTTCTAGTTCGGTCTCGACGACATCAATATCCGTATTGCAATGAAACTTATTGTACACAAAAATAGCTTCAGAATGCTTACGTTCCTAAAATGGGCTATAGTATTTGCGAAAGAGGTGTAACCGAGGGGTGAGTCGCTCAGCACAATATCTCGTGTGCCCATTTTTTTTAGTGTGCCTATAAGCGTTACGATGAGTCCTGATGTTTCGAACGTGGTGCAAATATGTGCCCATGTGTGCCACGGTAAGTTGACAGGATTTCACAATGCAATATCTGAGGAGTTGAAGAAGCTCTGTGGACTACAAAGAGTGTCAGTCGATAATTTTACCATTTAAATTAAAATTTCGTGTATGTTTGTTGCTGATTTCGCGTACATTTGCTTTAAATCTAGATATTCAAGGTTGTGATAAAAATGTGATGATGGAGTTCGCGAAATCTATCTCGGATAGAAATGGGCATGGTTTTATTTCTTGGATGCTGTTAATCATATAATTTAGCCAAGAACAGATTTGTGGCGTAACTGATACGTGGCCCAACTGGGTTTACGTGATCCATACCTACGGCATCGGAGATAACCCGGAGTAAGACAATTTTTCTGACTATCTGTCTCTTTCACTGCTGCGCTGTTCTTATCCGTTTACTCTTAAATATATTGACAGCATTAGAGGAATAAACCCAAATACATTATCATCTGGGGGAGAATTCGTGAACTCGTCTCATAACATTTATATTACAACCATAAAAATCTGGATTCAAAGCAAATCTAGGCGCAATCAACGACAGAGCTGATCATAAGGATCTGGTCAGGTGTTGTGCATAGAAATCGATGGATGAAGAGCCTGTCACACGCAAGGCAGCTCTTTTGGCGCTTCCATCGTCTCTACAACAGCCAACCCAGGATTGTGTATGGTCGGAAAATGCTATGCTATGATATGTATGTGTGAATGTGCGCAGCAATCCAAGAAATCTGACGATTACCCGTTCTTATCTCTTTAGACATTTTTCTCTTTTCAGAGAGCGATTAATGGCGCTATAACCTTAAGCCATAGGGAGCTAGGATTATAGTCAATGCTAAAGTCCCAACCGTTTGAAGAAAAATGGAGCATCACTTAACCTTCTTAGACTAGATGCTCCCAACGACCATTTTGAATACATTTTTGTTCTGTGCACCAAACAGAGCATTCTGTTCAACTATTCTCTCCGACTATTCATTTCCTTTTTCCTCTGATATCTACTGAAGGCTACGTGGGTTCCCCGTGTCCTCTTAATGTAGATACCAAATCCTCCCTATCACCAACGGCTGCATGGACGTGGCCAAGTGAGCGATCGAGGAGTGTTTTCGTGGTGATTGTTGCGTGAAGAAACGTATCAGAAACTGGTTTCATTTCATGGTGGCATGTAATGTCTTCAACGAATTATTCCTCATCGTAGCTCCATCCACGAGGTGTGCAACCGTCAATGCTAATGCTCATGCTAATGCTAATGTGTGCCACGGTAATTTGACAGTTCAATCGTTATGTTTTGATTACGCATGGTAACCCGGTGATTGATTTGTTTTGCTTTGCCAAACTTTTGACAACAACTTTCAGTGATGGTAGATAACTAATGGAGCTCAAGATGCTAATTCAGCGATGATTCTCGGATAATAGAGATACACAACGTGTATGTCTAAGATCAATGTGAATCATCGGTGCCGGCTCTTATCAAATCAGCTGCGGCTAAAACATGCGAACCTCAGAACCCAGACTGGGTTAAGCTGAGTGGAGCCGGAAAAATGCGTCTAAAAAAGCTGTTGGATCAAGGCTACGGCAAGGAGGAGGCCGATCGCTTTGCTCAAAAACCAAGTGAGACTTCGCAGCCAGAATCAGCGAAAAGGTCCAGAGCTGATCTATCCTGGGGGGAAGGTAAACCACACCCAAAAAACGAAGGAGACATTCACACCGACGGGCAGGCTACACAAGGCTGGCAGCAAGCCTTCCAACGTTACTTCGGTGAACAGTCGGCTACACAGAGACAACCAAGGGTCCGGGAATAAAAATGTCCTGGATAAACTCAAGAAGGCTGGACACCCTGATCCGATCCACAAAGAAAGGGGGACGAAGGCCCCGGGAAGCGGAGGTGAGCGTACTCAACCCAGGAAACCGAAAGTCCAGGGCAAAAAGGAAGAGGAATCGCACTGCACTACTTAAAAATCGCTTCACGCTGAAGTTATGAGCCAAGTACGGATAGGAATAATTCCAAAGGACTACCCAACGGCAACTCTAACAACACAACAACTGATTTTGGTCCAATACACCATAATCAATAAAGTAGTTGAGAAGCGGGGTACAGCAGTAAAACCGATCTTCAGTGGCTGCACAATAAAACAGCCTTCCTGGTAATCAACTGCCAGCGGACCGGTTAAAGAACATAACTCCCGGCATACAAGTGTGCGAGGGAGAGCTCTTAGCGGTTGATAAAAAGGATATTTCTAGATCGGAAATCATGGTAGACTACGCTTTTCGTGCAGGACGTGGCACCCACAAGTATTTTGCCGAACTTGAACGGTCGCTGCCTACTACCGACGAGCACTGCCTGATAGCGTCCTTGGACCTGGCGAAGGCGTATAACACCACCTGGTGACACGGTATATTGCGAACGCATAAGTCTTGGCGAATACGTGGTCGGATGCTGAATCTACTGCAAAGTTTCCTCTCAGAACGGACGTTCCAGGTGTCCATAGCTGGACACAAGTCTGGTGAATACTCGCTGTAGAATGGAGTGCCACAAGGTTCCGTATTGTCTGTGACAAAATTGTGATAATTGTGATAATTGCCATAACCGCAATGAAGTCACAGACATTTTACTGCACCCCTAATGCACCTCGACAGTCGGCGTAAGAGATCACCATCGATCGAACCCCCATCCCGAAGACTAACCGTCTGAGGATCCTGGGCTGGACCGAACGTTGACGTTCAAGCCGCACTGCAAAGCGGTGAAAAAAGCATGCGAATCATGACTTCGGATATTGCAGATGATCGGAGCGAAACTCCCGCGTGGTAACCGAGCAACCTTGCTGCAGGTGGGTTCGTGACTAGTCACTGCGAAGCTGGCGTACGGCGTTGGACTTGTGAGCTGAGGAGAACCGGATACCCTGCAGACCTGAGCACCAGCGTACAACAAAATTGTACGATACACGTCCGGAGCGTTTGTGGCCAACCCAGTCATCTCGGTTATGGCCGAAGCTGGAACACTCCCCTTTGGATTCCTTACAGTTCAATCTGTAGCACGAACGGCTATCCGGATTCTAGCTAAAAGCCGAACCAACAGCACCCTTCCACTGATCCGGCGAGCATCTGAGCGTATACTTGATGTGACGGGTATCGAACTTCCTGCTGTTGACCATTTCACGAGACAGAGCGATCGTGAATGGCACGCACGTAAACCATCGATAGTATGGGATGTAAAGCGAAGTGTATGAGCCGAAGATCCGCTGAATAGAGCCCGTCCAGTCGTCCAACAGCTGCTTGCGACCAGATTCCACAGGTCAATGGTGGTCTACACCGATGGTTCGACAAGTGAAGAGGCGTATTTTGCATGACTGGCCTCGCAGATTTGTTCAGCCTTCCGAACGCGTGCAGCGTTTTCTCGGCAGAGGCGTACGCCATAAAGAGAGCGCTTTCGATACCGAACGTCATTGCCGAAATGGTTATTCTTACGGACTCAGCCAGTTGTCTTCTGGCCTTAGAATCAGGAAGGTCGAAGCATCCGTGGATTCAAGAAATCGAAGAGATTGTGCGCAACAAACTCGTTCGCTTCTGTTGGATTCCGGGACATTCTGGGATCAACGGAAACACCCAGGCTGATCGACTAGCAAACGAGGCTAGAGATCAACCCGCCATAGATATGACTATTGCGGGCGAAGATGCACTGCGAGTAGTGAAACAAGCGATAAGACGCCGATGGGACCAACAGTGGTACGAAGCTAGAGACCCAAAATTGAGGGAAGTGAAGTACGATACGCGCAGGTGTATAGACCAGGCCAACCTAGCCGACCAACGTGCGCTAACCCGCATCAAGATCGGCTCCGCTGTCGAAAGTACGTGACAGAACGCCAAGAAGCCAACATCAGCCCTGCCAGCCTACAAGATGCCTTGAATAAAAGCGAAGGTTATACGACGAAACTCCTGGCATTCCTGCACAAAACTGGACTGCTTAAACAACTTTAGGAATAACGCAGAGCACCCCACGCCCACGGAAAATTGGGATAGACGGCAGGGGGAGGGGTAGCCCTCCTATGCCCTGGCCTCCGCCCTACACGAGCGAACACTACCAATCACACGAGAGCGGAGTTATCGACAGAACTACACAAAGCCTTTCCCCAGCGCCGGCTGTTGTAGTATCGACATAAGCTGGCACTGTGGGACAGTGGCCTCCCACAGGTCAGTACCCAGTTTTTTAAATCACCATCAGGTACTGTCTTGGTGTTCTTTCCAGGTCACAGCCAAGCCGCAGCGGTATCCCCAGGCGATATGACGACCGTTGAAACCACGACATACCACTACTCCACCCGGAGGAAATAACCGTCCAGAACTCGCTCCAGCTCGTGGCACCGGATTAGTCGCAACATATCCACCGATGATATTGGCGAAGAAGAAGAAACGAAGTAAAGTCAAAAATAGAAAGAAGAAATAAAAAAAATTAACAACCACTCTGTGGTTAAACTCAGCTTTTCCGAAACGAATGCACACAAATGTGTAATGTGTTGTAAACAAACAAACAAACAAACAGCATTTTCAAATTTTACTAAATTTTTTGAAAAAAAAAAAGAATATTTAAAAGAGAAGTTTTTTTAGCGTCAGATTAAAATAAAAAGCATTGACAATCAAAGGTCAACGAGTAAGGGCCAGTTCATAAACATCGTAGACGCATTTTTGAAAATCTCGGACCCCCCCCCCCCCCCTTCTCGCCTCGTAGAATGTTCTCCATACTTTTTTTTTAAATTTTAGACTTAGTTCCACACATTGCCGCAGAGATGGCGCTGCTGTCTATCTTTGTCGAATGAAGCTCTAAAGAGTTGTGGTCTTCTGCAAAGTTTCTCAGTATGTCATTTGTCGTCTTTTGAGGTTATCATATTAGTTCCAGATCTTGCCGCAAAGACGGCACCACCATCTATCTTTGCAAAATGAAAATCTTGAGATTCGCCGTTTTCTGCAAAGTTCGTTAGAATTTCATTGCTGGATCACCAATAGAAAAGGGCCCATCAACATTTGTGCAAAAACACTCCTGAGCCCTTTGACCCCTCGCAAGTCGTTGGCTATACCCGCAAACCTACAGAATCGTCGTGTAGGGGAAACTTTCCCCTACATGATGATGGTATTGGTTTACGTGGGTCGCCTACGCTTTGCGAGGAAATAGGCTCAGAAGTGTTTGTTTACAAATGTTGATAGGCCCTTTTTCTATGGTTGATCCAGATTTTGTGAATCCTAGAGGGTTTGAGCTGTTTAGTGGAATACCTGTAACTAGAAATTAGAAGAAGAATTAGTATCTTCCATTTAATTCCAACTACCTTTGCTTATCTTCGACAGATACGCGTATTTCGTCTACAATGTGCAGACTTCTTCAGTGTCTCGTACTAATAACTCGACTGAGTCGAGTTATTAGTACGAGACACTGAAGAAGTCTGCACATTGTAGACGAAATACGCGTATCTGTCGAAGATAAGCAAAGGTAGTTGGAATTAAATGGAAGATACTAATTCTTCTTCTAATTTCCAGATTTTGTGGTTTTTTTAGTTCATGATCTTGCCGCAGAGATGGCGCAGTCTGTCTTTGTCAGATGAAGCTCTAGAGAGTTGCCAGCTTCGGCAAAGTTTTTTATTGTGACATTTGTCGTCTTTCGACGTAATCATATTACTTCCAGATCTTTGACCAGAGATGGCGCTGCTGTATATCGTTGTCTAAAGAGTTGTGGTCTTCGAAAAAGTTTCTCAGTTTGTTATTTGTCGCCTTTTGAGGTTATCATATTAGTTCCAGATCTTGCCGCAGATATGGCACCACCAACTATCTTTGCAAAATGAAACTCTAGAGATTTGTTGTTTTCTGCAAAGTTCCTTAGAATGTCATTTGTGGTCTTTTGACAACATCATATTAGTTCGTGATCTTGCCGCAGAGATGACGCAGTCTGTCTTTGTCAAATGAAGCTCTAGAGAGTTGCCATCTTCGGCAAAGTTTTTCTTTGTGACATTTGTCGTCTTTTGATGCAATCATATTAGTTCCAGATCTTTCAGCAGAGATGACACCACCATCTATCTTTGCAAAATGAAACTGTAGAGATTTGTCGTTTTCTGCAAAGTTCCTTAGAATGTCATTTGTGGTCTTTTGACAACATCATATTAGTTAATGACCTTGCCACAGAGATGGCGCAGTCTGTCTTTGTCAAATGAAGCTTTAGCGAGTTGCCATCTTCGGCAAAGTTTTTCATTGTGACATTTGTCATATTAGTTCCAGATCTTTCAGTAGAGATGGAGCTGTAGTCTATGTTTTTCAAATGAAGCTTAAGAAAGTTGCCGTCTTAGGCATTGTTTTTCTGAATGTTAAATGTTATCTTTTGCCATTATCATGTTATCAGGTTTTGCTTCAGAGATGGCGCTGCAGTCTATCTTTGCCAAATGAAGCTCTAGAGGGAAGCCGTCTTCGTCAAAGTTGTTCAGTATACAAAATGCAGTCATTTGATGTTGTCAGATTAGTCAAATTGAGCCACGATGGTGGTGCTTTAGCCTATCTTTTCTAAATTATGCTCTAGAGAGCTGCGTTTTCTGATAAAAATATTTAACATGTCAAAGATAGACCTTTTCCGTCAGATCTATCAGCCATTATTATATTTTTTCCTTTAAAGACAATGAATTACAAATAACATTAGCGATTACAACTTTTTTTTCTTTGCACTCCTTATTTTGTTACAAATTTTAGAAAACTGGAATTTGTTTCACACTTGGATCTAAGAAGTTTCATCTAAAGCGTCATATTTGCGGCACAATATGGAACTAATCTGATAATGCTAAATGAATGCATTTAACGTACTGAATAATATGAAACTAACCTGATATTGTCAAATGACTGCATAAACTGAACTGAACAATGTTTCAACAACTTACAGACTGAATACAACTGCAACTCTGTAGAGCTTATTTGGCAAAGATAGACTGCAGCGCCATCTCTGAGGTAAGATCTGAAACTAATCTGATAATCACAAAAGATGACAAACGATATACTGAGAAAATTTGACAAAGACGGCAACTCTCTAGAGCTTCGTTTGGCAGACATAAACTGCAGCGCCATCTTTGCGGCGCAATTTGGAACTAATCCGATAATGTCAAATGACTAAACTAATTTCTTATGTGTCATGTTTTTGTACAACCACCTTAAACTGATTTTTTGAAAAATATTTTTCTGCAAAAATGAAGAATTCCGCAAAATAATAAATAAGTCAGAAAATTTCAGCCCGATTGGTTCGAAAACAAAAAAGATAGCGTACATTGAAGTTGCACCATGAGTCAGAATTGACCTCAACATCTCAGGAAGGTTAATTTCAAGAGGAGAGTCGAAATAAAGGTCGCAAACGAGTTCATAAAATTTCAATTCAACGTATATATTCTCGACTCGATTAAAAGGCAATTAAAACGAAACTTGAAAATATACCAAACCGGTCAACACATCCAACCGAAACATAGCCAATTGATGCTAACCTCTGATGTCAACAAATTTGGATTCAACCCACTATGCCAGGCCACTCCACTAATCATCACCACTCCCCCGTCGTTAGCTCACTTAAATTCAATCAAATCAAGCATTGCCTTCCAGCTCCACTCGCCAAAATTTAGTCGCAAGCAGACAGTCGTCCACAATGGAAGTCAATTTGCTATACTTAGCCGCGCTACTTTTACTCGTGGCATATCTCTACCGCCTGATAACGTATAATAAGAATTACTTTCACGATAAACCCATTCCCTCACTGCGAGCTCGACCCCTGCTGGGTTCGACCGGCCCGCTACTGTTGAAGCAAGTCACGTTCGCAGACTTCGTTTCATACGTGTACAACAAGTTTCCCGGAGTCAAGTAAGTCGGAAGTTTCAACATTCTAACAAATCACTTACAAAATTCCCCACGCAGAGTCCTCGGGATGTTCGACACCTTGACGCCATTCTTCGTCATCCGCGATCCGGAGCTGATCAAGCAGATAGCAGTCAAGGACTTCGACCACTTCGTAGATCACCGGCCGTTCTTCGGCGAAGCCGATGAGACGGAAAAGCATCCCTATGCCCTGTTCAAACGCGTCCTGTTCACGTTGAACGGTCAACGTTGGAGGAACATGCGGGCCACCTTGAGTCCGGCCTTCACCGGTAGAAAAATGCGACAGATGTTCACCCTGATGGTTGACTGCAGCGAACGAATGTTGCAACACTACGAAGCGTTGATGAGCGGCAAGGGTCACCGGATGGAGGTCGAAGTCAAGGACATGCTGAGTCGATACGGAATCAATGTGATTGCTTCATGCGCCTTCGGCATCGAGGTAAGCAGTCCACCAGCAGTCCAGGGACGTTGATCACGAGTTTATGTACCACGGGAAGCGGATGATGCAAATGGGGAGTCCCATCGTTATAGCGAAGATGATCTTCATGCGAGTGTTTCCGAGTCTGGCCAAGGGCATGGGAATGGATGTGATGGATCGGGAGCAAGCCGTGTATTTTACTAATTTGATCAAGGAGACGATACGGACTCGGGAAAGTAGAGGAATTGTTCGGCACGATATGATCGATCTGCTGCTGCAAGCTCGGAAGGGTACGTTGAAGTATGAAGAGGAACGGGAGGAAGCGGCGGAAGGGTTTGCTACGGTGCAGGAGTCCGACGTGGGTAAGGTGCAGGTAACGAAGGCGATATCGGAAACGGACATGATCGCGCAGTGTTTGATCTTCTTTATTGCTGGGTTTGAGTCCGTTTCAACCTCATCGATGTTCATGATTTACGAATTGATATTGAATCCGGACGTTCAGGAGAAGCTGTACGAAGAAGTCAGGAGGACGTGCGAGGAGCTGAACGGAAAGCCGCTGAGTTACGACGCTTTGCAAGGGATGCGGTACATGGACATGGTCGTATCGGAGACTCTGCGGAAGTGGCCGTTGTCTCCAATCGGGGATCGGTTGTGCGTTCGGGAGTATCAACTGGATGATGGGTGTGGTCTTCGGTTTACGATCGATAAAGGGACGTGCGTGTGGTTTCCCATTCACGGTCTACACCATGATCCGAAGTACTTTCCGAATCCGGAGCGGTTCAATGAGGCAAACAAGGTGAATATTCGAACGGGGACGTATTTGCCGTTCGGGATTGGACCACGAAACTGTATCGGGTCCCGTTTTGCACTGATGGAACTGAAGGCCGTCATGTATCATATGTTGCGGAAGTTTTCGTTCCATCGCAGCGCCAAGACGCAGATTCCGCTGAAGCTCCGGAAGGGTATGAACAATGTAGGCACGGACGACGGGATGCACGTGGAGCTGCGGATGCGGGGAGTTTAGTGATTTTAAGGTTTGGATATTTGAGGGTATTGAATATAAGGTTTTTGAGATATTGCTTAGACTGAAAAGTCGCAAACTCTTTCACTGAATATAAAGCTTTGTATTTGAAAGAAATCCAAGAATGGACCCTCAGTTCGGTTCCAGCTGTGGACACAGTGGCAGTTGAACAGTCGAAAGATGCTGAATTTTCAGTTGAGTTGCCAGATATTCTGCAAAATTGTTTAAAGGTTTGCAAGGTAACCACAACATTTAGGAATGCTATTCATTCAGAGAGAAAGTTTCTTCACGTTTTTCTACAGACTTGAGCAGTTCTCGGGAGTTGAAAGAGATGATAATTACGTAAATTTGCCTGGAGTTATTGGAACTTCTTTGTTCTGAAGTTCTGCAAAGATCTTTGAAGCTCTTGAAGGTAGTCAACATTTATTTCAATTAAGCTAACTCAACACTTACTAAGTGATGTCAGAGAAATTTTCTAAAACTCAGCGATGAACACTGAACATCTTCATATTCGGATTTGATTAAAGTTAGCCAATCAGCCATCAACTGTCATAATTATCACCTGCAGGATGATTTGTTCAAACATAACTGAATGTCTCTTTTACCGCGACCAAACCGGTTCTGCCAAATCGTTATTTATTTATTTCTAATCCAATCTCTAAACATACAACATCAATAAACACAGCTACTGATAACTACTGAGTAATCTTATCTACTTATTTCCGCACCCTCAACGCCACGTGCATTCCATTCTCCGGACCCAAGTTGGTGAAGCCCTTCTTCAACTGCATGGGAATCTGAGTCTTCTCTCCCCGTTCGAACGAGAACTTCAGTAGAATGAAATACATGAAGGCCTTAACCTCCATCAGAGCGAATCTCGACCCCACACAATTCCGGGGACCAATACCGAATGGCATGTACGCGCCCAGGTTGATGTCCCGTTTGTTCTCATCGTTGAACCGCTCCGGATCGAACCTCTCCGGATTCGGGAAGTACTGTGGATCATGGTGCAACCCAGCGGCCGGGAACCACACGCACGTTCCCTTATCGATCGTGAACCTCAAACCTTGGCCATCGTCGACCGTGTAATCCCGCACGCAGAGTCGATCGACCGCCGGAGCCAAGGGCCACATTCTCATCGTTTCCGAAACAACCATATCCATGTACTTCATCTTCTGCAACACATCGTAGGTCAGTGGCTTTCCTCCGAGTTCCTTGTCTGTCTGCTGAACTTCTTCGAACAGCTTCTGCTGAACCTCCGGATTCCGCACTAGCTCATATGTCATGAACATGGCAGCCGTCGACACTGTATCGAATCCACCGAGGAAGAATATCAAACACTGCGCGATCATTTCCGCTTCCGTCATCCGCTTTGTCACATCTACTTTGCCCATGTCCGATTCCTGAACGGTTGCGAAGCCTTCCTGATCCTCCTTTTCCTCCTGATGCTTCAGCATACCCTTTCGAGCTTGCAGCAGCAAGTCGATCATATCGTGTCTGACGATACCCTTACTTTCGCGGGCGTTGATCGTCTCTCGGAACAGCTGCGAGAAGTATTCCGCTTGTTCTCGATCCAGCAAATCGATACCAAACCGCGCAGCCAGTTTCGGGAAAATACGCATCGCCATCATCCTGGCGATCACAATCGGCCTTGAAAATCCCATCATTCGCTTCCCGTGGTACAAGAATTCATGATCCTGTTCCTTGAAGCAATCGACCTTGATCCCGAAGGCACAGGAAGCGATCACGTTGATACTGATCCGGCTGAACAGATCCTTCACCTCGATGTCCACCCGCCCGGATCCCTTCGCCCGTTCCTGGTAATGTTGCACCATTCCGTCACAGCAGTCGGTTAGGAGCGAGAACATCTGCCGCATCTTGCTTCCAGTGAAGGCCGGACTCAACGTCGCACGCATCTCCTTCCATCGCTGTCCGGTCATCGCAAACAGGGTCTTCCGGAACAGAGCATTCGGATGGTCTCCACTCGCCGCGTCGTCAATTCCGAATGTTGGTCGGTGGTCCACGAAAAAGTCGAAGTCCTTGATGCCGATCTGCTTGATCAGTTCCGGATCGCGAATTACGAAGAAAGGGGTGATCGTTTCGAACATCCCGAAGATTCTGCGTAGATGAAATCAGGAGTTACATCAGGACTTGGTGGGAGCTCGACGCTACTTACTTGACTCCGGGGTATTTGTTGTACATTGATTGGATGAATTCCGGGAAGGTGACCTTCTTGAAAAGCAGAGCTGCGGAAGCTCCGAAGAAAGGTCGCACCGCCATCGAAGGGATTGGCTTATCGTGAAAGTAGTCATCATTGCGCGTTATCCAGCGGTAGAGGAAAGCGAGAATCGCCACTAGCACTGCTAGGTGAAAAAGATCCACTTCCATTCTGGTTGAAGTGTGTTACGGAACTGACTGGCCATGATGGCCACGGGTTTCAATTTAAATCATGATAAATGGATTTCGTTGATTGCCAAATGGGGTTCTGAAGTCGTTGAGGGTGGTTGCTGAAGGAGAGTTGAAATTTTGTAGCCCCATTGGCAATCAGTGCTTCACGGTGGGTGATAACAAAAATGCACTGTCATGGTCAAGGGAGTGTGTGATTGTTGTCAAGTTATCAAGTAAACAACGATTCGATAAGCATATATGTAGGTGAGTGGAAAATTTAGTCTAATGGAAGCAGAATTATCAGAGACATTCCCGTTTTGGGCATCAATAAGATTCGCAATCACGGTGAACCAGAGGTTCTCAACGGTTTAGATTGGGCGAATTTTTGATTGGATGCAATTATGATTTGAATAATAGCGAGCGTGAAATTGATTGGCCACTTCAAGATTGGGAACTGAAGAAGGTTCAGTCGTAGTTGGGTTAGTTTATCTCACTAGATTCATTTTGTGGCTTTCGAACCCATTTTGCCCAGGGATTTCCAGCAAATTCGAAACTCAACGATTTCTTCGTTTGCACCACCTTGAAACGGCATTCAAGCCCTCAATCTGACTAATCACGACCTCAGTCGAAGCTCGATATGGATTCCATCTCTCGGTACAACGTCGAACCCTTTCATCAGAACCGGTGGAACCTCGGTCTTGCTACACCTCTCGAACGAAAAGCTACCCAACATGTAGTACAGAATGGTTTTCACCTCGGCTAGGGCAAACCTCGATCCGATACAGTTCCTTAGACCAATCCCAAACGGTATGTAGGCACTGGGGTTGATGCTCCCTTTCCATTCATCACTGAATCGCTCGGGGTTGAACTTCTCCGGCTCCGGGAAGTACATGGGATCATGGTGCAGGGCTTGGATCGAGAACCACAGAGCCGTTCCCTAACTCCGTGTCCTTCATCCAACTGGTAGTCCTTAGTGCATATTCGATCAATCAATGGAGCAGGCGGCCATTTACGAAGCACTTCCGATACCACTATGTCCATGTATTTCATCTTCTGAACCGCGTCGTACGTCAGTGGCTTCCCATCTAGGAACGATCGAGTTTCTTGGACTTCTTCGTACAACTTCTGCTGAATGTCCGGGTTGATTGCCAGCTCGAATACGGCAAAGAGAAGGGTAGTCGATACAGTGTCGAATCCAGCCAGCAGGAAGATCAAGCACTGTGCGACCAACTCTACGTCCGTCATCGTCGAAGCACCTTGTGCTTCGCCGACTTCCGATTCCTGAGCCGTGGCAAACCCTTCCTGCTGTGCTTCCTTCTCCTGTTGTTGTTTCAGAGTTCCTTTCCTAGCCTGCATCAAAAGATTCACCATGTCCGGTCGAACGATTCCTTGCTTCTCCCGTTCCTTGATTGCACTCAAGATCAAATTTTTGAAGTAGGTATTCTGCGCCTCATCGATAACGTCCCATCCTGCGGTCCCGTTGATCGGATCTCCTCCACGTAGTGTCGGACCGGTTGTTCCGTACAGTTCACGATAAGCTCGAACATCTGCCGCATCTTGCTTCCGGTGAAGGCCGGACTCAGTGTTGCCCGCATCGTCTTCCACCGCTGGCCAGTCAGCGAAATCAGCATCTTGCCACTCAAGAGATTCGGATGATCGTACTGCGAGCTCCCGAACGCCGGTAGATGATCTACGAAGTGATCAAAGTCCTTCACAGCCAGCTTCTTGATCAGCTCCGGATCGCGAATCACATACACCGGTGTCATCAAGTCGAACATGCCGAAAACTCTGAAATCTGAGACTAGTTAAGCAGCGTTTTCGACCAGAAATGATCCGGACTTACTTGACATTCCGGAACTTGTTGTAGATCGTTGGGATGAACTCGCCGAGTGGAACTCGCTGCAGCATCAGATCGCCAATACTTCCCAGAAGAGGCTGGACGGCGAACGATGGGATCGGTTTCTTGCAGAAATAGTCGTTGTTTTTCGTTACGAGGTAGTAGAGGGCGGCCAGAATAGCGACAAACGTGCCGAAATGAACAAGGTAGACCTCCATCTTACGAGTACTGGGTTAGATTGAGTATGTTTTTATGAACCGCTTTTTTAAGAACAATTCAGTAGTTGTTGTTATGTGCTATGCTCCATATATGGAACGAAGCACGCGTAGAAGCATTGATAGGAACTAAATGGTTTGAGATAAGAAAGGCGGGAGCCCATCGTTTACCTTCGTTATTTACCGGTTCATGGGATTGTTATCAGAAGATGTTTCTATCATTAAGGCGAAGAGGCGAACATTTCACAATGCATTGAAATCAATTTATCATGTTGTTAGGAGAGATTCATTTAAATCACACGAGAGTGCACTGCTTTTTCATCTCTACTCTGGATGGTGCATAAATTCCCTGTTATTTTTGGAATTTATGTTCACTGTAATTATGAGAAAACATCATCTTCGACATGGCATAGCCAAAAAGTGTTGATCTCCACGAATCAAGCATCTAAGCGGAAGTTGCCATTTGTATTTGTTTCTAATACTTCCTATAACCAATCGGTCGAAATACTTCAATTTTCACACGTTTAAAGAATAGAAAAAGAGAAGCTCTTTTGATATTTAAGAGCTTGATTATATTTTCAATAATTGGAATGGTCTCACCGATAACTCAGATTTGTTAAAACTTACTGATAAACTCAAGTCGATTTCTTTGGGTGTTATTATTTCGCAGAAATTCATCCCAAATATCATTGCTAGTTTTATGAAGGTTTTATAGCATTCTCGAAGTTTCAACCAGTCTCTTCAAAACTCTTAAAACAGTAATTATAGACGGTTCCAGAAAATATAAATACACTAATGATTAACCGTCATTTCATAATGTGTGCAGTATTCAATCAACTTTTGGCTGCGTCGGCAGTTGCCGTTTGCATTTGTTTCCAATTCTTCTAATAACCAATTGGTCGAAACACTTCAATTTCACCAATCAATCTTCACACGTTTAAAGAATAGAAAAGAAGGGTTCTTTTGATATTTGAGAGATTCAATATATTTTCAATAATTGGAATGGTCTCACCGATAACTCAGATTCGTTTAAACTTACTGATAAACTCAAGTCGATTTCTTTGGGTGTAATTATTTCGCAGAAATTTGTCCCAAATATCATTGCTAGTTTTATGAAGGTTTTATAGCATTCTCGAAGTTTCAACCAGTCTCTTCAAAACTCTAAAAACAGTAATTATAGACTGTTCCAAAAAATATAAATACACTAATAATTAACCGTCAATTCGAAATGCGTGCAGTATTCAACCAACTTTTGGCTGCGTCCTGTTGAGCTCTGCGAATGAAGCATCTAATCAGAAGTTACCATTTGCAATTGTTTTCGATACTTCTAATAACCAATCGTTCGAAACACTTAAATTTTCACACGTTTTAAGAATAGAAAAGAAGGGCTCTTTTGATATTTGAGAGCTTGAAAATGTTTTCAATAATTGGAATGGTCTCACCGATAACTCAGATTTGTTAAAACTTACTGATAAATTCAAGTCGATTTCTTTGAGTGTAATTATTTCGCTGAAATTTATCCAAAATATCATTGCTAGTTTTATCAAGATTTTATAGCATTCTCGAGGTTTCAACCAGACTCTTCAAAATTCGTAAAACAGTAATTATATACTGTTCCAAAAAATATAAATACACTAATGATTACCCGTCCAATCAAAATGCGTTCAGTATTCAACCAAATTTTGGCTGCGTCCTGTTGTTTACATCCAAATTTCACAGATGTTGCCATATTTTTTCAGTTTTTCGCACAGAACTTTGAAAATGCGTGGTTTTTCTCTCCAGCAAAGAAACCGCATCAGTGGTCTTTCGATCAGAAAACTAGCCAAGGGAGAAGGTCGGAGCAGTTCAAACCGCATTACGGAAGTATCAACAAAAGTTCTCTTTCGTAGATTTCCCGAGACGGGTTAGAAACCCCAGTCCCGCTGACCGTACAATCGACAGAAAGTTAGAGTTATGCGTGCCAAGACGAGAATGGACCTGCAGACTCGTCGGAAGCAGAAGCAGCCAAAATCGAACCTCCAAACAGGCTGAATCGGTGAAACCGAGAGCTCGAAAGCTGTACGACAAACTGCTGACCAAAACATCGGGCCGGACGATGAAACCTTAATTAAACTTGATAGTAACATTCTGCTGTGGTCCCGAAGGGAAAGGATGTTCTTGGATCAGCGAAAGCCATTTACACACAACCACACAGCCATTAAGAGATAATCATGGGATATTGTAAATCATCCAAACTGTCCTGGAGTTCATAATGTAACATCTATTATTATAACAGTAGCTTTATGCGCTAGAAAAAGCAACGATATGAGTTCAATCATTTTCAATGAATGTCTTGGAAGACCAACAGACATTGTGAGATAATCTTGGGATATTCTAATTATCAAACTGTGCTGGAGCTCAGAACTTCAGATCTACTATTGTAACCGTAGCTTTATCCGCTATACAAAGTTACGATATGAAGTCAATCATATTCAATGAATGCCTGGAAGACTAACAGACACTATGAGATAATCATGGGATATTCTTATCATCCAAACTGTCCTGGAGTTCAGCACTTAACATCTACTGTCCGTTGTACAAAGTTCAATCATGTTCAATGAATGTTCAGGAACACCAACAGACACTATGAGATAATCGTGGGATATTTAATTTCATCCAAACTGTTCTGGAGCTCAGAACTGAAGATCTGCTGTTGTAAAATTGGCTTTATCTGCTATACAAAGGTCCGATATGTATTCAATCACAATCAATTAACGTCTTGAAAGACCAACAGACATTATGAATTAATCATGGGATATTCTATGTAACCTAAATTGGATATGTTTGAAGATGTATTTTAACTTTTTACATCCTTAGCTACTGTTACTATTGAAGATTTTAAGTTTTAAAGACCAGTTTTGATAGCCTGAAACTAACAAGTTTTTTCTTATGATGTTACTGGACGTTTCAGAATATCCATTGCATATGTTTGAATATTTATCGTAGCTTTATATAGCTCAAAAGCTACGCTTACTACTGTATAACTTAAGGTCTGAACTCAAGGTCAGTTCTTATGAACTTAAACATCCCGAAGCTTTTTGATAATAAACTCTAGATTCAATATGACGTTTTCAAAGACCTTCCCTATTTTCCGGAGCTTGCCCTTCATAATCGCCCAGAATTTTTCTATTGGGCGAACTGCGAAGAGGTTGCGTAATGCCACGATGCCACATCTGACCAAAACCGAGTGTCACCTTCGTTGAACCGGAGGAATGCTGCAGGCGCTTCTGGGGGCATACTATGTGACCCTTGATCATGCCGATCGTTATGTACGGTTTGCTGAATTTGCCACACCCAAAGATTGCCTGTCATACCAAGTACCTCTCCATGAACTTCTCCAGAACGTCCGTATCGAATGGTTTGGATTGCGCTTGAAGTAGTCCCTCAAAACATTACACTCTAAACTAAAACTGAAATTCCGTCCCATTTGTTCCCATGCAATAAAAAGCATACACAAAAGAAAGTGTTGCATTTTTTTCGAGTACAATCTTTTTCGTTCTTATCTATTTGAAATTTTCAGCTGTCAAAGTTCGTTACAAGAATGAACTGAATTAGTCTACTACTAAATTGTTTTCCTATTTTCATTCTTTGTCTTATATACTAATTTTACATGTTCTAAGAGTTTTAGCCCAATGGGTTCTTCAGTTTTGATTCATGTGTTTAGTGTGTTTTTAGATCAGCCCTTGGGGCATTTTTTGTTGAAATTTGAAAATTTGAAAAATATCTCGTCCATTCGTTACGGCAGACACAATGAATGGTCAAATCTACGTGAAGGAATGTCTGCAAAAAAGGTTGTTAGACTTGATCAAACAGCATAACAAGTCTGCAATATTTTAGCCTGATCTTGCCTCCTGCCATTGCTTTAAATATGCACTAGAGTGGTACAAAAAGAACAATGTCGTATTTGTACCAAATGAGATGAATCCACCCAACTGCCCAGAGATTCGCCCTATCGAAACTTTCTGGGCTTTGATGAAGCGGATAGTGTTGAAAAATTTAAGAAAGATCAGACAAAAGTGGTGAAAATGGTAGGAGAAAGCACTGTGCAAAAGCTTATGAGTATTGTTAAGGGAAAAGTTAGAGAACTCGCCTGCCCTACGAAAAATCAAGCAAATTGAAATGAAGATGGCAAAAGAACATTGTTATTTACTATGTTTGAGAACAAAGTAATCAAAAATCACAGAATGGTTTTTTTTATTTGAGAAAGAAAGTGTATTTATATTTTTCGGAACAGTCTATAGTACTTGAACATTTTTGTTTTGAAATGACAGGTTTTTCGCTTTGGTGAGGCGAATGAACGAATGAACCAAGGCACAGCCAGTTAAATTGTGGAAGACATGCAAACTTCACAGTCCTTTTAGGTTTCAACAGTCTTATGCTTTCACTCGATCTTCTTGTGGATTTCTTCGGACTATGGACTAAGCTTTCTATGGACTTTTCCCAGATTTTTATTTACACATCTTGCAAAACGACCCGAGGACATCTTCCACAGAACATTCTTGTGGATCGCGAATAGGTCTTAACCTGGCTAAAAACATCCACGACCTGGACGAGATTATCGGGACCAGGATTGACCGCCTCGATAAGGTGGTCGATTCTTGTCCTGAAGCAGAACGATCATTGCAGGCCGTACATTAGCGGAAGTGTTCCAGTTCTTCCTCCTCGGTTGAAGTCTACCTAATTAGTAGCGGGACCAGGCTCTCCAGAACTGCTGCCATAACAATTGCAAATATTGCCAGCGCACAAGTCAGCTATTATTCAGCTCCTGGTACTGCAACCAATGAAAAAGTGAGCTGGAGTCATCACTTCAGGATCAGCCGGGTATCCAGATATGGCAAAATTAGGCCTCAAATTGGTAATAGCTTCAATCTAGCACGGTATCGTTGTCATTCTCTCAAAGTATAGCGTGTTATTACCAATAACTCTTTTCAGATGCGTCTTAGTACACTTCATGGTAACCTCCCAAAGACCATCGAACTCGCACCGATTTGGCGTAATGAAGTGCTCTTTGGGTCCTCCCTTAGCTCAGTCCGTAAAGGCGCAGCTACAAAGCAATACCTAAAACAGCGACGGATGCCTGGAATAATCTGAAAACGACGTTTCAAGACTGCGGAAGATTAGTTCGCTGTGGAGCTAGAAGACTGTTCGCCCGTTGAGGAGTATGTCGACGAAATCATGTCTACGAGGCACAAGTTGCAAGACATTGGTTTCGTGTAGGACGACGAATGGCTGTCGCTGGTTCGGCTGATGAAACTTCTGAAGCAATACGAGCTGATGAAAATGAGGCTGGACGCCTCAGGGATCAAGCTCTCGGTGGATACAGGTGAAGTCGAAAATCCTGCAAAATGTCACCATCGATTTGGATTCCAACCCAAGCAACTCATTCATTCATCAGCTCTGACGCACCAGTCACTGGATGCTTCAAGTACTCGAGATTCGAGACTGGTTCGTGCACTCTTCGAGTAGAGACCGCAGCTCACTGTGCAACTCAGTTGCCATTCTTTTCTCGTGGATGTACGTCTCCACGATCACCCGTTGATTCTCATAGCGTTCGGAGAGAACAGTCCAGGCTTGAGCGTAGTTAGGCTTTCGCACCAAGGAGACCTGCCACCAAAGCCTTGTTGAGGTTGTATAACTTACCGCCTAAGTACAATGCTAACGGAAACGAATCGGCAAACGGCAAGCAAGAGGCTTAGATCTAGTCTGTTTTCTTTCCTACACGCAGGCTTACTTAGATCGGGCGTTTCCGCTGCCTTTCAGCTTCCGTTATCATTGTGCTTGGGTCATTAATGGCATCGGAATCACGGGACTGCGGCATTACGTCCTGAAACATGGTCTTAAATTTTGGTCACTTCGTGTACACACCATCGAAAATGGGAATTGGTGCCTTTAATGAATGCTCAAGAATAAGGACTTGCAGCAGAGGTGTGGATCGAGTGATGTGTGTCGTCCGAGTATCAGGGACGCTCTCGAGTCCCTTCGAATCTCGGAGAGGGTTACGGCAAGGTGATGGATTGTCATGTTTGTTGTTTAACATTGCACTGGAGGGTGTGATTCGAAGAGCTGGGATGGCACGATCTTCAGGAAGTCTGTCCAACTATTTCGCTTCGCCGACGACGTTGATATCGTAGCACGTAACTTTGAGACGATGGCGGAAACGTTCATCGGACTTAAGGCTGAAGCTGGTAGGATTGGGCTTGTGATTAATGCGTTGAAAACAAAATACATGAAGGTAAGAGGCTCACGATAAGACAATGTTAGCCTCCCAGCACGAGTTCAGATCGATGGTAGGCGAATTCGTGTATCTGGGCTCATTGGTGACCGCCGATAACGACACAGGCAGAGAAATACAAAGGCGCATTATGGCTGGCAATCGTGCCTATTTTGGACTCCGAAGGCCGCTAAGATCGAACAAAGTTCGCCGAACCACAAAGTTGACCATCTACAAGACATTAATTAGACCGGTAGTTCTCTACGGCCACGAAACATGGACATTGCTAGGGGAGGACCAACGCGCCCTTGGAGTCTTTGAACGGAAGGTGCTGCGTACCATCTACGGTGGAGTGCAGATGGAAGACGGAACGTGGAGGAGGCGAATGAACCACGCATTCGGAAAAAATCGGTCGACTACGATGGGCTGGGCATGTCATAAGAATGTCGGACGACAGCCCTGTGAAAATGGTTCTCGAAAACGAACCAACAGGTACAAGAAGAAGAGGCGCGCAACGAGCAAGGTGGATCGATCAAGTAGAAGGCGACCTGCGGACCCTCCGCAGATAGCGCGGCTCGCGAGTGACAGCCATGGACCGAATAGAATGGAGACAACTTCTGTGTACAGCAGAGGCCACGCCGGCCTTAGTCTGATTGGTAAGGTAAGGTAAGGCAGAAGTGTGGTCGAAATAATTCTCAAAACGTATACTTTACTTGTGCCTTTAACTCATCGTTCGGAACTATTGCAACAATCTCACTATGGTATTTCGAGTACTCGGTGACTTGATCGAATGTGACCAAATTTGTTGCGGCAGGTGTCGGGTTTCGTGCTAACCCTAGAACCCTAGAAAGTCCGAACTAGAAGCTCTTGTCGGCGTACTTTGTACCGCCATTTGATCTTAACGCTGATCTGCCTCAGCAAAAAAATAGGTTACATGTCCCTTGGATCGGCCTAATATGCAGCGATCGATTACGTTTTGTATTAAAACTCAAAAAGTATTTTGAACTATAAGAGATATTCAAGTAGTTATCCACTAGCTTAGATAAGTTTTATAAGGTGTTTGGGAGAATGTGAAACGAAAAGTTACACAACTCATTGCTGTGTGATGGATGACAAAATATACGTCAACGCTGACCTCCAACAAATTCCAGGACAGGAATTTTACACCGGAAAAGATATTCAAAGTGGAGTATTTAAAGTATCACATATTCGGCACATTTATTCCACCGCTAGGTCGCAGAACGTTTATATAAAGGCACTAACGTCAGATGTGATACTGGTGGTGTAAGCCGCAATTCACTCTTTGCCTTCCTATTTTCCCTATTTTCAATCAAAGGGAAACGACTAGCACTACACTTTTCATTTTCGTAGCAACTTATTTGCTTTTGATTTGCTCATAGTAAAATGCTTGTTCGCGACAAAATCTGGACAGATTAAATGTGGAATAAAACAAATTAGCTGACAAGATGCATTTTTTATTCATTAAATTGTGCATTAGTAGTCATCTTAAAACTAATTACAGTTACTTAACTAAGCTGCATGAAGAAACTAGCTGAAGAAACACTTGACTTGAGAACCTTCATAAAACCTATTCGCTGCCACCTGTGATAGCTGTGGTTGGTTTTTGTTGTTTTGCTTTGTTCGATTCTCTGCTGTTCTGATTTGTTTAGCAGTATATAATATCCAAGAAAAAAGATCTAGTGTTCCAGGAAATTTTGTTTATAGAAAAATATCAGAAACAAATTAAGTTTTATGTAAATCATATGGGCATGTAATTTTATGGTGAATATTGACACGATAAAACCTGAAAATCAATGTGCCTTTCAACAACAAAAACAAAATTGAAACAAATATATTCGATAAATTAATCATGAATTTCCTGAAAATTTATGAAATTCAATCTGGTTGTAATTGGTCTCCAATTAACAGTCTATTTGCCTCATATTTAATATTTGGTGTATTTATTTTTCCACATTTCAATGATTTCTTATATTTCAATATGGCGATTGAAAGTAATCACAGTTTTTTTTTTCAGAAAGCCAACTTATCTTCGCAATGGCTACTATAAAACTGTTTGGTCATTTGGTGACTTCCCTCAATGCCAATTTGCCGTGTAATGCATTTACTGGAGGCAAAATGGTTTTAAAATGCTTTTTCAACTGACCATAATATGAATGAGTCCTAAAATGGCATTTCAAAACAGCATTTTACGAGTTCATAAAGTCAAAAAAAACCTTTGATAGGAGTAAAAGGAATTTTAGAAGACGAAGTTTTAAGATCGTTTTAATGCAGCTGTGTAGGTTCTTATAAACCTGACTAAAATATAAAACCTTTTGACACCTCTTGCTGCCATAATAAAGCAAAATTGATTTCCAGTGGCGTTCATAAAACTTTAATAATACTTATTTAAGCTGGATGGTTTTGGCAATGTTACTTGGGTTGGGCTGCCGCATGATGGGTTTAACATGATTAGGGCTAATCATACATTAACACGTGAAAACTAGGTCATCAGAAGATATTTTGAGGATTTTTGACCATACTGGCTACTAACAGAGGCGCTGCGGGATCCGAGTTCCTCCGGAAAAGTGGCCATTCAAATCTTTTCCAAAACCTGGCTTACGACATATCAAATTACATAATATTTAAAACCTTGTCCTTTGTGGACAGTCTGAAGGTGTCTGACCATACTCGTCACTTAGGGAGGCCCTGCGAGATCCGAGTTTCTCCGGAATAGTGGTCATATTCAAATCTTATTCAAAACCTGGCTTGCGACAACTCAAACTTCATGATTTTGCAAAACTAGGTCATGATTAAACGTTTTGAAAATTTCTGACCATACTGGCCACTTAGGGAGACTCTGCGGGATCCAGGTTCCTCCCGAAAAGTGGCCATAATCAATTTTTTTTTCAAAAACCTGGCTTACGATTTATCAAATTTTTATAATTTGGAAAACTAGGTCTTCAGAGGACATTCTGAGGATACTTGACCATACTGGCCACCTAAAGGGGCCTTACGAGATCCGAATTCCTCCGGGAAAGTGGCCATCTTCAAATCTGCTCCAAAACCTGGCTTGCGACATATCAAACTTTGATTTTGCAAAAATAGATCTTAAAAGGACGTTTTGAGAGTGTCTGACCATACTCTCTGCTTAGGGTGGCCCTCCCGGATCCGAGTTTTCCAGGAAAGTGGCCATTTTTCGAAACCTGGCTTGCGACATATCAAACTTTATGATTTTGCAAAAATAGGTCTTCGGAGGATTTTTTACCATACTGGCCACTTAGGGAGGCCTTGCGAGATCCGAGTTTCTCCGGAAGAGTGGTCATATTCAAATCTTTTTCAAAACCTGGCTCGCGACATATCAAACTTCATGATTTTGCAAAACCTTGTCTTAAGAGGACATTTTGAGAGTGTCTGACCATACTACTCGCTTAGGGAGGCCCTGCGAGATACGAGTTATTCCGGGAAGGTGGTCATATACAAATCTTCTCCAAAATCTGGCTTGTGACATATCAAACTTTATGATGTTGAGAAAATAGGTCTTGGGAGGACATGCTGAGGATTTTTGACCTTACCGGCTACTTAGGGAGGCCCTGCGAGATCCGAGTTCCTCCAGGAAACTGATTATATTCAATTCTTTTTTTTTCAAATCCTGGCTTGCGACATATCAAACTTCATGATTTTGCAAAATTAGGTAATGAAAAAACGTTTTGAAAATTTCTGACCGTACTGGCCACTTAAGGAAACTCTGCGGGATCTACGTTCTTTCGGAAAAATGGTCATATTCAATTTTTGTTTTCAAAATCAGGCTTGCGATTTATCAAATTTTTTAAATTTGGAAAACTAGGTCTTCAGAGGACATTCTGAGGTTGCCTGACCATACTGGCCACTTAAAGAGGCCCTGCGAGATCCAAATTCCTCCGGGAAAGTGGCCATATTCAAATCGTTACCAAAACCTGGCTTGCGACGTATCAAACTTAATGATTTTCTAAAATTTGTCTTTGGATCAATGCAGATCAATATCGTTTTCTACCCAGGCTGAACCCTGATCTGCATTGCTCGAAGTATCAACGAAATCTATAAAAATAGTACGAAGAAGAAGGACGAATTGCAAAACTGAGGAGAGGTCTTCTTTGTTTAATTTATCTTACGATCATAAGCAGTACGATAAAGTTTCCTGGAAAATAATTTGATTAGCTTTGTGGTAAGAAATTCAATAAGAATGTCCTCCAAAGACAAAGTTTTGCAAAACCATGAAGTCAGATATGTCGCAAGCCAGGTTTTGGCAGCGATTTGAATATGGCCTCATTTCCAGAGGAACTCGGATTCCGCAGGGCCTCCTTAAGTGGCCAGTATGGTCAAACACCCTCAGAATGTCCTCCGAAGACCAAGTTTTGCAAAATCATGAAGTGAGAAATGTCGCAAGCCAGGTTTTGGAAAAGATTTGAATATGGCCACTATCCCGAGGAATTCGATCCCGAAGGTGTCCAAGTGGTCAGAAATTCTCAAAACATTTTCTCATGATCTAGTCATGCAAAATCCTGAAGTTTGATGAGTCGCAAACCAGGTTTTGGAAAAGACTTGAATATGGCCACTTTTCCGGAGGAACTCGGATCCCGCAGGGTCTTTTTGAGTGGCCAGTATCAGAAATTCTCAAAATTTCTTCTGAGGACCTAGTTTTGCTAAATAATGAAGTTTTATATAGCGCAGGATATGTTCTGGACAAAATTTCGAGCGATCGCAATTCCCTTCTTTGGAAGAAAAGTGACAATTCAATGAACCATTGCCGTACACTTATTTGAATACTACCAAAGAATATCTCGACGATATCGATTTTCTTTCTATCAATTAAAACACCTCAAACTCAATAAAAAATATTGTTGGAACTACGGGTTTACTTCCCTTCTACCTAGGTCTAAGTTGAATATGTATTCCATTCTTCGGGACTATGTCAAAAGGTTTAACCTGGAACGGTGGCAATTCGGTTTCGCTACACCTCTCGAACTTGAAACTACCCAGCATGTAGTACAGAACAGTTTTCACCTCGGCTAACGCAAACCTCGATCCGATACAGTTCCTTGGACCAATCCCAAACGGTATGTAGGCACCGGTGTTGATGCTCCCTTTCCGTTCGTCACTGAATCGCTCCGGATCGAACTTCTCCGGCTCCGGGAAGTACTTGGGATCGTGGTGGAGGGCTTGGATCGGAAACCACAGGGCCGTTCCCTTTTCCATCGTGTACTTCACGCCGTTTCCTTCGTCCAACTCGTAGTCCTTGGTGCATACTCGATCAATGGAAGGTGCCGGTGGCCATTTACGAAGCACTTCCGATATCACCATGTCCATGTATTTCATCTTCTGAACCACATCGAAGGTTGGCGACTTTCCATCTAGGAACGATCGAGTTTCTTGGACTTCTTCGTACAATTTTTGCTGAATGTCCGGGTTGATTGCCAGCTCAAATACGGCAAAGAGAAGGGTAGTCGATACAGTGTCGAATCCAGCCAGCAGGAAGATCAAGCACTGTGCGACCAACTCTACGTCCGTCATCGTCGAAGCACCTTGTGCTTTGCCGACTTCCGACTCTTGAACAGTGGCAAATCCTTCCTGCTGTGGTTCTTTCTCCTGTTGATGTTTCAGAGTCCCCTTTCTAGCCTGCATCAAAAGATTCACCATGTCCGGTCGAATGATTCCTCGACTTTCCCGTTCCTTGATTGCACTCAAGATCAAATTTTTGAAGTAGGTATTTTGCGCCTCATCGATAACGTCCCAGCCAAAGAAAGCCATCAACGCCGGAACCAATCTGTGGCCTATGAACCGTAGTACAGCAGATGGTCGGCCGAAATCCAGCATTTTCTTCCCATTGCTGAAGAACTCATTGTTCCGATCGCGGGACGAATCAACCTGAATTCCGAACGCACACGTCGCGATCACATCGTTCGCAAACCTACCGAACACGTCCTTCATTTCGTACACCTTCGGTCCTGTCGATCGCATTTCGTCTTCGTAATACCGCACTGATTGTTCCGTACATTCCACGATCAGCTCGAACATCTGCCGCATCTTGCTTCCGGTGAAGGCCGGACTCAGTGTTGCCCGCATCGTCCTCCAACGCTGACCGGTCAGCGAGAACAGCGTCTTGCCGCTCAAGAGATTCGGATGATCGTAATGCGAGTTTCCAAACACCGGTAGATGATCTACGAAGTGATCAAATTCTTTCACACCCAGCTTCTTAATCAGCTCCGGGTCACGAATCACATACACCGGGGTCATCAGGTCAAACATACCAAACACTCTGAAATCGAATCGTGTTAAAAGCGTTCCTGTTTTCTGGGATTACCTGGACTCACTTGACACACGGGAACTTATCGTAGATGTTCTGGACGAAGTCAGCGAAGGGGACTCGCTGCAGTATCATATCGCTGACGCTCCCGATGAGAGGCGTAACGGCCAGCGATGGGATCGGTTTCTCGTGGAAGTAGCCATTGTTTTTCGTCAGAAGATGGTACAGGGCGGCCAGAATGGCGACGAAAGCGCCGAAATAGAGCAGATCGACTTCCATCGCCCGAGTGTCGTTCTCGACTGAATATGCAATTGTCTTCACCCCGAAAATTGACTTGATTAGATTAAATTGGCTACCGGCGTTAGGCGGCGCGTTCCATATAAGGAGACTGTTGTATGCGATAAGCGTGTTCGGTTTGGAGATAGGAAGGCCTGCTGCCCGTGTTTGGTGATGACTGGTCCAATAACATTGGGTAGGGGAAGATGTGGCGAGATGCGCCAAGGTGCAAAAGGTGTTTTCCTTCTATCTTTCTCTTGCTTCAGGGGGTGATTTAACCGTTTCTGCCCATCGCCAAGTTCACGATTATGTGATAAGCATATAGGGAAACACCTCTTACAGCGTGTCTGAGGCTGTTATCAGAGCTTCCCCAGTCCACAGGTCCACAGCAATTTGCTCTTCGTAATTGAATTTCTTTCGGTAGATCCAAACACACACACCACCTCTTATCAAAATCAACAAATCGTATATTTCTATCACCTAACTCACTTCACCCTCGGTCTGAATTCAATATGCATCCCATTCTGCGGGATAACGTCGAATCCGTTCATCAGAACCGGCGGCACTTCGGTCTTGCTGCACCTCTCGAACGAAAAGCTACCCAACATGTAGTACAGAATGGTTTTCACCTCGGCTAGGGCAAACCTCGATCCGATACAGTTCCTCGGGCCAACTCCGAACGGCATGTAGACTCCGGTGATGATGCTCCCTTTGCGTTCATCACTGAACCGCTCCGGATCGAACTTCTCCGGCTCCGGGAAGTACTTGGGATCGTGATGCAGGGCTTGCGCTGGGAACCACAGCGCCGATCCCTTCTCTATAGTGTACCTCACGCCATTTCCTTCGTCCATCTCGTAGTCCTTGGTGCATTGACGATCGATTGCGGGAAGTGATGGCCATTTACGAAGCACTTCCGACACCACCATGTCCATGTATTTCATCTTCTGAACCGCATCGTACGTCAACGACTTGTTGTTTAAGTAAGATCGAGTTTCCTGGACTTCTTCGTACAACTTCTGCTGAATGTCCGGGTTGACTGCCAACTCATATGTAGCAAAAAGGAGCGTAGTCGATACAGTGTCGATACCAGCCAGTAGGAAGATCAAGCACTGTGCGACCAACTCTACGTCCGTCATCGTCGAAGCACCTTGTGCCTTACCGACTTCCGATTCCTGAACCGTGGCAAACCCTTCCGACTGTGCTTCCTTCTCTTGTTGATGTTTCAAAGTTCCTTTCCTAGCCTGCATCAAAAGGTTCACCATGTCCGGTCGAACGATTCCTTGCCTCTCCCGTTCCTTGATCGCACTCAAGATCAAGTTTTTGATGTATGTATTCTGCGCCTCATCGATAACATCCCAGCCAAAGAAAGACATCACCCCTGGAACCAATCTGTGTCCCATCAGTCTTAGTATAACGGAAGGCCTGTTGAACTCCAGCATTTTCTTCCCATGGCTGAAGAACTCATTGTTCCGATCGCGGGACGAATCAACCTGAATTCCAAACGCACAAGTTGCGATCACATCGATAGCGAACCGGCAGAACATGTCCTTCATTTCGTAAACCTTCGGTCCCGTTGATCGCATCTCATCTTCGTAGTACCGCACCGATTGCTCCGTACAGTTCACGATCAGCTCGAACATCTGCCGCATCTTGCTTCCGGTGAAGGCCGGACTCAGTGTTGCCCGCATCGTCTTCCACCGCTGGCCAGTCAACGAGAACAGCGTCTTGCCACTCAAGATATTCGGATGCTCACACTGTGAGTTTCCAAACAGCGGGAGATGATCTACGAAGTGATCAAAGTCCTTCACGGCCAGCTTCTTGATCAGTTCCGGATCGCGAATCACATACATCGGCGTCATCAGGTCGAACATGCCAAACACTCTGAAATCGGACTAAGTTAAACAGCGTTTTCGATCGGAAATGATCCGGACTTACTTGGCATTCGGGAACTTGTTGTAGATCGTTCGAACGAACTCACCGAACGGAACTCGCTGCAGCATCAGATCGCCAACACTCCCGAGCAGAGGTTGGACGGCCAACGATGGGATCGGTTTTCTGTCGAAGTAGTCATTGTTTTTCGTAACGAGATAGTAGAGGGCGGCCAGAATGGCGACAAACGCGCCGAAGTAAACAAGGTAGACTTCCATCTTGCGAGTACTGCCGTTGACTGAAGGCAATTTTTTCGGCTGCTTTTATTAGGATTAAATTGACATGTGCTTTGTTCCATATATGGAAAGCGTGAGGGTGGTTGTGAGCTATGATAAGACTTCTGGCGTTTGGAGATAAGAAAAGCGTTATGAGCGCTGTCTTGTTTATTTGCTGAATCAACGATATCTTTTTTGCATTGTAACATAGTGATGAAATCAAAACATATTTAGTGACATATTCAAACAACTTTCTCATCATAATGAAACCAGGGATCGGTAATTTAAGCAGTGCTGTGGATCGCTTGACTAGAACAACAATTTTACTCAACAGTGTTGTAGAAGAGAATTCCATCCCTCTTATTTTAACATCTGAGGCATGAGAGCGCTCATTGAATTGATGTTCGAAAGTGAATCAGTAGATAAATGTGTGTTAAAATAACTATCTACAGCCCTGATTCTGAGACTCATCTCGGTTTCTCGGGATTAGGTTAAAACATTGGTATGTCTGGCAACGTGATTAGTTCTCAAGTTATGCAGATATTTGTGTTTCATTTGTATGGGAGCCCTCCTCCTTTCAGAAGGAGGAAGCGTTCTCAAACAATCATAAGAACCTTCTCAAGCCCCAAAAATTCCTGCATACATACTCCGATCGGTCAGACAGAAATTCATTGTAAAACATATAAAAATCCTGCGTCCAATAGCCCGCACATGCCAAATGTGGTTTAATTTACTTGAATAGTTCTCGAGTTATGCAGAAATTTGCGTTTCGTTTGTATGGGAGCCCCCTCCCCCTTTCAGAGGGCAGAAGAGTCTCAAACCACCATAGAAATATGTCTCTCCTTCGAACAAATCCAGATGCCAAATTTGATTTCATTTGCTTTATTAGTTCTTGAGTTATGCAGAAATTTGTGTTTCATTTGTTTGATAGCCCCCCCCACCTTTCTCCACCAGAAGGCGTAAGCGTCTCAAATCGCCATAAAACATTTCTCTCCTTCAAAAACCTTCATCTGTCAAATTTGGTTCCATTTACTTGAATAGTTCTCGAGTTACGCAGAAATGTGCGTTTCATTTCTATGAGAGCCCCCCCCCCCTTATTCAGAGGGCAGATAGGTCTTAAACCACCATAGAAATATGTCTCTCCTTCAAACAAATCCACATGCCAAAATTGATTCCATTTGCTTTATTAGTTTTCGAGTTATGCAGAATTTTGTATTTCATTCTTTTGATAGCCCCCCCGCCCCTCTCGACCAGAAGGCGTAAGTGTCTCAAATCGCCATAAAAACATGTCTCTCCTTCAAAAACCTTCATCTGTCAAATTTGGTTCCATGTGCTGGATTAGTTCTCGACTTATGCAAAAATTTGTGTTCCATTTGTATGGGAGATCCCCCCCTCCCTCCACTTTCAGATGGCGGAGGGGTCTGAAATCATCATAGAAACATTTCTCTCCTTCAAAAACCTCCATATACCAAATTTGGTTCCATTTTCCTGATTAGTTCTCGAGTTATCCATAAACTTGTGTTTCATTTGTTTGGGAGCCCCCTCCCTCCTTAAGAAAGGGGAGGGGTCTCAAATCAGCATTGAAACAGTATTTATCTTCAAAAACCTCCATATGCCAAATTTGATTCCATTTGCTTGATTAGTTCTCGAGTTATACAGAATATTGTATTTCATTTGTATGGGAGCCCCCCTTTCAGGACGGGGAGGGATCTGAAACCATAAAAGAAACCTTTCTTGCCTTCAAAAACTCACACATGCTAAATTTGGTTTCTTTTGCTTAATTAGTTCTCGAGTTATGTAGAAATTAGTGTTTCATTTGTATGGGAGCCCCCCTTTCCATAGAAGGGAGGGGTCTTTAACTATCATAAGAACCTTTTCCGGCCCAAAAAATACCTGCATACAATATTTCACGCCGATCGGTTCAATAGTTTTCGAGTCTATTACGTTCAGACAGACAGACAGACAGAAATCCATTTTTATATGTATAGATAACGAATTTACAAAAAATTGTAATTTACAAAAACCATAAGAACTTTTGTTTCACATACGGTAGAGACACTTTGAGCACACCAAAAGTTGTATCTTTCATTGTTCTAGAATCATTGGGAAGACAAGTTTTATAAAAAATTTGAAATAAAAAAGTTACAGAAAAATAACTGATTTGTATAGAGACACCCTAAGCATCGCAGGAAAAAAAATGCTCTTATTCTGTCATATCAAAAGGTACAGAAAAAATTATACCATCAAAGGTGCTTGAAATTATTTATTCTACAACTTTTCCGAGTAATGCATGCCTTTATTTCTGCAAATAAAAAAGTTAGATTTTCGATTTCTCTGAAAATAAGGAGTTTTCATTCACACCAAAAGAAGTGCCTTGTTATTAGAAACAACTTTGTGGCAGATAATTTTGCTCCACAACTTAAAACTTCGACTGAAAATGTATCTTTCCAGCTTAATTCGCATTCTGGACCACTGTGCACTGATTATCCTTGTGCCATTGTATGAAGGGCCAAAAACGGGTTGGGTGGATCCTTATGCAACGTCACTTATACGTATCCATAGGGATATAGAGAATCTCCTTCCAACAAGAAGATTGAACAATTGGTCAAAAGAGCAAGCTATCTAACATGAGGATGCCCCAATGGGCGGGGAGAAGGGCCCGCCCTCTATTCACAAACTGTTAGCAATGGGGAGTTGGCATTCCCACTCTTCCCATCCAGAAAGCTTCAATCGGGTGCCCTGATGGTCCCTCCCATTCTCATGAATTATTTATATAATGCTGTATATATTTATGTAAATGACAAATATTGCAATCAATCGTATCTATTATATATGATCTCCATTCGGTTGATCCTGAAATGCAAGAAATGTTGTAAAGTGTTTAAGTGTAGAGTTCTGTGGTTCGCGCTTAAGAACGTTTTCGTTTGTTTTCAGCGATTTGGTTAAATCTATTGAAATTTTAAAAAACTAACATTTATACATTTAAATTTACTGTTGCAATGGTCACTGTTTGTTACTTGATGCTGATTTTATAACAGCAACCCGCTTTTATTTTTGCTGACCTGATAGTTATTGCTACCGAGTTAGGAAAGGGAAGTTTTAAAGATTTTGTGAGTTATGATGAAGTACTGACAAAGATAGTATTGTAAAATCAAACACTAGCCAAATGACACACAGCGCTGCAAGAATCAGATTAGCTGATGTTTGGTAAAAAGACCATTTGCGAACCGTTTTTGGCATTTCTGTTTTTTCTGTATAACTGAGAAAAAATACAACTTCCATCAAAATGCTCCTATATATGAAACTGATGCACTCTTTGACGGATAACCGTTCATAAGCCTTTCCGCAGTTCTCTGCGATACATTTCGACTACTGGAGGACCAAATTTGTCTGAACTCATTGACAGATTGTGCCTCTCTGCCATCATCTCGAGGGTGCCGCTTGATTATTGCCCAGTAGTGCTCGATCGGTCGAATTCAGGACATTATGGTGGATTAACCTCTGTTTTCACAAAATTGATATCGTGGTCCCCCTAGTGAGCGGGTGCAAGATCAGGCCGGAACAGTGGGGGGAGACGTTGTGTTCACGATACAGAGGAACAAGAACCTTTTAAATGCATTTCTTGTGATAATCTTTACCGTTGTTGGTCCCAGTGCACAGTGGTCCAGAATGCTAATTTAGCTGGAAAGATACGTTTCCAGCCTAAGCTTGAAGTTTTTGAGCAAAGTTGTCTTCCACAAAGTTGTTTCTAATAACAAGGCGCTTCTTTTGGTGTGAATAAAAACTAGGTCGGTCCTTATTTTCAGAGAAATCGAAATTCTAACTTTTTTATTTGCAAAAATAAAGGCAACAAATAATTTCAAGCAACTTTGATGGTAAATTTTTTTCTGTACTTTTTTATATGACCGAATTAGAGCATTTTTTCCTACGTAGCTTAGGGTGTCCCTAAAAATCAGTTATTTTGCTGTAACTTTTTTATTTAAATTTTTTCAGCAAAGATGTTTTTTCATTGATTCTAGAACAATGAAAGTTAAAAAAATTTCGTCTGCTGAAATGGCCTCGATCGTATGTCAAACCAAAGTAATTATGGTTTTCGTAAATAAAATAGGCCGTTTTCAAATTTTGGTTTTTCTAGTTGGGGTAAACCAAAAAAATATGTTTTAACAGCATTTGATAGTATTTTAATTATTGCATATACTGTCTGAAAACTGGATATAGGTTATTTTTTTTTAAATTGAGTAAATCACATTTGAAAAGGGCGTAATTTTATTAGAAAATCGTTAATTACTCGCTAACGGTAAGAGATAGGTAAGTTTATACGTCAAAACTTTTATCTTTTTAAGTTATAAAGATCACTTGACGACAACAATGTTAGCAAATTTAAAATAAAAAAGTTAGAGCAAAAAAACTGTTTTTTTTTCTGTAGGGACACCGGAAAAAAATGCTCTTATTCGGTCATATCAAAAGGTACATACAAAATTTTACCTTTAAAGTTGCTTGAAATTATTTATTCTACTACTTTTTCGAATAATGTATGCCTAATTTCTTCAAATAAAAGAGTAAGATTTTCGATTTCTCTGAAAATAAGGACTACCCTAGTTTTCATTCACACCAAAAAAAAAGCGCCTTGTTATTGAAAACAGCTTTGTGGAAGACAATTTTGCTCCAAAATTTAAAATTAGACTGAAAACGTATCTTTTCAGCTAAATTCGCATTCTGGACCACTGTGCAGTTGTGAAACATGGCAGTTATTTTCCTATCAAATTCTCGAGCTGTCTGTGGTACACCCGCCATTAGGTTCCGTGCGGTATCCTCAGGTACGCCCGGCGTGACGATTCTCCATCTTCTCTTGAAATCATCTGTGCCATTTGCTTTCTTATTATGTTCGAAGAGTTTCCGCTGAACTATAGCCCAATACTTCTCTTTTGGGTTTTGGACAGTTTGGAGGATTGGGTTTTTTTGGCACGTATTTGACCTCTTGTACCTTATACCATTCCATGACGGATTTCGCATAGTTATAAGAGGCCATATCAGGCCACACAGAGCTGGGGAGTCGTGGTTTCTGAAAAAGGTCAAACATTTTTTCTCGTACACATCATTATTGGTAGTGCCGGTAGAGACGAAACTTATAGATTTTCGACCACAACTACATATGGCTTGCCAAATCAAAAACTTCTTCGGGAATTTGGACACCTTATTTTTCGAGAAATCAACAACTTGGTAACAGCGTTCCTTTGCATTGCGGTGTAAAATGCCAGACCCTGTAGCAGTTTAAAGTCTTCGAGTACGTTTGTTTCGTCATCCGTTATGATACAAGAAAATGTTTGCAAAAAATTAGTGTAAGTTGCTAAGTTCCTTAGCACGACTTTTGGAATGAAACTTTGCTTGTCTTCACGGTTGGTTCTTGCCTCTGCTTCACTTTTTGTGAGTATGATTTTGACTTCCCAACTTTGCGAGTCACGTTTCGCACAGAAAGATTGGGTTTTTTTTCTATAATGGCTACCAATTTTTGCCCATTTGTCGGGAGCATACTTTTTTATGTGTTCCACTTCCAACCTTCCCATCCACAGTCAAGCGCTGGTAAAATGATTTGCAAATTTTCCTTCTAATTTCTTCAACATGTTCTGTTTTTTTTTGTCATATTCTTCTGCGTCATTTTCCTCTCCGTTTTTCTTTATTTTCTTTCCCTCCATCATCTTCCTTTCTTTCATGCTATTATTTGTTTTCTCCTTTTCGTTATCTATTTCTCCATCATTTTTCCTCCGCGACCGACCTCTGATCGTCACAAGTTCCTACCTCACGCCTCCACGAGTCATATGATCACAAAAGACTGCCAGCTGAAACATGGAGGGGCTGCTTGGCGTAGCCTGGGCAATGTTGTCATTTTGACAATAGCGAAGTGAGGGGGTGCGACAAAATTTCATATCATAATTTTCCATTCTCATATCTTTCAGGTCTTCCAGGTCATCAATGTAAAAAAAATTAACACTTAAAATTCATTTATTTTTTCTCATGGCTGTCATACATTGTTTAAGTTTTCTGGTTCATAATGGATGCGCAAGTTTGTCTGCAAATGCAACAAAACAGCAGTCGACACACATGTAATTTTCAGTTCATTTTATAATATCCCTTTACTATATATATTACCTTATATGAAATTGTTTATTCATTACCATTACCATTAACCTTTATCATCATCATTACCATTTTTATCATTGCTTGTGTTATTTAATTTTATAATTTTTATCTAAAAATCAACTTTAAATTATTATGTCTTGTATGTCCAATTATTATTTTGATCCTTTCTTCTCCTCTTACGATTTAGTGCCTTGTATACAAGAAGCTGCAACGGAATCTGTGCTAGGCGTTTGCACCTATTACTGAATGTTTTTTTCATTTTCGGTTTGCGAATGGACCTTTCACTAAATCTGAACTGACCTGATTCGAGCAGCGCTGTGTACTATTTGGCTAGTGTTTGATTTTACAGTTAAATTTTTGTCATTACTGTGTCATAACTCACAAAATCATTATATTTGATGAATATTGATTTTGTTTCATAGATTATTTAAACATTACTATTTGTGTTTTATGTCCATTTGTCTTTAATTACCTTTCAATTGAATCTTCCCTGTTTCAGTAGCAACTCCTAACTCAGGAGCAATAACTATTGGGTCAGCAAAAATAAAAGTGGATTGCTGTTATAAAATCAACATCAAGCATCAAATAGTGACCATGGCAACAGTAAATTAAAACGTATAAATGTTAGTACACATTCACAATTTACAACATTTCTTGCATTTCAACCGATCATTCAAGGATCAACCGAATGAAGATCATATATTATAGATACGAATGCTTGTATTATTTTTCATTTACATCAATGTATACACTATTATGTAAATAATTCATGGGAATTAGAGGGACCATCAGGGCACCCGACTGAAGCGCTCTGGATAGGAAGAGTGAGAACGCCAACTCCCCATTGCTAACAGTTTGTGAATAGAGGGCGGGCTCATCTCCCCGACTATTGGGGCATCCTCACGTTAGATAGCTTGCTCTTTTGACCAATTGTTCAATCTTGTTGTTGGAAGGAGATTCTGTTTATCCCTGTAGATACGTATAAATGACGTTGCCTATCGATCCACCCAATCCGTTTTTGGCTCTTCATACAGTGGCATGATAAGGAGAATCAGTGGTTATTAAAGCTTGATCAAGTCTAACAGCGAGGAGAGCCCATTGCTGTCGGACTTAGTTTCCGTGCTACAATGGGTGGTAGTACATATCATACATACATTATACATCTTCATTGGTGACAAATTTGTTTCCTTCGTTTTCGTCTTTTACTCTTCAACATGTTCTGCTGCTTTTCCGTCATCTTCATCTCCGCCATTTTAATCTTCTTGTCCGTCATCTTCCAGTCAATTATTTTCCTTTTCACCATTTTTCCTCCACTATGCTCTTCCTCGTAACTAGAAACATCGTATTTCTAGTTACAGGTATTCCACTAAACAGCTCAATATCGTTCGCATATAGAAGCACGGTTGTATTATGCGGCACCACTCTGAAGATCGGCTACATTCGCAACGAGGACAACGTAACCGAGAGTACTGCCTCTCGAGGAACTCCGTTCTCCAACCGAATTTCACGCGAGATGCGTTCGGTTCTTTCCGCATAAAGCTTAGGAGGCCGTACATCCAAGTTATGCCGTACGCTTTCGACAGATCGAGTGATGCTATTAAGCAGTGTTCGTCCTGATTGGGCAGTGTTCTATCCAACTCCACCAACTATGTGTCGACACCTTTCCCAGCTCTAAAGGCGTGTTGTCTCTTATCCAGCCGTTCGTTCGACTCCAGCTTAGTCATTAATCTGCGGTTAACGATACGCTCGAACACCTTCACGATACAGTTGGTCAGTGTGATGTGTGGTCGGAATGCTGCCGGTCCTGAATCGGAAGAACACTGCGCTAGACTCTGTTTAGCAGCTCCAGTAACGCGATCTTGACGACCCGTTGTAGCGAATCTCTCACATATATTGTTGAGTCAATTCTTCTGCTACTTCTTCCACCTTATCCGTGTACCCGTCGGTTCGTCAAAGGATGGTCGTCGATCAACTGGTCAGTATGTAGATCTTGAACAAAGGTCAAAGTTCTTATTTCCTCTGTCGTTCCGCTTTTTGTCATTACCTTTCTTGGGTAGACATTCTTCTTTTTGGTTGTGCTTTGATTCTCGCTAGTGAAGCTGACGTTTTGATTTTAGGCAACGACAGCCGCATTGTGAGAATTGGGATCGCAGCAAGCCGTGATTTGAAACTGACCTGTTTTGTTTTTGCTGCGTCGTTTTTGCGAAAAAAAATCAAACAATAATTCGTAATTTAACTTAAACTAACAGTGAAATCATAAAATCTCCGCATGCTTTGTGTAAGACGTAGTGAATACAATCGATTCCCTCCCGAAATGTGTGAGTGTCGGTAGTATTTCCCCCTTTTTTGTTTTTTTTTTCTTGTGCTTCGCCCCCGCACCTGGAAGTATTGTGACACCCAGACATAAGTCATTAAGCTAGATTGTTTTTCCGCTTTGTCGCGAATAAATCGATGATTATTAGCAGTGTTGTAGTTTGGTATCGAGTCGCCTCTTACCGGGGATTTTGATTGTTGACACAGTGTGGAGTGAAAAAAAGGGGACTAGTGCAATGTAGAAAACGGCCATTTGCTGATCAGAAGCAGCAAACGAAGGCAACGCACATACGAGGGTGAAAGGCTGGAACATAATGTCAGATGCATTCACCACGTGGTTTACAGAGTTTCATTTTGCAGGTTTCAAATCTAACGGGCGGTTTAGCAACGGCCATGGGTGAGATCTATCTGATTTTAACTATATAACAATAATATTGTTTTCGAATAATACTAAATCCGTGCCTGGTTTGTAAATTTTACATTTCCAAATCTAGAAGTGCGTTGCAGTGCCCTTATCCAAAATGATATCGGTAATGTTTTTATGCGGGGCTTGTTTTATGTAAAAGTAACCTCGGAATGGAACTCTCCAGACATTTTGAAATGGGTTGCTGCAGTAGTGCTAACGTTTCAGCTCCCGGATTAAAGCTGCTTTCAATCGCCACTTTCAAGATTGTTGTAAACAGATTTCTTCCAATGGGCGTTAGATTGAACACACACACACACATTTGCTATGTGATAATATTTTCAACAGCAATGTGAACTACTTCTAGTGGAAGTAAGTTTTGTCTGAGCAACAAATTGTGTCATTGGAATTGATCTCGTTGTAGAAGTGCCGGTAGAAGTGAATGTAACGGAAGTTGCAGTTCCACATCTATAGACACGGGAAGTTCTTGCTGCGGGATAGAGAGCAGTTAAGCTGAGCACTTATTGAAGTACGTCTGTGTTTTCAATACTGGGGTACACGTTGCTAGTACGAAAAGTTGAAGTGTCACGAAATATGGTTAGATTTTGAACGTTAATAACTCAGCCCGTTCACAATTGATTTCCTAAATTTTTACACACATCAATTGGAACATTCACTACACGTCGATTCTAATATTGAAAACTAATTATTTTATACATTTTACTATTGAAAAATCAATAAATGTTAGGTGCCGTCAAACCAAGAACCAACCAATCACGTGTATGTGTGTATGTGTATACATACACACGTGTGTAAACGGTCCACAGCGCGGTCTTGACGTGTTTAGTCGTGTTTCAACTTTCGCACATGTCGCACCGTTCATAGCGCAACGATGACCCTTTTGCACAGCTTTGACAGATAATGGCTTGTTCTAATCAATCAATGTCACCTTTTTTCTAATACAGGCTCTTTGAAGGTGATAACATTCATCACACATTACTACGTAGTCGTACGTCACCTTTGCATACAATTTAAATGGGCTGTCCTTTGTAGATTTTTTGCTTTTCGTTTTTTTTCGCGAATTTTACTTATGAAAATTAAAAAAAAAACAAAACAGATTGTTACAAAAGGGTTTGTTTAATTGAGGGAACATTTCGGTGTGGATTCGGTTGTAGTTAGGCAGTTTGAGGTGAAATATTCAGTGAAGCTGGAAATCTTCAGGAATTTCAAACCATGAAAAGAAATCTGATCCACCTAGCATGTTGGAAAGGGAATTGGCAGGAATCCCAATCCAGCCCTGAAGAGAAGTTTCTTCTCATTTATTTATTTGACAACATCTTCGACACAAAAGTCGCACAGACTTGTTAATGTACACTCTTAATTCTTAATTTAAAAACTGCTTAGCTAACATTAAAATCAAAACAGTCACACACTTCATTGAACCCTTTAACAGAAATCCAGTGGGATATTCAGGCCGTAATTTGCTCGATGGCTGGGGATCCACAGCTGTTGCCGATTTCGGAGCTGACGAGTAGGTACATATAACCTCAAATTTTCGAGAAGGCTGCTACATTCGATGTTGCACTTAAGCACGTCGAAAATGAGCAGCCTTTGCAGCATCACTCGACGGCTCGCCAGCGGATGTTAATCGAGAAGTGCGCATCTGGACTCTCTCAATACTAGCGATATGGAAGGCAAGATACGGAGCTCAAACCTGCACTCCATATTCAAGTACACTGCGGACTAGAGCGCAGAACCGGTCCTTCAGTGCATGTACGTCAGGCTGGAAGTGACGTTAATACGAAACAAAAAAAATCATCAAAGTTATCAAACATTTCTCGATGATGAACAACAGAGAAAAAAAGGAGCATCACTTAACCTTTCTAGAATAAATGCTCACAACGACCAGTCAATGAAAAAACGACTAAAAACGGAACGTACGGCTTGCTATGTTCACATTTTTTCGATCTACTGGATTCTGGCTGTGTTCGACTCGTGTTAGAATATTATTAGATTGGTAGATTGGATGGCTACTATAGTGACGAGAGCACAGACACAAATGAGATTGACTTCATAAGTTCCATTCTTGGTGGAATGCAATTTTTGTGAGGAGAACGAACCGCTTCCTACAGATGGAATTGGCAATCGTCCATTCGTAGCACGCTTCAGACAATAATATCAATAAGAGTGTTCCGTTTTTTTTTAAGATATGGAGGCATGTGACCTTTTGCAATCGATGTTAGATTACTCCATGATTATCTGTTTATATAACTCTTTATTTAGCAATTTCTACAGCTACAATGAAATCATTAATCATAGTAATTGAAAAATCTCTCCCCAAACAATCCAATTCAAATGACCGAAATTAACTTTCTAAAACTGTGACCAAACCGGTTTTGCCAAATCGTAATTCGTCTCCGTCCTAATCTATCAACGTTTAACAACGTTTCGAACAATCTTATCTTCTCACTGCCGCACCCGCAGCTCCACATGCATTCCATTCTCCGGTCCCACATTGGTGAAGCCCTTCTTCAACTTTAGTGGAATCTGTGTCCGCTCCCCCCGTTCAAACGAGAACTTCAGCAGGATGAAATACATGAATGCCTTAACCTCCATCAGGGCGAATCTCGATCCGATACAGTTCCGTGGACCAATTCCGAACGGAATATACGCGCCCAGGTTGATGTTCCGTTTGTTCTCATCATTGAACCGCTCCGGATCAAACCTCTCCGGCTCGGGGAAGTACTGTGGGTCATGGTGCAATCCAGCTGCCGGGAACCACACGCACGTTCCCTTATCGATCGTAAACCTCAAACCTTGGCCATCGTCGACCGTGTAATCTCGCACACAAAGGCGATCGGTAGCCGGAGCCAAGGGCCACATCCTCAACGTTTCCGAGATGACCATGTCCATGTACTTCATCTTCTGCAACACATCGTAGGTAATTGGTTTCCCGTCTAGTTCCCGATCAGTCTGCTGAACCTCCTCGTACAACTTCTGCTGAACTTCCGGATTACGAACCATCTCGTAGGCCAGAAACATGGCACAAGTAGATACCGTGTCGAATCCCCCGAGGAAGAATACCAAGCACTGTGCGATCATTTCCGATTCCGTCAAACGCCTTGTCACTTTCACTTTGCCCACATCGGACTCCTGAACGGTGGCAAATCCTTCCTGATCATCCTTCTCCTCCTGATGCTTCAGCATACCCTTTCGAGCTTGCAGCAGCAAGTCGATCACATCATGCCTTACAATATTTTGGCTTTCGCGGGCCTTGATCGTCTCACGGAAAACCTGCGTAAAGTATTCCGCTTGTTCTCGGTCCAGCAGATCGATACCAAACCGAGCAGCCAGTTTCGGGGCAAGACGCATCGCCATCATCCTTGCGACCACAATAGGCCTCGCAAAATCCATCATCTTTTTTCCTTGGCAAAGAAATTCGTTCTCCTCTTCCGTGAAGCAATCCACCTTGATTCCAAAGGCACAGGACGCGATCACGTTGATACTGATCCGACTGAATAGATCTTTCATTTCGGCTTCCACTCGACCGGTGCCCTTGGCCATCTCCAAGTAATGCTGCGTCATTCCGTCGCAGCAGTCAGCCATGAGTGAGAACATCTGGCGCATCTTGCTTCCGGTAAAAACTGGACTAAGCGTCGCTCGCATTTCCTTCCACCGCTGGCCGGTCAATGAACCCAGGGTCTTCCGGAACAGAGCATTCGGATGATCTGCACTCCGATCGTCATCCACGCCGAAAATAGGCCGATGATCCACAAAGTAATCGAAATCCTTGATGCCGATTTGCTTGATCAGTTCCGGATCACGAATCACAAAGAATGGCGTCACCGTTTCGAACAACCCGAAGATCCTGTATGTATGAAATTATGATTACAGGAAAATTCGCTTGAACGCGACGCAACTTACTTGACTCCTTGGTATTTGTTGTAGATCGACTGGATGAACTCGGCAAAGGTGACCTTTTTCATCATGAGAGGACCGGACGATCCCAGGAAAGGTTGCACCGCCATCGAAGGGATCGGTTTATCGTGAAAGTAATCATTGTTACGCGTTATCCAACGGTAGATCAAACCGAGAATCGCTACTGCCACTGCTACGTACAGGAGGTCGACTTCCATTCCGCTTGAGGTGGGTTACTGAACTAAACAGAGGCAAGATAGCCACCGCAGCTGCAGCAACCAAAGACTTTCGATGATAAGATAATTCGCATTGTGTGTGTAGCGCTGGTATCGACTTGATTTTTGCACTCCCCCAAGCTTCATAACCATTACAACCAAACATATTATGCTTTGACCGACAGTCACGAACGCAAGAAACCACCGGAGATAAGCAAACAGCACTCTTCTGCTTTACTGTCGAGTCAAAACCGGTATTTACACGGCAGCGCTGGTGGACGGGAAACGTCGTTAAAAAGCGAACTTAACCAACAGTGGGCCAGGAAGTCTTTGTGGTTGGCCAACAATTTTAAGATAATAAAATATTCAATATGACAAATGAATCTAACATAACATGTCAAACATATGAAATATGATGAGCTAATCTTCATAGATTCCTGTATATCTTTAATAAGAATTGAAAAAAGTGATCAATGTTACCTCGTTCTACGGAACTGAAGTTGTCGTTATTATTAGCCAAAAAGTAATTATCATGATAAAACAAAAAGTAAAATAGGCCCTTCTCAAATGTTTATCTTCATCCTTCTTTTCATTAATACCAATGTCAATTCTTTTGAAATGAATTCGCACTCTGAGTCACTGTCTAATGTTCCGGTGTCAACTTTGTAACACAAAATAGAAGAAATCTAGACAAAATAGTCAAAAGGTCGAAAGTAACATTTGTAAACAATGACATCTAGCGTTATTTTTGTGGGATCTGCTTGCTCCTACATACAAAATAGCACCAGAAACAGATAGGAAGAGTTGTTACCTTCCCAACTAGTGGATATAGATGTTGGCAACGTGGCATTTCCAGGAAAGTTACGTTTGAAGTCATTGTTTAAAAATTTTGTCTAGACTTCTACTTTCCTGAGTTCCTCCTAGTGATTGGATATGGAATTGTTTTGACAGCAGTTTGTGAAATGTTTTTACTTTTAGTGAAAAGAAAGTTCAACACGATTTTTTTCTTTTAAAGAAGTGGATAATGGTAGCCGCGAACCGAAAATACTTCGAAAAGTAGGCGTTGTGTAGCATTTTCAAACAGCTCCTTGAGCTGCCAACACGACTATGGATACCAAAATATGCAAGCAGGAGTGCCTGAAAACCCATATTCCTTCCGTCCATTTTAGCTCACAATGGGCCTGTAAAGTTTCGGCCTGATTGGATAAGCTGCCAGAAGTACTACAGTGATATCGAGACAACGGGGTGGATTTCGTCGAAGAGGGTATCAATTGGGGATCCAACTGTCCCCAATTTCACTCAGTTGAGAAATATTGGGCAGTTGTCGAACAGATGTTGAAGAAGAGTGGAAGGTTGACTCGGAATGCAACCAAATGGCCGCTCAGGTTTGCCCACAGAGTGCCATAATAGAATTATCTTTCATTACCCAACATTTTTATTTCATCAACATGGCTTCGGGATAGATCATCAAAGGGTGATACGGTCAAAATTTGGTCAAGGGAAAACGCGTGTAAATCGATGAAATCGTTTATTTAAAAAATCAAATTAAATTTTTTTTTCAAGTACAATTAGTATAAAATTCAGGAAAAATATTCAGTTAGGCTTCCGCTTTTCCAAATCCGAATTGCCGGGCCTTACGCTTGACCCCTGCCATCAGATTTTGTACAGTCACCTTGTCCACCTTCTTCGCCGCAGAAAGCCAGTTTGCCTTGTGCTGCTGCTCGTCCTTAGCAGTTTTTTTGGTCTTCTTTAGGTTCCGCTTGACAATAGCCCAGTATTTCTCAATTGGGCGGAGCTCTGGCGTGTTGGGAGGGTTCTTGTCACTTGGGAACCACCTGCACGTTGTTGGCGGCGTACCACTCCATGGCCTTTTTACCGTAATGGCAAGATGCAAATCCGGCAAAACAGTACGGAACAACCGTGTTTCTTCAGGAAAGGCAGCAGACGTTTATTCAAACACTCTTTCACGTAAATTTCTTGGTTGACAGTCCGGAAGCTATGAAAATGCTGCTTTTCAAGCCACAGGTACAGATGGCTTGCCAAACCAGATATTTCTTTGCGAACTTTGACAGTTTCGTGTGCTTGAAAATATCTGCTACCTTCCCCTTCCTTTTGCCGTATAAAACTCCTGTCCCGGAAGCTGCTTGTAGTCGGCTTTGACGTAGGTTTCGTCGTCCATTACCACGCAGTCAAACTTCGTCAGCATCGTCGTGTACAGCCTCCGGGATCGCGCTTTGGCCGTCGTATTTTGTTTATCATCGCGATTTGGAGTCACTACCTTCTTGTAAGTCGATAGTCCGGCTCGTTTTTGGCTCGATGCACGGTTGTAGACGATACACCCAGCTTATTTGCGGCATCTCGGAGAGATAGGTTAGGGTTTCGCTTGAAACTACCGGCAACTCTCTTTGTCGTCTCAGCGGCTTCCGGTTTTCGATTTCCCCCCGATCCAGACTTCCTGGCTGTCGACAAACGTTCCCCAAACACTTTAATTACATTTGTAACGGTTGATTTGGCAACTTTTAGCGATTTTGCCAACTTTGCGTGCGAGTAGCTCGGATTTTCGCGATGCGCGAGCAAAATTTTGATACGCTGCTCTTCTTGCTTGGACGGCATTTTGACAACTGAAGAGTGAATTCCAAAATCAAAATAGGAACAACATTCTACACACACACACACACCTTCAAAATGAGGGGTGTTCAGGTTTTTTAAATGCAAAATTGAAAGAAATACGTCAAGTTGAAATTGACCAAATTTTGACCGTATCGCCCTTTAAGAAGGGAGGGGTCTCGTACCACCATATAAACATGTCTTGCTTTCAAAAACTCCCACATGTCAAATTTGGTTATGGTTTCGCATGCTCGATTAGTTCTCGAGTTATGCAGAAATTTTTGTTTCATTTGTATGGAAGCCCCCCCTCCCTTCCCTTTCATAGGATGGAGAGGTCTGAAACTACCATAAAAAAATCTTGCCTTCAAAAATCTTTACGTGCCACCAAACTTGATTCCATCAGCTTGATTATTTCTTGAGTTATGCAGAAATTTCTGCTTCATTTGTATGAGAGGCCCCCCTTTCAGAAAGGGAGGGGTCTCAAACCACCATATAAGCATTCCTAGTCTTCAAAAACCTCCACATGCCAACTGCGGTTCCATTTGCTTGATTATTTCTCGAGTTCTGCTGACATTTCGGAAGATCCCAGATCCCAGAAATTCATTTGTACCAGAGCCCCCATTTATAGATGGAGGAAGAGGAAGGGTCACGAACCAAAATTGAAACATTTCTTGCCTTCAAAAATTTACACACGCCAAGTTTGGTTCTATTTGCTTGATTAATTCCCGATATATATATATATATATATATATATATATATATATATATATATATATATATATATATATATATATTTTTTATATATATATATATATATATATATATATATATATATATATATATATATATATATATATATATATATATATATATATATATATATATATATATATATATATATATATTTGATTACTCGATTTAAGAGAAACGCTTAGGATGCCATTAGGCCTCTTACTAAGTTTGATGATGGTTTCAGCATGGATAGACCTTTTTCTTTTATAAGTTCGAGACCATAATGAACCGATTTAAACCAACAGTTAGGATGCTGTTGGGGCCAGCCACAAAGTGAGATGAAATGGAATTAAATGTAAAATACTAATTTTTCTTCTAATTTCTAGTTTTCTTTCTGAAATTTTTGAGACTTAAACGAACAACTTTGCAAAAGAAAGTGTGTCGATCCGATTTTACCAGAAGACCAGTCAGCATATTTTAGCAAAAAAACAATAAAGTACAGTAAACCCCCCGACATTCGCGGATTCCCTTGAAGGTGGCATTTGAGACCATGGGGCACCAAATGGGCATTGACCTTTGTTGTTTCATCAGAAAATATCTCGTTATTCTTCGTGTTTAGGAAGTTGAGCAAAGTTATTCAGTAGATCAAGGATGGTAAACTTAAGAGTTCAAAATTATCACACTACGTGGCGCTAGTGTGCATGTAAAATTACTCTATAACCTGAATCTCTAGATCTTTGAAATATAGCTAGTTGACATCTTTGACAAAGATGTTTGGTTGATTGAGGCCTTTTGGATGGTGTTAACATTAATTCAGAACTCAGGCACTACGTGGCGCTAGTGTACATGTGAAATTTTTAAATTTCGGTAGTTTGATATCAAGATCATGCAGAATTCATTGTTTTCAGGAAATTTATTCGGGTAACCCTGGTCTTCTAGACGGTTGACTTCATAGTTCGGAATTATTTTACTGCGTGGCGCTGGTCTGCCTATGAACTATGAAATTAATGTTTAATGCTAGTGCACATACGTCGCTGATTTCCTCAATATAGGTGCTTGTGATACGTTCTTCTGACAACTTCGGGTTAGTTCTTCAGAGAAGTTCACAAACTGGGGGTAAGTCCTTAAGACAACTTCTCGGAAAATTCTCCATAGAACTTCAGAGAAGTTCTGCGGAGAACTTCAAGGTACCTCAGGGAAGTTCTGCAGAAATCTTCAGAAAACAGTTGTGGGAAGTTTTGCAGAGAGCTTATGGGACGTTCTGCGGAAATATTCAGCAAAGTTGTGCAGAGAATTTCAGCCAAGTTCTGCAGAAAAGCTCAGGGAAACCTATCGATACTTTCTCTTCACATCTTTGGTTCTGTTGTCATAAATTGCAGAAATTTAGCGCACTGGACGCAATGAAAACATGATTAGTAATTTTTTTATGCAAATTTGTGAAGAAAATGCAAATCGCCGGAGGTCAAAATACGGTTTTCGGTGGTTTTAAAACCCAAGTTAATGGAGATTGGCATGAAGATCGGGATCTCAAGACTTTTTTCGGATTTTGTCGACGAGTGTTATCGTACATTACGCAATAAAAACATAATTAATAATGTTGTTTAAAGGTTGTCAAACTAATATGTTACACCAGAATCAAACAAATTGATCTTTTGTTTGGCCTTAAAACAATTTGCAACAATCAGTCAAATAAGACTCAACAATTGCAATTTTCAGTTGAAATCGTAAAAGATACAAAGATTGTTACCCTCAAATCAGCAATCGGGGACATTTTTTGAACACGATTGTGAACATTTTTGGACTGAATAAGAGTTAAGTTTCTTCTTAGTGATTGGCGCCAACAGCATCCCTACTATTGGCTTAAATCGCTCCTTAAACTGTTTTTAACGTATTCTTGTATTCCATTGAAATAAACCACCTATACTTGTGAGTGAACCCAAAAGCATACTTGCTGTTGGCATGAATTGGTCCTCAAACTCGACGTTTTAACGCATTTCTGTATTCAGGTGAAATAAACCACCCACACTTGTGAGTAGCCCCAACAGCATCGTTACTGTTGGTTTAAATCGGTCCTCAAACTCGATGTCTTTAACGTATATTTGTATTCTATTGAAATAAACCACTCACAAGTATGAGTGACCCCAACAGCATCCTTGCTGTTGGTTTAAGTTGGTCCTCAAATTCGATGTTTTACCATATTTTAGTATTCTGGTGAAATTAACCATCCATACTTGGTTCTAACAGCATCCTTGGCCCCAACAGCATCCCTAATGTTGGTGTAAATCGGTCCTTAAACTCGATGCTTTTAAGGTATTCTTGTATTCCATTGAAATAAACCACCCATACTTGTGAGTGACCCCAACAGCATCCTTGCTGTTGGTTTGAATTGGTTCTCAAACTCGACGTTTTAACGTATTTTTGTATTCTGGTGCAATAAACCGCCCACACTTGTGAGTAGCCCCAACAGCATCATTACTGTTGGTTTTAATCGGTCGTTAAACTCCATGTTTTTAACACATTCTTGCATTCCATTGAAATAAACCCCCCACACTTGTGAGTGGCCCCAACAGCATCCTTAATGTTGGTGTAAATCGGTCCTAAAACTCGATGTTTTTAACGTATTCTTGTATTGCATTGAAATATACCACCTATACTTGTGAGTGACCCCAACAGCATGCTTGCTGTTGGCTTGAATTGGTCCTCAAACTCGACGTTTTAACGTATTTTTGTATTCTGGTGAAACGAATCGCCCACACTTGTGAGTAGCCCCAACAGCATCCTTACTGTTGGTTGGAATTGGTCCTCAAACTTGACGTTTTAACGTATTTTTGTATTCTGGTTAAATAACCCGAGAATAGTTCGAGATCAAATTGAAAACTCAACATGATGTTTTGAAATTGCCGATAATGATTACTCAGGTTGCTGTCGTTTTGGTCGTTTTAACGGTTAAAAGATCAAAATGGATAGCAAAAATTTATTCCTGTGACATCAAATTTAAAACTGACCCTGCTGTCAGTGAGAGCAAATTGAAAAATCAATATGCTGGAAATTTTTTCCTATTGATAGCAAACTAAGTATTCTACTTGATAATCTGCCAATACAATGGAAACATTGTTACCTTTCTCAAAGAAAAGTGAACGCAAGATTACAGCAAGATAAAAACTAAATTTGGTATCGAATTTGACAATTGTAAAGTGAATTAAATTTTGATTTTAATTTGATGTTGATATCAAATTAAGTTTTCGAATTGCTATCTTTATGATGTTAGACTTCACTCGGGAAACCACCCACACTTGTGAGAGACGCCAACAGCATCCTTACTGTTGGTTTGAATCGGTGCTAAAATTTGAATAACTTTAATGTGCATTTCTAGTCAGAGCATGAATCGAGAACATAGTAAAATATCTTATTCGCTGCCGACGTCAGTTGAATTCAGCACACCGTTTACCAAAACGGATCCCACTGCAAACCTAACCATTTCATCCAATATCACAATGATTTCTCGCGGAAGTGCGGAGGTGTTTTCGGCTTCCAATAAAGCGAGTATCACGTCAACATATTCCTACCCATTCCCCACTTGACCTGCATTCGGACGAGGCCAGCGCTGGTATTGCCTTGCTTTGAGATCACCAGTTTTTACACATTGAGGTGTTGGTTCTCTGTGTAATAACAGCTAACGAAGTAGCAACCTCGGATGGTCAATGCTCATAAGAGTCAAAATTCTTCTAATATGCGCGGAATTATCTTTCATCACAGAATCTCCCGAATTCTTTTCATGCTCGATAGGTATTTTTGTCACACGAAAAAAGTTCTTATAATGAAAAACTTCGTTCTAAGGCAATGGTATTACGGGGAAAACCCTGAATCGGTCGGTGATAGCAGATTTAGCAACTCATTTTAGAATGTCTGTGGATTCCAATTTCGAAGTTACTTTCTCACGCAATAAACCCCGTTTGTTAACATTACCGATATTTTTATCGTATCTTAGAAACACACTTCCCGACTTGGAACTGTAAAATTTCCAAACCAGGCACGTATTGAGTATTATTTGGAAATAGGTTTTTGTATTTGTTTTATAATCAGGTGGATCTCACCAAAGGCCCTCTCCAAAATAATACTAGTTTGATCACTGAAAAAAAAAAACAATTTTTGTTACACCATCGATTTTTGATTTCAGCAATTGGTACCGAAGTGTAGTAAACATTGGCGTAGTTCTACACCCAGAAAAATATCACATAATCAGTGGAAAATACCTACTAGAAATTCACTTAAGTTTCATGTGATTCAGGAAGTGGAAAATGCTTGGCAAAATCAAGTGAATCTTTTGTGTCCAGTGAAGTGTAAATGATTAGTCATGAGGAATTTCTTTTTCTATGTGATATTTATGTAAACGTCACTAATTTTAGTATTGGAAAATATCTACATGTGTACTACATCCAGTAGTAGCTAAGTGAAATATTTTTTCAGTGTACGTTTAAAATGTGTTCAGGCCTTCAACTAAGCAGTTTCGGCCTCTGATGGTTGCTCTTTTAGAATCTTTCAGAGCATTTTATGAAGCAGCCGCCGTTTACACTAGCCAGCTAATTCACAACAAACCTAGCAATACAATTACACTACTAAATACCCACAAATCTCAGCGACAACCCTCACCGCCAACGAGAGGCCAATTTAGAGATCGTAAACGAGCAACAAGCTGTTGATTCAGCGCAGATAACAAAAAAGTAAAACAACGATTGTAATCCCTCTAATTACCTGCCAGCATATCTCGCCTTAGGCCCCTCGGATTTTATTACAATCAAATAAAACCGGGCACCAGGTAAGATAAGTTGTAAACAAACGAAACAAACGCACCAACGGAAACTAGGGCTCATTCCGATCTGTTCTCAGTAAACAAGAAGAAAAAAATCCTACCAGCAACGTCATCGAGGGCAAACATTTGTGCTATTTGAACTGTTCTACATTGAAACGAACCCGCCCCTTCTTCAGGGACCCCCTCGACTCGAATTACAATGCCGGCAATTTACAACCGGCCATAATTGCGCAACAATGGATGAATCATAATTAGAAAACCGACCGAAATGGAATTTAATTTCACCCGGCCAGTTGTCACACGATGAGAAAAGCCGGCGACTTAATTTGCATTGTGATCCCGGGAGTGTCCAATTGGCGCGGATTCCGATGGTTAATCATTTCCATTTTTATGTGAGAAAGTCGAAAGAATTGACTCATCACTTGACAGTTCGCCAGCGTCGTCTGTTGTTGGAGGATCGAGAGAAGACGTCGAGGTCAAACTGTCAAACGCGATGCTTTTGTTCTTCTTTTTCATAGGAAACATTAATTCCACTTAAAGTAATCATATGACAATTGATGGCCGTATGAGGGCTCTGCGGCATTAATCGGGTCAGCCGTCGTCGCGCCACGGGTCAATTGAGTTAGTAAAGATACCTTTATGGCTTCTGGCATCTTGCGTAATGCAGTTGCTTCCTAGGGTATTAATTTAGATCTGAACGACGACTCGTCTTCAATTGTCAAATTCTGCCATGTTAGCTAGATAGGTAGGCGACGTAATATTTCTTTCGTTCGTTCATTCATGGCCTACTGAACCGGTTGAATGAATGGTGTTGAGAGCAGAATGCAGGTTTAATTAGCCTAAAGTTTCTACCATATAATATTTGCCAGTACCGAGCGGCGTTTAGCGCTACATGTTGGGAAAGACGCCATTGTTGTCTCACCGGTCGGCGGTGGGCAAATGGGCGGAAAAGCGATCGTTTGTTTTTTTTTTCCAGGCAGCGGCGGATCGCGGTCGGAGGTGGTGTTTCATGCACGATAGAATAATGGTAGGGCAGCGGTTGGTGCGTACAATTTTCGGCCGTCAATCTCCGCCCAAGCAATCAAGCGGAAGGTGAGGAAATTTCAATTTTAATTGTTGACTGAAATTTGCATAAATGTGGTCATAAGTGGTGGTGGCAGCGTGTCTGAATTGCTGATTTTGAGTTTTTGCGAAATGGACATTGCCTAGGGCGATCTTGAGATGGCGATGGAGAGTTTATGAACGCAAATCAACGTCTCCTAATTAGTCCAATAAGAGTCTTTGTTTGTTTGTTTTGCTTATTAGCTTGAAACCTCCGCCGGGTGGTGCTAAACCGATGAACTTGGACCGCAAAATTGCCAGAAGGCACGAAATGCATCTGCGGACTGTTATTTTTACCAGGTCCCTCAATCGTCATTTTTTATGGATTACCGTGGATTTTTCTTTATATTGTACTAGCTGAGCCCTGTGCGTGCGTTGCTACGCATGCAACAAAATGAATGAAAATTGGTGCGTTTGTAATTTTTTTTCGGAATTCATTTGGTTAAAATATTTTTGTTTGCTAATGTGTGCAATTTCCGCAAAAAAAAATAAAGTTTGTGTTTTTAATTTAACCCTTGAATCGGTAGTTTCTACCGGCTTTTATTTCTGTGTTGAAATGCTTCTCGTATACTGTCAGTTTGAACGTGATTTTCTCAAACATAACCTTAGATTAACTTCTTGTGCATAGTGTAGCACTGAGAATAACTCAAGCATCCCCTATTCCTGACTAAGTAGGGGTTCAAGCTTCTATCAGAGCATGATGGTAACCCGAGAAGTACGTATTTTATGTTTTACTGCATGAATAATTCTCATGTTTGGTTCAAATTGCTGTTTCTTTTGTTTGAGCGAGTCTCCTCTCTCCAAATGGGAGAGGGAACCACCTAAGAAAAAAATTCTGCCCCAAAAACCCCACATGCCAAAGTTAGTTCCAGTTTGTTGATTAGTTCTCGAATTTTGCCTAAATTTGTGTTTTATTTGTGTGGGAACCCGCCTTCCAGACGGGGGAGGAATTTCGATGGGTCATGAAAATCTGCGTAAACATTTCCATAACGGTAGGGAGGTTTGGTTTAAATTTAAGTTACATTTGTATGAGAGCCCCCCCTTTAAAAAAAAGCGGAAAGGTTTTCCAGTTATGCAAAAAAAAAGCTGTTTCATTTGTATGAGAGCCATCCTTTCCTGATAGAGGAGGGGTCTCAAAATACCATAGAAACATTTTTCACCTCCAAAAACCCCCACATGCTTTGATTATTTCTCGAGTTATGCCTTTGATTATTTCTCGAGTTATTTGTGTTTCATTCGTATGGGAGACCCCACTTTTAAGAAGGGGGAGGGGTCTCGAGGCACCTAAGAAACATTTTTTGCCTTTAAAAAGCTCCACCTGCCAAATTTGTTTCCATTTTCTCGAGTTATGTAGAAACTTGTGTTTCATTTGTATGAGAACCCCCCCTTTCCGAATGGGAAGGGGTCTCAAACCACTATTGACACATTTATTGCTTTCAAAAACTTCCACATGCTAAATTTGGTTGCATTTGCTCGATTGGTTCTCAAGTTATGCTGATATTTGTGTTTCATTAGTATGGGGAAAGATATGGGAGGGGTCTCTTACTAGCATAAGAACCCTCCCCGGCCCCAAAAACTACTGCACACAAATTTTCACGCTCAAATCTCCATAGAAACATTCTACATGCCAAATTTGGTTCCATTTCCCTGATTAGTTCTCGAGTTATGCAAGGATTTGCGTTTCATTTGTACCATTTGAACCATTTTTTGTCTTAAAAAACCACCACAAACTAAGTTTGGTTCCATTTCCCTGATTAGTTCTCGAGTTATACAGAATATTGTATTTCATTTGTATCGGAACCCCCCCCCCCCCTTTTAGAATGGAGAGGGGTCTCAAACCAACATAGAAACATTTTTTGTCTTCAAAAACCACCACATGCTAAATTTCGTTCCGTTTGCTTGATTAGTTCCTGAGTTATGCAGAAAATTGTGTTTTATTTGCATGGGAACCCCCCTCTTTAGGACGGGGAGGGTTCTCAAGCTACCATAGAAACCTTTCTTGCCTTCAAAGCCTCACACATGCTAAATTTGGTTTCTTTTGCTTGATTAGTTCTCGAGTTATGTAGAAATGAGTGTTTCATTTGTATGGGAGTGCCCCTTTCAAGAGAAGGGAGGGGTCTTTAACTATCATAAGAACCTTCCCCGGACCTAAAGATCCTTGCATACAAAATTTCACGCCGATCGGTTCAGTAGTTTTCGAGTCTATTAGGTTCAGACAGACAGACAGACAGACAGAAATCCATTTTTATATGTATAGATAGATAGATAGATTATTCGACTATTATATAACATACAACTAAATGAATTATTTTGTAAGTCTTTAATTTCAATCTCAATTTCAGTGAGCGAGATAAGGCGCTTAAAACATGGCAAATTATAGCCAGACTTTTGTTTCAAATGCAAAAAGTCCACCCACAGGCAAAAGAAGCATCAACTAATCTTTCTAGCATCTATGCTCCCAACGATAAAATACAAATTGCCACATTATTGAAGTCTATATGAAAGCGTTTAGTACGGGAGGTCCACGCTTTCTTCTTTCCTTTGATTCGAAGTAGAAGAGCGATTTCAGACACTAAAATGATGCATTCAAGAAGTCGTCATTTTCCAGGATGCTTTCAAGAATTGGCTGCGTTAGTGTGAGATTAGATTAGATTAGCTTGTTTTGCTTGTGAGAGAGGTTCTCCCCCATGTGCGCATCAAAAACAGAGTGAACACACTATATCGCTGGAATAACTATCACAAGCAGAGGTACATGAGCGCTTTCCATACGTCATCTTTTGCCTGTTGAAGTGGCGGACTTGTTTCGTGCTACAACCTACCCCGCAGTAGGATGACGTCCATGGTTCGAGTACCACTGGATACATGCCCTTTCGCTCAACTTCAAACATCTGTTTGATTTCCTACTTGCCGTACACTGACGGAACTGTCAATACTTTCTCTTCATATCTATCAGTCTAGCAAAAAACATTAATGTGCACTCTTGGTGCCTCATGGTGATGAGCGAACATCTTCTTCAACAACCGCGTAACGTTAGTAGTTGTGTCGTAAAAATTCCTCTAATTGGAAATTGAATTCTGTCACATGTAGCCTTTGGGAAGTGTAAAACAGAAGTTTCACATAGCTAAAGGGTGTCCACGATGAAATTGCCACACACAAAATTGATTCGCAAAATTCGAGAGCACCTTGGCCTTAACCCCGGCCATAAGATTCTGCACAACCTGTGAATCAACCGTTTTTTGCATGTAAACCCATACTTTCTTCAGTTCCTCGACTATCTTCACTACCATAGGTCGTTTAAGAAGGTGCTGCTTCATAATCGCCCAGTACTTCTCGATGGGGCGGAGCTCCGGAGTGTTGGGAGGGTTGAACATTTTCGGCACGAAATTGACCTTATTGTCCGCATACCACTTCAGCACGTCCTTGGAGTAGTGGCATGAGGCCAAATCCGGCCAGAAGATTGTTGGGACGTTGTGGGCCTTCAGGAGAGGAAGCAGCCGCTTCTGGAGGCACTCTTTTATGTACACCTGTCCGTTCATCGTGTCCTGGGTCACGAAAGGTGCACTCCGCTTCCCGCACGTGCAGATGGCTTGCCAAACCAGGAATTTCTTCGCAAATTTGGACATCTTCTGAGTGCGCACATGCTCCGGAACGCTGAACTTATCCTTGGCCGTGAAAAACAGGTTGCCGGGGATCTGTTTGAAGTCGGCCTTCACATATGTTTCGTCGTCCATGATGCAGCATTCAACTTTCGTCAGCATGTTGAGGTACAACTTCCTGGCACGGGTTTTGGCGGACTTTTTCTGCTTCTCGTCGCGATTAGGGGCCTTTTGTACCTTGAACGTTCGAAGCCCAGCCTTAGTTTTGGCCTTCTGGACAAAACTTCGGCTTAGGTGCAGCTTCTTAGCCACATCCCGAACGGAGGCGTTCGGATTTCGGTTGAAGACCCCAACTACGCGGTTGTGATTTTTGGTGTTGTACGGAATACTTTTTCCTTCACTTCTGGGCTTCCGATCGGTGGTCAACCGTTCCTCGAACCGCTTAATCACTCGCGACACCGTGGAATTCGCGATTCCCAACGTTTTAGCGATGGAACGATGCGAGAGATCCTTGTTCTCGTGATGAATGCGCAAGATTTTATCACGCACGAGCTGTTCTTTCGACTCCATTTCCGCGAGTTTTGATCACAGGACTTTAAAACTTGCAGGATGTGAATAATGCACTATGAACTTAATCCACCCAAATTTTCATTAAATTCTACCCAACGGTTAAAAAGTTAGAGCAATTTCATAGTGTGGCAATTTCATCGTGGACACCCTTTAGAACTGCTCTGTGCCATTTTGGTGGTATATGAGCACGATCAAGCCGGCAATCTTTTGCCTGTCAAGGGGGTTCCCTTCCCTACCACGCATTGAGGTAGCTAGGCAAAAGATTGTCTGCTTGATCGAATGCCACCTTTCAAACATGCCCTCCGCTCAATTTCAACTACTTCTATTCACTTTCACAACCTGCCGTGCTCTTACGGACCCATCAATACTTTTCCTATCTTCAAACTTCAAACTTCCTATCTTCAAACATTATAATTGATAAAGCATGATAAGCATGAAGCACGCAACAAAAAACATGATTAGTTAAATGTATCAATAAACTTTAAATTATAATTTAAATCCAACATGGCCTCTAATATGGAAATCATAAAGTGGTCCTATTGTTATGTCGTAAGGGTTTCCCTAACGTCTAAACCTAGGTCGAAACCGATAAGCATGAGTATATGCAGTAAATTAACCCTAAATCTGCATTTCAGATGCAACAAACATTATATTAGCATTATATCAGTATCTTGAGTGCTATCTGTTGTAAAGTTGTATTTCAAATGCTATTTAAATGCTTGTAGCCAGTAATAAGCATTTCGAATGCATGCAAAATAACATTAATGAAGCATTATAATAGCATAGCAGTAAAGCAGCCGTAGATTGGACCAAAAGCGGCATTTATGTTGCATTTATGGTAACATAAATGCTTGATAGGCTCTCGCCAAGACGCTTTGGAACTGTTGAATGAAAAATTATAAACTTAACACACCTGAAAATTAAGATACTTTCTAGCCTAATTCCAGCAAAACTAGTTTACGGGAAAATAAAAGACACACATCCTAGACATGACCATTTTGTATGAAAATTGCCTTTGGTTTTACATTGACGGATAAATGTAGGTGACGGAATCGATTCAGGAGATCAAAGACTACTTGGTAAGGGAACGTTAAATTCAGAACTCTCCCACCAAGAGGCGCTTGTGTTTTTAAAGGAGTTCTTCTAGGGCTCGATAGCCTAAAAATCCGATATTTCAAATGGATAAATTGCATGTATTTCAACATCTCGAATATTTCCGAAAAGTGCTCCAAATAAAGGGCGAACACGAAATTATTGCGACACATTCAACAGGGCATAACTTTTTTACCATTGGGTAAAAATCAACCAAATTTTGCACACTTTCTCATTGATGTGTATTGTTTACATGCTGTCAAACTCGAAGTCGTGTTTTTTGATTCAACGAAAATGGAGGTGAACCAACGCGAGTCGAGAGAACAAATTCTTTCCAAACACTTGGAATTTCCTGACCTGTCGCACCGGCAGTTGGGAAAAATGTTGAACATTCACCATTCAACCGTCTCCAGAGTGTTGAAGCGGTTCCAGGAGCGGTTGACGTTGGACCACGGCAAAGGAGCTGGAAGAAAACCGGGACCGGAGAACAAAAAGACGGAGGGAAAGGTGAAGCGGATGATTAAAGCAAATCCCAACGTCTCAAGCCGTGATTTGGCTAAAAAGATCGGCATGTCGCATGTACATACAAGGTACAGAACTTTCCAAACCGCGATGAGCGGCAACAATCGACGGCTAAAACTCGGCACGGAAGCTCTACGAGAAGATGCTTACAAAATATGGCTGCTGTGTGATGGACGACGAAACGTATATAAAAGCCGATTTTAAGCAAATTCCGGGGTTGGAGTTTTTCACCGACAAGACCAAGTTCTATGTGGAAGACAAATTTAAGAAGAAGAAAATGTCGAAGTTCGCCTCTAAATATCTCATTTGGCAGGCCATCTGCTCTTGCGGACTGAAGTGTGAGCCTTTCGTGACAAAGGGCACAGTAAATGGCGAGATCTACAAATCTGAGTGCCTCGAGAAGCGCCTTTTGCCGTTCTTGCAGCAGCACGACGAAGCTCCGCTATTTTGGCCAGATTTGGCATCATGCCACTATTTTAAAAGTGTCCTGGAGTGGTATGAGGCCAATTCTGTCCATTTTGTTCCAAAGGACATGAATCCGCCAAACTGTCCGGAGCTGCGCCCGGTGGAGCAGTGCTGGGCAATAATGAAGCGGGAACTTCGGAAGAGCAAGAAGACAGTCAAAGCCGAGAAGGACATGTTAAGAAAATGGCAAAAAACTGAGAAACTGGTACCGGATGACACTGTAAAGACTTTGATGGAGGGCATCAAGCAAAAATGCGTTCAATTTTACACTCAAGGCTCCATCGATTAACCTTTTCTTTTGATTTTTGAAGTAAATATATGTATAAAACTACCCTAAAATTTTGGTTTGATTCTAAACATTATAAGAAAATTGGCATGACATTTTCGGTGTCGCAATAATTTCGTGTTCGCCCTTTAGTCAACGGGCTGATATGAAAAGGTCACTCTGAAAATTAACAATATCTTTATCTCGATTGCTACGATTGGTTTGCAAAAGGTCGAGTTGCTTCGATTGCTCCTTCACTCCTCCTCATGCTCGACGCGCTGCAGGCCAATCTTGTTGCGTAGCTGTTTCAACTTGAGTCTTGCTAACGGCTTTGTGAGGACGTCAGCAATCATCAGTTCTGTGGGACAATAGATGAAATCCATGACTCCGGTACTAACCAGATCCTTCACGAAGCTATACCGTGTGTCAATGTGCTTCGTTCGGTTATTTGCTCGTTCGGATCGCAGCATTGCAATCCAGCTTTGGTTTTCCTCCTGCACCGGAATGGGATTTGCGGCCACTTCTTCCACATCGTTCATAAGTTTGAGAAGCCAAAGCAATTCACGGCTGTCACGGCTGTCTTCGGACACATTGTTGATTCCTTGCTGGCCAGCTTATAGGTCCACCACGCAGGAACACGAATCCAGTGTTGCTCTTCCGGTCCACGCAATCGCCAACCCAGTCAGCGTCCACGTAGGCTTCCAGAGTTTCTTCACCTCCTAGCTGAAATTTCAAGTCTGCGGTTTTGTAGGGATACCGGCTAACCTTTCGTCCCAGAATGGACCGATCAGTATGTGGGGCTCGAATATACCGCAATGTACAGCAAAGCACATACTAGGTTTTGGAGCATCCTCCTTCCTCGATCTTGATTCCGGATGCCAATATCTTGTTTTGGCAGCTACCGAAGAGCATCAGGATCATTTGATGTATGCTGGCAGAAAAGATCAAAGCTTGAGAGGTCACAAACACACATACAGACACATGAAACACATAAAATGTTAGGTTTTTGGCGACGGATTACCCGCGGTCTGCTAAGGAAATGGAATTAGGGTTGCGCTGTCAACACACAACTGAACAAAAATCTATGTTTACACCATAACAAACATTTACGTTCGCTCCAAGCGCGAACAGCACCCTTCACGGTAAGCTTCTTCACCGAGATGAGGTTCGATTCAAAGTCCGGAACTTACAGAACAACCTTGAGGGTTACTTTGCACTGTTCACTCTTGGGTATATAAGAACGTGAGTTGACACGATCCAATCTCCTTCGCTGTAGTTTTTTTTTCCATCCGCTACGATCACGTCATGCTGCCATGTCTTCATCCAATCCCACGAACTGGTCTAGGTTCGAACATATTTGGGAGGTTGCTCCCGAATCGATCACCCACGAATGTGCCGCTCCTCACCGTAAACGAATACTCCAGATTCGATTAATTTTGGACTCCCTCACAAGCTGCTTTCGCTTTCGGTGTACAACGTATCTCACCCTGAGCACGAGACTTACTCTGACTTCTGGCTGCTTGCTTGTTGCAACAATGACACGTTATCATCTGCTACTTCCAATCCGCCTTCAAAACCGATTCTCTTTGTGTACCGGAACTGCTCTTCGACAGCTGATCCACCAGTTTTGACTTAGCCAGATCCAGAGTGAGCTCGCCATCTGCCCTTGTCTCCAACGCCATAGTCGAAGTGTTGAAAGAATCCGATAGCCTCCGATGGACCATGGCAGATTACGATCTAGTTCCTGTCCTACAACCGTCAGCCGCTCGAATAACTGCTCCATTTCGAATACGTGATGCTCGATGTCCTCGCCGTTGGAATACAGTTTGTCTAACAGTTTCTTCAGAAGCGACACCTTTATTCATATGTATACGTCAAGACAAAACCCAGATTTCAGAAATCAGCATACTTTGATACAGATCATAATTAAGGCGACAATCAACTCATGGAAATGCAAATGGAACAGAAAAATTAAGAATCAAAGTATCAGTGAGATCGTTCCAAATTATAATATTGTGATACAACTTTCACTGTTTTAAATACAGATCAGAATTTAAAAAAAAGGTATTTTAATTTAAATTCTGGAATTGTTAATACCCTTCATGTATCCAATTGATACAGATTGTACTCGAAAGAAAAATGCAAAATATTCTTTCGTGTATAAGTTTTTATTGCATGCGTAAAAATTGATGAAATTTTGTGGTAAAGCTAGTTGACAGTAATGTTTACATGTGTACAATTTTGTCACAATCTGTCAAGTGGTTATCGAGATAGCTTCCAAGCAAAAAATTGTTTCGACAAAAATAATGGGCGCGGTCCTGGAAAATCCAGGCCAGTCCCACGGGTCGATCGCGAAACAGTTGGGAATCAAGAATTCGACCGTATACCGTGTGGTAAAATCATTTGAGGAGACCAAGCCGTCCCAGAGGCGAGCTGGCAGCGGAAGAAAAGCGAAGACGATCGACCCTGTGAACGCAATCCGAACCGAATTCGATTCGGGACAAGGCAACGAAGATCAATTCTTCCATCTGGTTCGTCCAGCAGACAATGAAGCGGGTCGGACTTCATGTCTTAAGGCAAGGAAGGTGGCCAACCGAACTGATAAACAGAATACTGTGAATTCTTAAGAGTGTGAGTAAAATACCTGTAACTAGAAAATGGGAAATAAGATTAGTAATTTCCACTTAATTACAACTACCTTTATTACTTATCATGACAATGAAAAGATTAGCAATGAAGGTATCTGGAATTAAAGGGAAATTACTAATATTTCTTCTCATTTTTTAGATTACGAAAAAATTTTGTACTGAACATCTTCGAAGCTTAAGATCATATTTCCCAGAAGTTAATGAGAGAAAGTCCAGGAAATCAGGAGAGGCCTTCTCAGAGCTTCAGAAAGAACACTGATATAGTCTTTCCTTGTATTCTCCCATACGCGGGCCATCGACCTTCTCAAAACAACTTCAGAAAGTTAAGGGGAGAGGACTATTTAGAAGTTTGGAAAATTCCAGAGGTTTTGGAGTTTTCCCAGAAATTCAAGATGGACTTCCCTGAAGTCCAGGAAATGAAACTTTCCCGAAGCTCAGGAGGCAATGTACCAGGGAGGGCGTTATCTAAAATTTCTCAAAAATTCAGAAACAAACTCCCACAAAGCTCAGAACGTCCTAGAAATTCAAGAGAGAACTTTTCCGAAGTTCAGGAAAGACTTCTCAGAAGTTCAAAAAAAAAACTTCCTAAAGTTCAGTTGGAACTTCCCAGAAGTGGTGTCCAGCTTTTCCGAAGATCAAAAAAGGACATTTCATAAATTTAAAATTACAGAATGAGGATGTCTCAAAGTTCATGAAGAAACCTCTTCAAAGAAAGAAATAAACTTTCAATAAGAATAGTTTGAAAGAAATAAACTTTCAAGAAGAATAGAAGTTTGAGCAAAATTTTCTCAGAATTTCAGGAACAAATTTCTCAGAAGTTCAGGAGAAAATTTCCCAAAACTGAACTGCTACAGGAAGAAACTTCCAACAAATTTTAAGGAATGTTCCTAGAAACTCTAGAAAGGACTTTCCTAAAATTTTGATGAACTATTCTTCGGAGTTCAGAATGGACCTATCATCTGATAGGTTTTAGTAGAATAAGCTTAGGAAAAAACTTCCCAGAATTTCAGGATGATTTTACCAGAGAGGCACAGCAACACAATCGTATAGAAGCGATAAGTACCAAGTGAGCGATATACGTACATGCATCCAGGCTTCAGTAAAATGTACCACTTCGCCTCTATCATATATGATCCGTGTTGCTGGCCACCTATGTTTAAGGAGGTACAAAAATCAGGAAACTTCTCTGAAGTTCAGGAAAGGACTCTCCATAAGTTCCGATGGAAACTCCCCAAAAGCTTAGTTGGAACTACTCATAAGTGCTAGAGAGCTCTCCTGAAGTCCTCAGAATCGAACACTCCAGAAGTTTAGAATGAGGCTTTTTCGAAAATAAAACAAAAACAGGATGAAACTTTCCAGAAATGTAGGGGATACTTCCTAGTAGTTAAAGCAGTCATTTCTCAGGAATTCTAGAACAAACTCTTACGCAGCGCAGACGACAACTTCCCTAAAGTTCCGAAGAATACTTCTCAGAAGTTTGGGAACAAACTTCAAACAAATCTAAGAAGGTTTTCCAAGAAATTCTGAAGAGAACTTTCCCAAAGTGTTGCAGCAATTTTCCTTGCAGTTCATGATGGGACTCATCAGAAGTTTAGACAGTAAGTAAGTAAGTTCTGCATAAACTTATCAGCTGTTCCTGGAAGGTAAGGTTGCATTGTTAGATGTGAAGTTACAAGAAAATCAGGAGTGACTGCCAAGAATTTCAAGAGGAAACTTGCTTAAAGTTCAGGAGAAATCATCCCAGAATTTTACCAAGGAGCTTTGTCGAAGATCAGGAAAGAACTTCACTGAAATTCAAGAGAAAATCACTGCCGAACAGGCATGTCTAGTTTCTTGACCTGAAGCATTCCATATTTATAAAAAGTATCAGTGGTTAAGGAACTTGTTTTTAAGCTCCTTTTACATCCAAAAAGACTTTAAGTTTAGTCGTCATTTGTATTTTATTGAAAAAAGCGAACATTTTGGAGCTTCACCAGTTCTTTTTTGATAGCGCATTTATGACTGAGCAGTTATTCATTTTAAAGACGCCAATGTTGTCATATTTTATATTTCAATTCCGTTTTATTTCTAAGTGAATTATTCAGTGATGCTTGATGTAACGCAAGGTCGCATTCAAAAATAAACATTCGCACTTGGAAGCTTTAAAATATTTTGAAGGAACTTTCATAAAATTTCAAGAATTTTCTAAATCATTCGAGAATGGTTCAGTTGAAGTACTGCTAGAACTTGAAAATGGCTCACTGCTGGCAATCCCTTTGATCTCATGCACACCTTACATCTTACACCTTGCAATTCGTTCGAACCTTTGTTGTTGTTTTGATTCGCTGTGTAATTTTGAAAGAATTTTTGAGGCATTAAGCTGGAGACCGAGTTTGGGACTATATCCATTTTCCTCTATTAAGCTTTTTGACGTAGGACTACGTCTTTCATTTCTATACTGGGGCGCCGTTCTAAAATTTGTGAAATCGACCGCGTTACGGGTCGTTTTGGATATTTTGAGCGATAATAACTAAGTCATTGCATAACCGATTTTCATATTGTTTGCACCAATTGCGATTGGAAATAATTCTACGTATCAGTCTTAGTAATCAAGTTAATTGATTTTTAACATAAACTTATTAAAAATAACGTAAATGTAAGGTGATGTCTTATAATTTCGATTCGCAGAGTAAATTAACCAAATTTCCTAGCACAGTTTTCAAATCTAAGCAAGAGACGTCTCCCATCGTCTTCTTCTTATTATTCTTTGTTCTCGAGAGGTAGATTCTGTTTCACGCTAGTGTTTGGCGAAACATCTGATTCTCCTCCCCTTTTAATGAATTTGATTCACATTGCTTTAGTTGATACCCCCTTTTGTTCATGCAATGGTACCCGATGCCATCATAAAAGGCACATTTCCGAACAAATGCCTCATTCGTTCGGCAGCATTGGAGCTGCGCAAATCTCCCGGCGGGAGGAAAAGCTAGTCAGCACCCAGCAGCATCGCTCGGTACCCAGCAATGCCCAGCATTGGCAGCAGTAGCCGGCGCACAGTGGCACGAAATAATAAAAAGTGGAACATGGATATTTGCGGCGAAACTATTAGGTGTGGCCCACTGATGTCTTCTATAATGTTTCTAAATTTTTTGAGTACTTAATTTTTTTATCTAGTAAACACCTAGATAAAAAATTAACTTTTTTTTCTGGTTCAAATCGATAACCGAAATCGATGTATTGAAACATTGTAGATTAGGTCATTTCATGAAACTTTGTACAAGATAAAAACTTTCAATGTCTTAACTGGAAGAAGTTGTAGGGTGAAAACGGAATGCAAAATGTAATACCCCCTTAAAACTGTTTTTTTATCATAACTTTTTTATTTGAATTTTCCCATTTTTAAAATATTCTACAGAGTTGAAGGTACTTCAAACATACATTTTTTTTGTAGAAGACAATTTATCATTATCTCTTCATTTCAAGGATTTACGTCGGTTTTAATGATTTTTTTGAGCTATCTTCGAGGATGCGTAGATTACAGGTTAGCAGATATTAGCAGCTAAACTTAACGTAAGTTTATTCAATAACGGATACCCTTTAAAATGATGTACAAATTATAAGGGGGTCCAGGGGGGCTCCTAACAATTTTTCAAAAAAGTAACAAAAAGTTTCTTATTGTATATGTTGCATATATAGTGATTTTTTAATCTCTTTGAATAAATATAAGTTAACGTTCAAGATTAAAATATTATTCTTAACTATAATGTGATTTAGAGGAAATTCGTTTTGGTGTGTACATGTTGATTTGACAGTCTATACACTGTCAATAAAATCATAGCATTCTATTGGCAGTTTATGATATTATACTACCGTAGAATGACATTATAATTCTTTAAGCTTCACTAATATTCATAATATTGGAATTACATTTACTAGATAAAGTGCTTATTTTTGGAGTATAATTTTGTGGTAAAATTCTGCTCATTACATTATTGGCGGCATCAGTATAATATTTTGTGGTGATTTACGACAACTACCACCCGTTAATGCTAGGCCCGTCTACAAGCCAACTGGAAAATCCTTTCACGGTGCTGTTCTTTGGCAATCCCTTGATTTCTTCCCACTGGTAAAAGTTATGCGCCAGACGGATCTGGAATTTTCCAGCATACTTACCAAAATTGGCAACGGCAAGCCACTGACTGGGGAAGAAACAACACTGATTGAAAGTCGATTCCGCACAGCTGAATGGTGTAAACAGAACGCACCAGGAGCAATTAGACTGTATCATCGCAACATAGATGTGGAGAAGTTCAATAATGAAGCGTTGAACGATCAAGATGCACTGGACTGTACTGCTGACGATGTGTTTGCGGGATACAAAGATGCTAGTCAGTTAGCAAGCTCCCGCGTCAAACTCTACAAAATGAGCGTCTGACAAGGTCGGAGACCGGCGGGCTACCTTATTTGCTACGGCTTGCGGTTGGTAAGCCTTACATGATAACTACCAACGTTGATGTCGAAGATGGTGCAGTGAATGGCGCGATCGGCGAGCTGAAATACCTCGAACAGGACGAAGGCGATTCTGGGCAGCAGATCGTAAAGTTGTGGTTTAAGTTTGAAAGTACGGCGATAGGTGCTGCATTGAGGATTAAAGCAAGACCTGCCGTTTTCGCCAGACCTGGAATCCTACAAGAGGATTGGACTCCCATCTCCAAACGCTCGGCTAGTATAAAGTTGAGTGGCATCATTAAATGCAGGCGGATACAGTTTCCGGTGGTCAGTGCCTGTGCGTTAACTGTTCATAAGTCGCAAGGTGGCACTTTCCCGGAGATTGTATATGACTACAATAAAAGCCAGGATCAGCAGTTAGTGTATGTTGGATTGTCACGTGTTCAGTCAATCCAGGGGCTGTATTTAACAAACCCAACCAATGCCTTTAAGTTCCATCATGCTAAAGGTAGCAACTCACCTAAGATGGTAGACCTCAGGAACGAGCTGCAGCGTCTAGAAAACCATCGATTACAAACACTTGGGGATAAACTATACCAAGTTTTTGGAAAGCAAGGGTTCTGCCACCACGTTGATGAGCATCAATGTTCAAAGTTTGAACGCTCACGTGATGGATATCGCCTCAGATCGGATTTTGACAAGCGTGGAATTCCTCGCACTGAGTGAAACTTGGCTGAGACAGTGACTCCTTAGTCGATATTGAAGGCTACCACTGCATCGTTCAGTTCAAACGCGGCAACTTGAGAGCAGGTGGTGTAGCAATATATCAGCAGGACAAGGCTTACCACTATGGCTGGTACCCACAAGATCCAACAGCTCATTGAACATCATGACAAGATGTTCAGCGTTGTCGATAACGTCGGGGACATTTGTGCAGCTATATATCACTAATGGACACTGAAGTTCTGCTGGTTGTGGTGTACATTTCACCAGGAACAACTACCAATAATTTAAAATTGTTCTTGATTCTCAAGTTGTTCAGGTATGCTGCGCAAGATACGCCAGTTGTGTTGACCGGAGATTTTAACATTGACGTTTCCAAACATGAAAACATAGATTTTCTAGATTTTATGCAAAAACATTCAAAATTTACTTTAGCAAACCTTCGGAATGAAGCAACCACACTTGGTGGTTCTTGTATAGATTTAACGTTTGTTAAAAATATCGGCGTAGAGTGCAGACGTTATTGTTCATATTTTTCGTATCATAGACCTATGTTGTCTGTACTCTCAGCGAATAACTGAATACCAAACGGCCCTTTTTAGGGCCACTTCAAAAGTTATAAAGAGTTGACTATATTAATTTTCGTGGAAAACTAAAATTAATAACATGTGGTTTGATGAGTCTTTAGACTGAACAAAATATAGTAGATATTTATTAATTCTATTACAATTCCTCCACATCAACAAGCAGTCCTACGTTGACTTTGCAGATATGTCACTGACATATCTCACCTTTTCGTTTTTTTATACATAAAAAAATATAATCACAAGTGTACTTAACAGATCATTGAACGATCAGGGAAGAATTCAATGCTTTTATAAATTAACTTAGAAATATATCAATGAAAAATTATTTGAACTATCAATAATGTAACAAAACTTTTTTTTTAAACTCCTTAAAACTATATTCGAAATGTATAAACCACGAAACAAGTTGATTTGATTTGACTTTATTAGAGAGACTTTCAGCCGTTGGCTGGTTCGTCTCTTGATGATTTGCACGAAACAAGTTTATTCAATACAAAAAAAAAAGCTTCAAATATTGGAAAATCCCACGGCAATTCAAGAAACTTATCAGATTATCAAGAAGTGAAGATTTTGTTTGGATGCAGTGGATCCAATAACATTTTCAAAGAACTCTTAATGCTTTCTACTTACTTGAATAACTGAGCTAAAAAAAAATAATTAATTTTAAAAAATCTACGAAATTTATCAAAATTTCAACAATATTAAAAAAAAAAAAAAAAAAAAAAAAAAAGGAGATTTTAGTAAATATTCGACAACTGTTTTCTTGTGAATTTTGACATCTGTTGACAAGTTTGCCCTACAGTTTTGGGAATTCATTTAACTCTAATAGCTAAATAAAATTATTTAATATATTACTTAATTCATATTTATAAATAAAAGAAAAGGAATGCGAAAAAACATTTCCTTAGTAAAAGTCAATTCTATAGAAACGTCAGATAATTATATTGGTTTAAAAAAAGAAAATTAAATACTAAACATAGTTATGGAAGTTTTTGTAAATGAGCTTAACTTAAGCATCGAAAGGTCTAAATTTTTGAAAAAAAAGTTTTAAGAATTCTTCGATACCGTTCTGAGAATTAAAACAAAAAAGCGTTTCAAGACTTGAGATCATAACATGATTTTAACGATCTCCAGTACTTTATGAAAAGGGATATACCGTATGCATTACAAAAAATGGACTAATTTAGCTACACAAGATAATTGAATGGAACAAAGTTTCCTTAAATTCTATGTTTATTGGGCTTTCTATAAAACTGCTTCGAAGCTTTGCCAAGCGGCCGTGCAGCAGTTGAACAATACTTTAGCCATGTTGGATGGAAATATGGATTTCGGCAGCTCTTTCTTGGTTGGTTCGTTTTGGCCATGAAATTATTCGAAAAGATTCGGTGATTGATAAGGCTGTCAATTTGCTTCTGTACATAACTGGGTTGCTATGATTGAGATACACAGCTAGATTCACCATTTGGTGGCTGGGTAATTGTATAAAGAATCGCTCAAATCAGTCCATTTTCTTAACGCATACGTAAATTGATTCTATACAAGAGTGACCTCAAGAGTATGTGTAAATTTGAAAGGCCAAGGCTCCTTAAAAACCCAAAGATTCTCTAGACAGTTTGTGACCGTTGTAAAACAGAAAAGTAAATGAATAAGGCTCCCAAAACTAATATATTAGAGAAAGCGAGTTTATTTTATTTTTGCGAAATAGTCGTTCCTCACCTTGCTCAAAAAAAAACCCCCTCTTCCTCCAATTTCACTTCCGGATGCTTCCGGATTTTCCCGATTTTCCCGAGTCTGTGGCCACCCTGGAATGGGGTGCTCCACTTTCCACACAAGCAAATTGCTTGCCAAATCATTTTTTTTTTTTGGCAAACTTTAACATCTTCTGCTTTCTAACGTCCTCAGGGACATCGAATTTATGATGAGCAGTGAAAAACTGGAGCCCCGGAAGCTGCCGGAAGTCTGCTTTTACATATGTCTCATCTGCTTTTACATATACACAGAAAAAAATAATTAATTTTAACAAGCGTGTAAAATATCCTCTCATTTAGATCCAAGCTAAAGGAGACGTAAACAACGAAATTGTTTGCAACTTTTCATGTTCCATACAACAATATTGGCAATCTTTCATACAACAGGCTGGATTCAGGCGTTATCTGGCTTTAATTTACATGAAATATCCCATTATTTTCTGGAAAATCTAGCATTCCCTTTATGTGCATTAGATAACGCAGAAAATTCAATGTTTCTTTTTATCTGTGTATGTCAAAATTCAACAATCCCTGTAATTTCCGAAGAAAATTCAGAGGATTTTTTCAGAGTACTTAAACATTTCCGGTCAATCGTTGCTGGCAAATACTGGGACCAGTAGTGTCTTGAGATTGACAGAGAGAGTTTGTAAACAAATGTCAATGAAAATATTTTTAACCAGTCGAGGGAGTTCTTGAGGGGTGTTGAATATCGTAGTTGGTAAACGCACGCTCTACCAAGCCGGGTTGGACAATTTTTCGACTTTCCTGGGCATAGAGTATAATTGTGCTTGCCACACAATGTACAAATTCATGCATTGGTGTTGGCAAAGCAAGTTCTTAATTAATAACTGGGGAAGTGCGCTTAGTTGAGAAGCAGGCAAAAGCTCGTTTAATGAGCGTCAAAAAAGCCAGGAAGAAGAAGAAGGGAGTTCTTGAATTTTCGGAACAACATTGGTCGGATTCAATCGATGTTAAACGTCCTTTCGAAGTACAAGTTCCACGATGAAAAATGGGAATAACTCATAAGATACGCGTCTTTGGAATCGCAGTGGGGTCTGGAGTCCGGAAAACGCTGAAAATCAGCAAACAAAAATTGAATTTAAATACAAGCAAGTCTACCATAATGACTGTGCTATCTACTAACCACAGTTTCTTGGCTCTATATCTTCCTTTTCAGTTTATACTCGGTAGACTACAAGCTTATCATTGATTGTAAATACATATTTAAACTCCAAATCAGGTTATAGGAGCACCGGCTGTGGCTATTTAAGACATGGAAACTACGTCTTGAGAATGGGAATCAATATTTGATGCGCCATCTTAGATATCTGATATGGCAACTTTTAGTTAAAACCAAGGAAATCTCATGCAAAAGGCCGTTATGGGAGACCAAGAACATGATCAGCAGTGATAGTAACACACACAATTTCCACGTCTTAGTACGTTTATTTAAAGGCGCTGAAAGAGGTGTGATACTGGCGGCCATTCAACTTCATCAATTCTTCTCTATATCGGTTAGCTCTGCATAAATAGTTTCTTGAATTAAAGTCATATTAGATTACCAAATAAGGAACATCCATCTTGTTCTCTTGAAATTAGGCAGCTTAAAACATAAAATATGATCGATCCATACATAACTTCGATGAACATAACAGATTAAACCTGCTTATTAGTAGAATAACTATAACAGTATTATGCAGTATTCCCATATTTCACGAGAATTTCGTTTACTCTGGCTATTTCTTATTTTCAACAGCCTCTTACTATCCGGTATCTCAAGCAGGATTCACTTGACCCCTGTGGTTATTTGTCTGCGATACTAAAGCTGTACTTCTACCCTGGTACAGAATGGACAGTGATTTTCATCGCTGGAGAGTTGGCCAGATGACCCCCCTCTGTGCTTGAAAATGAAAATGAAATGAAAACATGGAAATGTTCAGAAATCTAATGACAACATCTTATTTCAAAGAAGAGACTGGGTATTACTGTTAAATTTCCTGACATCTGAATGGTTCAAGAATTGACTTGACGTTCATAGTTATACTTTGAAAATTGTTCGACAACTCGTTCAAAGCAACGCATCTGATTTTGTAAACAAAGAGGTAAGGTAAGATTCAAACGCGTTGCACCTCTACCGCAACTAGCATCACCATCATGATAGGCAAGTATAATTGTGATGGGCGTACTAATTTGTACGGAACTACTAAGCGTTTAGAGAAATTCACAATTGGAGCTTTATTTACCTCTTTGTTTACAAAATCAGAGACGTCGTTTTTACTAAGTTTTCGAGATTTGTCAATTTCCAATGCATTCTAGATTGCATTTTGTCTCCTTATAGGCTTACTTTGATAATTCCCCACGAAGCTGATTTTCCCACCCTGAAATGCGAATGCACTTTGGCCTTCTGGTTGGTCTGCTACCTTTCCTTTCACAGTTCCACAAAGAGCCAATCATCCTACTGCGGCCAGGGGAAAACCGCGCGGCAATCGTCGAATCAATCAAGCTTTGAGCAACAAAGCGCCTGGAAGTCGCACCTCACAAAAGACAGACCTCGCCACGCCGCCAAACGACGCAAATAGTGAAAGCAAAACACCCGGTAGCTCCAAGCGGGTTGTCTCTCGGAAAAGGTCGCGGTAACAACAAATCGATCTAACCGCAAACAAAGCGGCCGGGGGAAATATCACTTACCATTTTCAGCACCAACTGAGTCACGATCGATGGCAGCAGCCGCCCCCGCCGCCGACGATGATGATGATTCATTCACTTCGGCGATCACTTCTCGTTTAGCCACCGCTCTGCCACCACTCTCACCACTCTTGCTGCTGGGAGCAGCGAAGGTCCTCCGGAGAGGGCCTGCCCTTTGGAATGCATTCAGAAACTGCACCCGCTTCCTCTTCGGTAGGGTGCAGAAATTTTTGACATCGATATAACCGATTGAACTCGCTTCGTCACCGTCACTTTCTTTCACGATTTCTTGTTTCGCTTCTTCACCAGCGGCCACTTCCTCTTCTCCATCATCGGACAGCCCCTCGATATCCAACCCTTCAATCTCATCCAAGTAGGCATCGAGCTCGGACAGATAATCGTGCAGCTTGGCATTTGGATCTTCCAGGAAACTTTCCACAAACTTCTGATTTAGCTTCAACTTTTTCTTCTTCAGGGTACAATAACTCCCGATTGGGTTGCCTACTTCACGATCCTCGAGGGATGTTTCGCGCACATCACTCACCCCGCTTCCATGGGGATCACAACCATTCACTTGATTCACCGCCTTCTGCGCCGCGGATCGCTTCTTTCGCAGCGTGCAGAAATTTCCCACATTTTCATCCTCCGCCTGATCCCCTTCTTCACCCTGATGCTGCTCCAAACTCTTCTCGCAAAAATTCTCAAACGTGCACATATTTTCTTCATACAGTAAATTTCGATTCAGCTCACTTCGGTCGTCCTCGCTGTCTCCGAAGTAGAATGCCCCTCGTCCCCCGCTCGCGTCTCGATCAGCACCGTTTGCATTGCCCATCGTGCTCTGCTTAGGACCTCGGATCGTACAAAACTGACCGAGTCGGGTGGCCTCGGATTGTGGACTGAAGGCACCTTGGCCATCGCTGCCATCATCGTCGTCATTATCGGCCATCCCATCATTAGCGGCTCCGTTCAAATTGGTTCTATTTTTCCGAAGGGTGCAATAGTGACGCGGGTCACCTCCAGCGCCGGAGCTGTCGATCGAACCCATTTTCGGTATGGGCTTGCTTTGCTGGATCGGATTGGTGTGTCTTTAGAAGTTGAGGTGTAAGATTTGACGCCTGGCGGAAAATAACAAATCTGTTATCGTGGCAGGTCGCAACATCTTGCTTCAAGGTTCAGTCTGGAAAGTGTAAAGAACAAAGGGAGGTGTTAATTATGTGCTTGATTACAATGTTTTCCCGATACAGCTATGGAAAGGAATAAACATTTAGAGATTTTTGATTAGGCAGTATTGCTAAAGCTAAAATGCGGATCGTTCTCAGGGTGGTGGATATCCGAAAACGAAATGGAATTAGATGCACAAGTGAGCTATTGTCGATTCAATCATCAATCTAGCAGATGGAAAAAGTGGAGATTGCCAACGAAATCAAAATAAAATGAGCTTAAACATATTTTCGTAATCTGGAATGGACTCACCAAGTTCTACTTTTCGATGAAATTTAACGTCGGCGATATAGTGAGTAATATTGCCGAATGTTTGGATCATACCAATGAGACTGCCTTCGAATGTTTTGTATTCTCAAGAAAATGGAGGAATCTACATGAACTAAGTTTCACAACAATGTAGATGCCAAAGGTTCTGACTTTTTAGTGATAAATTTTCTTTTACGATAATGAATTTATAACGTTTTAATTAATAGCTGACAGAGGAGACTCGTCCAAATAATACCTGGTACACTACACGACTCATCCTGATACGGGCTGTTATCAACCTGATGCTCAACTGAATCTTAAACAGGTCGACCTGCTTAAGACCTGACTACAATAGCAGTACTTGCCACCAGCGTGGGTAGTCACCCGTACTAACATTTCTTCAGGTCCGTTAGGGGAGCGCAATGTCCAAACGTAACGATCTTCAAATTTCAGGATCGTTTGTTTTCTAGTCAAGACGAACATTTCAAGAGGTGGAATTCTTCGACTGGGCAATTTTTTCAAATATAGTGATGGCCTAAGTGCACCAGTGGTCCAGAATGCGAATTTAGCTGGTAAAATATATTTTCAGCCTAAGTTTGAAGTTTTGGAGCAAAATTGTCTTCTAGGGTCTGTATCCGCAATAATCCGGACACCTCAAAACACGAATAAAACATAAATTTTTCATTATATTTTCGTCGTAGTTGTTTGTTTCAGATTTTTGGGATGTGTTTTTACAATTCGTGAAGACAAAACATAGTTATTCGGTATTTGCATAAAATTTTCGAACTTTGCGCTCATCTCCGTCCATTAGGGTTTGTACAGACTCTTCATAAATCGTAGAAGCCGTACTTGTCCAAATTTGCTGGAAGTGTTTGATGTCTCTGATTCCTTGCTTCTTTCAAGAAAGCTTCCGCTTCATCAGAGCCCAACATCTCTCGATTGGTCGTAGCTCTGAGCAGTTTGGCGTGTTTGAGGTTTTTGTTACAATGCTCACTTGATTTGCTTTGTACATCTCCATTACAGTTTTAGCATAGTGGCATGATGCCAAATCGGGCCAGAACAAAGGTTCTTCTTTGTGACTTTTGTTGAAGGGTAGCAATCGCTTCTGCAGACACTCTTTCTGATAGATCTCCTTGTTGATTGTGTCTGTAGTGACGAAAGATATACTCTTTTTGCCAAACGTGCAAATTGCTTGCCATGCAAGGTATTTTTTGGGAAATTACGATGCCTTCTTCGTTCTGAAATGCTCAGCTGTAGCATTTCTGGCCATAGCATAATAAAAAGCCAGCCCTGGAAGCTGCTTGAAATCCTCCAGGACATAAGTTTCATCGTCCATAACAACGCATGAAAACTTCGTCAAATATTCACAGTACAAACGTCGAACCCGTGATTTTGCTGTCAAGTTCTGTTTGTCGTTGAGATTTGGAACTGTTTTTAATTTATACGACTTAAGTCCCAAACGTTGTTTTGATTTTTGGACAAAACCAGGCGACATCCCTATTTTACGAACCACCGTTCGAATGGAGAGATTTGGGTTTTTCGTTAATATCCTTTTCACCTATCGGTCCATGACAGGATCAGCGTGTCCAAAGTTTTTGTCACATCTCAGTGTCCTCTCCACCGTCAAACGTTCCGAAAATGATTTGAGCACATCGTGAATAGTGGATTTAGGCAAATCCAATGTTTTTGCAAGGTCCCGTATTGACAAGTCCGGATTTGCCGTACGCCCGTACAAAATTCGCTCACGCACTTGTTTTTCTTTCGTCGCCATCTTGAATACTAAACATGAAATGTAAACATCAATCATAGTCTTTTTCATCATAGACTCTCAGCTATACCACAGTGAAATTTTTCATTCGTTCATGTAATATTTCAAAAGTTACAATGATTTGTAGGTGTCCGGATTAATGTGGATATAAATTTTACAAAGTTGTTTCTAATAATAAGGCCCTTCTAGGGTGGTTCTTATTTTCAGAGAAATCGAAAATTTAGCTTGTTTATTTACAGAAATAAAGCCATATATCCTTGCGAAAAGTCGTTGATGATTTTTTTCAGGCAACTTTGACTGCATACTTTATTTCTAGCTTTCAAATGACCAAATCAGAGAAATTTTTCCTACGTGTCTCTATAAAAATCAGTTATTTTGAATTTTGAGCTATTTTATTTCAAATTTTTCAGCAAAGTAGTTTTACAATTGAGCGCAGAACACTAAAAGATAGATCTTTTGATGTGCTAAAATCGTCGCTATCATATGTCAAACAAAAGTTATTGTGGTTTTTGATAAAAAAAATATAGGTCTTTTTTTTAAAATGTCGAGTTTTCTGGTTGGACTAGACAAGAAATATATTTCTTTAGAGCATTTGAAAGGTTTTTTTTATTATTGCATATTAAATATGACAAGTTGAGATTTCAAATATATTTTAAATTTTAAATAATATTTTTTTAAATAGAGTAAAACACATTTAAAAAGGGCGTAATTTTATAAGAAAATTGTTTTATGTTTTTGAGTTTTAAAAACCATTTAAAGACAACTTTGTTGGCAAATTTTTAGTGAAAAAGTTAGATAAAAAAACTTGTTTTTTGTTGACTTAGGAACACCCTAAGTTATCTAAGAAAATTTGTTTTAATTCAATTTCTTTTATTCAAAAGCTACAAAAATGTGTTGTTGGCAACGTTGCTTGAAATTCACTTGGTTACAATTTTACCAAAGAATGTATACCTTCGTTTCAGCAAATAAACTAGCAGGTTTTTTATTTCAACGAACATAAGAGCCAACCAACAATACTTGATGTACTCAATTTGGCGTTTCACAGTATGATCAATTAGATCCTGAAGCACAACAGTTGCCTCAGCCGGTTTTATGCGAATACCTGCTGCAATTAAAGGATTTATAATAATGTAAAACATTGACAGAAATTTATGTACCAGAAGAATAGCAAAGCTTTTTTGCTTCTACTATAGTGTTGAACGACGGGTATAGATTATGCTACATTGCCTCTTAGGAGACATTAATACAGTGGCATCAGGTTAGTTCGTTGAAATGGTCTGCCAAGATCTGAATCTGGATTTTTCGCATTTTGTTCAAATACTTTTCCAGCATTACGACGAATACCACTTCTTCGATGGTAAATTTTGATTTTATTTCCCGCAGGCGATTCTGCTGAGTTCTCCTGCGGCTATTGGAGAATGGTTTTAGTTTCCTTTTGCGTGAAATTTTCGGAGAATTCACTGCGAAAGTCACATTTCCGCTCAGCCAACTATCATTCTAATTTGCAGCAGCTACCGTGTGAACTCATCAACTAACTACGAAACAGCACTTCTTACTGAAAACGGTTGAGCTAAAACTAATCCAATAGTGAAATTACTCATCATTAGTATCGGAAGTAGAAACCTTCATCCGGACAGTTTTCCTTAGATAACTAAGGGTGTCCCTGTCTCTTACTGTTAGTTACTTATTCAAGGTTTTCTTACGTCCTTTTCAAATTCCTTTTACTCAATTCAAAAAATAATCTTTCCCCAGTTTTCAGATATGATATGCAATAATAAAAAAACACCTTTAAAAAACATTTTTTTCTGTCGGCCCAAACCAGAGAGATAAATAATTGAAAAAGGCCTATTTTTTACAAAAAAAAACCATAATAACTTAATATTATAACGCCAATTTCAGCACTTCAAAAGTATTATCTTTATTGTTCTAGTATTGATGGCAATACAACTTTGCTAATAAAATTCAAATAAAAATGTTAGAGCAAATAACTGATTTTTAAAGGGACACCCTAAAGATCAAAGTTGATCAAAATATTCCAACCTACAACTTTGCCTGAGGATATATGCCTTTATTTCTGAAAATAAAAAAGTTAGATTTTCGATTTCTCTGAAAATAAGGACCACCCAAGTTTTCATTCACACCAAAAGAAGGGCCTTAATATAAGAAACAACTTTGTACAAGACAATTTTGCTCCAAAACTTAAAACTTAGGCTGAAAATGTATCTTTCCAGTTAAATTCACATTCTGGACCACTGTGCAGTTCAACCAATTTGCCTATGTAAGCAGTAGCACTCAGGTTTGAAGTTTGAAAGTAAAGACAAAGGTTAAAATCAAGTTCCACGAATGCAATGATGCCGACATCAGGACAAGTTATTTAATACATTAAAACAGATGGTTCTTTTAAATTTCAATTAACTTCAGATTCGTTTTACATCTTAAAATGACTTCAAAGCCTACCATACATTGTAAGAAAAACAACCCTCAAATTCATTGGGCATTTCCCGCAAAAAAAAATTTGACTGAATGAGCGCTTATTATTAACATCCATACCACTCACGCCAAAGTCGAGAGTTCGAATCTCACCCCGGACAAGTTACGAAAATACCCAAAAAGGTATTTGAGTGACTACGAAGGGAAATGCATCAGCCCAGGGCTGAAAATCTCGATAATAGAGGGGAAAAAATAGTTTTTAATTCCGTCATAAAACAAGCTCCCAAACTGCACATATCTTGACACCATACTTCAAGCTTTGTTGAGATATGCCTTAAAAAAATGGATGTTGATGAAAGAAATTTCAAAAGATAATTCAATGGAGCAAATCTTGCTTAAATCCTACGATGGATGTCCAGAAAAACTGACAAGGTTGGTCAACGCAACGATGGATCGAGTGATGTGTGTTGTCCGAGTCTCAGGGACACTCTAGAGTCTCTTCGAATCTCGGAGAGGGTTACGGCATCGTGATGGAGGTGAGCGTGTGATTCGAAGAGCTGGCGTGTCTATTCCACGATCTTCAGGAAGTCTGTCCAACTATTTGGTTTCACCGACGACGTTGATATCGTAGCACGTAACTTTGAGACGATGGCGGAAACATACATCAGACTTAAGGCTGAAGCTGGTAAGATTGGGCTTGAGATTAATGCGTTGAAAACAAAATACATGAAGGCTCACGAGAAGACAATGTTAGCCTCCTAGCACGAGTTCAGATCGACGGTGATGAAATCGAGGAAGTAGACGAATTCGTGTATCTGGGCTCATTGGTGACCACCGAAAACGACACCGGCAGAGAAATACAAAGGCGCATTATGGCTGGCAATCGTGCCTACTTTGGACTCCGAAGTTCTATACGGCCACGAAACATGGACATTGCTAGTGGAGGACCAACGCGTCCTTGGAGTCTTTGAAGGGAAGGTGCTGCGTACCATCTACGGTGGAGTGCACATGGAAGACGGAACATGGAGGAGGCGAATGAACCACGAATTGCACCAGTTGCTGGGTTAAAGTACCATCGTACAAATCACAAAAATCGGCCGACTACGATGAGCTGGGCATGTCGTAAGAATGTCGGACTGATTACAATGGAGACAACTTCTGTGTACAGCAAAGGCCACACCGGCCTTGGTCTGATTGGTTTGGTTGTTCTGGTCACGACATTATTGCTGGGCACATTGAGCGGATAGATGGTCTTCGGTATAACGTTTATCTTCAGCCGATACCAGTTCTCCAGTGACCGCTTGGCATAATTGGCCAAAGACCACATCGTCCTTCGCGTGATGCTTCTTGATTAGGGTGGCACTTTCCGGCTCCCTGCTCACCACAAGTCCCGCAGAAAAGTACAACGGCTTGGACATTCCCTCTTCGCTGATCGTCAGCCACAGAAGGACTTTCTTCGGGAACTTGTCGTGCGAGGTATATTTGTTTGCGTCCAGCGTCAAGTAGATCAAGTTTTCTCGTCAGCAATTATGACTATGACGTCGCGCTTCGCAGTAAAGTAGGAAGGACTTTTGTACACTCTTTAGAATGCATTTGGTGGCCGTGAAATGGATCGTTTGGTATGAACGATGTTTGCCACCAGCTTGGCATAACACACAAATGCATTACAAATGGCGACAGCCAGCTGACCCATCATTCCGGCTTGTTGCTTGCCCGTGTACCCTCTTACAGGGTACTTGCAACCGCCAGCTACAAGTGTCCTTTGGAGCTTCTTGTCGCTCAGGGTCGCCGGCCGTCCGAAACCGGGCTTTCTCTCGATGCTCTGATTATTGTCTGATAGTGCCAAGATATTGTAACTGCCGGAACGGGCGTATCCGGTGTCCACAAAGTGCCGCACGATGTCCGTTTTCGACGCGGCGGGGTGCCGTTCTTTAAACGCACACACTTCTGAGCGGAGTTGCTTCACTGTTTTTGCCATCACGGTTGGAGTTCGACTGAAAGAGCTGTCAAATTTTGTCTGCTGACTTATGGGTTACTATGATTGATGCTGCATGGGTAGTTTCGTCAGTGCGGGTGAAGGTAAGCCCTTGAAAAATCGGCAATTCAATGAACATGCCAGAAGTTGATTCAACTTCTCGGCAGTTGAATAAAATAATTGGAAGTTTCCAGATAATCATGAAGTTTGCTCGCTGTCTTTCGAGAAGAGAAATGGTGGAACTTTATAGAAGTTCATTGAATTGCCGAAAAACTATTAACGTTTCTGGAAATTTGGATGAACTTCCAAAAAGTTTGCTGATCGTCCATGGAATAGGAACAACTTTCTGGAAATGACGGTAACTTAGAAAATCAGATTTCGCTTCCCAAAAGTTGTTTTAACTTCCAGCAGGTACATATTCTATGTTAAAAAGCAGAATATCACACATATTTAAATAACTTACGATAAATTGAAAAAAAAATCTTGGAAGCCGTGGAATTTCTGTGGAATAGTTAGCATTACCGAGATGCTGTTAAACCTTACAAGAACTTTTTATGATCTCCAAGATTGTGAATAGGTGGAAATTCTATGAAATTGATTAAAAAGTAGTTGGTTCCTTTGATCTCGTTTTGGTTGGGTTCGTAAAATTATCTAGTAGTAAGAAGTTTAAGTTCTTCTTAAAACTTAAATACCCTGCACTTTTGGGATGTTTTCGGAATGATTGGAAAGTTTCTCGATCACCTGGAAAGATCTCTGAAGTTCTAGGAAGCTCACCAAACTTATGGAAAAATCCTTTGAATGTTTCCTAAACTTTTCGAATGCTCAAAAAATCCAGTTTCCTGTTTATCTGGGACGTTTTCTGAAATTCTGCAAAGTTCCCCGATGTTAGGGGAAGTTTTCTGAAATTCTTGGAAGATCGCAGAACTACTGAGAAATTTTCTAAATTGCTGAATCCACTGAACAACTGGGAGTTTTTTCGAGCTTTTGGGGAATTTCTGAGACGTTCTCTGAACGTCTGAGATGTTTGCTGACCTTTTGGAAAGTTTCCTGATCTTTGGGGGAGTTCCATGATCTTTGTGAGCATTTCCTGAAGTTCTGAGAAGTTTTTTGAATTCATGAGAAATCCTGAACTTCAAGGAAGTTTCTTGAACTCCTACATGTTTGCTGAACTTCTACGAAGTTCTGTATACGTCTAGCAAGTTTCATGAAATTCTAAGAAGTTCACTAAACCTCTAGGAAGATCCGCAAACTGTTGAAAAGCTTCATGAATTTCTGACTGTTCCCTATTAGAAGATCTCTAATTTTCTTGAAAATTTCTTGTGACTTTTGGGAAGTTCCCCGAAATTTTGGGAAGTTCCCTGAACACCTTGAGTAGTTCTATGAACTTCTGAAAAATACCCAAAATAATCTGATAATTTTTCTAAACTTCTGGAAGCCTCCTGAATTTCTGGATAATTACCTGAACTTCTGTGAAGAACCCTCTACTTTTGGAAACTTCCCTTAACTCGTGGTAAGCTCCCTGGTAAGCTCCCTGGTAAGCTTTGTGGACATTTCCCTGAATTTCTAGGAAACAATCTGAATTTCAGGAAAGTTTCCTGAACATCTAGGAAGAACCCTTAATTTCTGGAAAGCTCCCTGATTTCTCCCTCCTTTGACATCAGGGAGAATAGCTAAACCTCGGGAAAGTCTTGGTCAAATCTAAGAAGTATACCGAGCTTTTGATAAGTTCCCTGAGCTTCTAAGTGCACTAAGATTTTTTTCGAACTTTTGGGAAGTATTTTTGTCCATTAGTTTCTTAACCTTTTCCGATATTGAGGGACGTAAATACTGCGAGCCGTAAGTCTTAAGGACAGATTTGCAAAAAATCCTCAGGGTCCCCAACCACCAAATTTTCGTCGAGAGAACTAGCTGAGGACATACGCCAACTTCCGTTAGGCTGCAGTGCACCTATGTAACACTAAGGCCAACATATCCAGCTGCATCGCAACAGCTGGAAAAAGTCATCAGTGTACTCTAGTTGTCGCATAATGTCTAGGATCATATCCCTTGGCGCTATATATCACTATCAGCACTATCTAATATCGTTTAAATGAGATGCATGCATTCACACACTCACCACCATTCAAACCAATCCATGGCAAAAAGTTTGCGAAAAATCCTTGGTCTCTGAAAAAAACAAAAAATCTGATCGCTGGATGTTGTATGATTGACAAGATGATTGACAAGATGTGTTGGTGGGTTTAACAACAAGAAATAATACACCGGTGCGGGGAACGCAAAGTTGGTCTGCTTTAGCTGGTTCTTTTTTAGTTTGCTGATGCAAATCAACTATAAAGATGTTAAAATAGACCACCGCTGAAGATGCTCTAAGTGGTACGTTTTGAACAGGCTGAACAATGAGATCGGTGGACCGTTTAAATGACAAACGCTACTCAAATTATTTGAAAAAGTTGTGAGTATGGTTCTATATGACTAAAATTCCCGATGACTTTTGAAATTCCCGCCTTTTTCCCGCATGTTTCCCAATGATTTTGGATTCCCGCATTTTTCCCGCATTTCCCGATTTTCCCGAGTCTGTGGCCACCCTGTTTATAGCATGAGATAAGCCCTCTCACCGTCGACAAGGTGGGAAATTTGACCAACGAGAGGGTTAAACAAGGTAAAAACAATTGAATCAATAATCTTGCAAAACTTTCCGCTATAGGCTCTAAAATAAAATAAAAAATAATTATGTGAACGAAACATTTCGCCACCAACACCCATTTCTTCTAATTGAACTTCTTGTATCCGTTTGTTCGAGCTTGGCGCGAGTCACGGCGGGCACAATTTCATCACAAAAAGTTCGTCGCTTGTCTCGGGAATCTATTGATTTTCGCCCATATCCAAGTAGCCATTGAAGCACAAAAACCATCGTAATATGCGTTGTGCCCCCTGTTTTTTTTTCATTCAACTTTCAGCTGCTTTACAAACCACATCCGTTTGACAAATGCGGGGGTTGTTTCAACTAGCATGTCGTAATTATAACAATTCCCATTTTTGCAATATTTATTTCGATACATTTATAAATTTGCGTTCAATGTGTGACGAACTCGATGGCACAAAGCGCGTGGCACTCAAACGCAGGTGCAATGTACTTTCAACGTGTTTTTTTTCAGCCGGAGCATAGAACCTTCTCAAGGTACCAGACCACCAGGAGCAGCAGCTGGCAGTCATGGAACAATGATTATGAGTTTTCGAAAGAACGAAACCCGTTCCCACTTGAACGCCTGCTCAATCATTAATATTATATAGTAACTCGCGCGCGCGCATGACTTCCGACAGTCTTCCCCGTTTAGTTGGAAACCACACGGCACGGAACAATATGTCCATCACTTTTTTCTGAACATGCAAAACGCTACCGATGCGCGCGGAAAGCCAATTCCAAAACCATCATAACCTCGAAAAGAACTGGTAATTTCAGCTACGCTTGATCGCGTTTTCTTGATTTGCTGGCGCTTTCTGGCAGATTGCTTCATTATTGGTGCTCTTTTCCAGTTTGACCACTCCCCCGTCTCCCATGCTTCGTTCGAGTGATCCATTTTCAGCGTGCTTCGGCATAATTTCGGCTTCAAGAAGGGCGTGCTGCCGGCCGTTTCCAATTGCGAAGGCAAATTTAAAGCCAAACCAGCGTCGTCCGAACGAATTTGCGATCCAAGCAAAGACAATCGGACTAGCCCGAATTAACGCTCAAATGTGGAACAATTTGCAACCTTCCAGCAGCTATTTTCCCAGGGTCTGATTTCTCCATGTCAAAATATTTTTCTCGTGGCTCGTGTGTTCCATTGTTTACTATGATTGCCGCCAGCGTCAACTATGCTTAGCAGCGGATTCAAACTGTGACATGCCCGTTTATTTGCATGGCTGGCTTTGGTCGTGGGTAAACACAAAACAACAACAACCTACGTCACACTGTTTGGATTTTTTGCGGACGTGAGCACACAAGTATTGTTCTCGATTTTAGTGAAATTCTCGTTGGTGTTTTATTGGTGCTTTTAAAGCTGTTTGTTTACATGTTTGGGTGTCGATACGCCGGCAGTTGTGGGAAAGGCAACCACTTTGTGCACACGGAGCCATACTAACCAAAACTGCTGCAATTTGAAGCATTTGCAAATGTCACCCTTCACTAGTTACGACTTAAATTTTTGGAGGTCAAAATTCTGCAATTGCGTCGATGAAGCTTGCAATTTGATTCCACACCATTGTGGATCCCCCTTCACTTTGCGTGACCGACAGCACGAACCGGCCGCAATCAGTACGACGGGGCTCTGAGAGTTGACAGCCAAAACGAAAAACTGTCATCAACGGCTCTCGATCCATTAGTCAAATTAGTTTGATTGCTTATAGTCATAAAAAAAAGAAATCCATAGGCTTTTTTTAAACTAATTAGCCTTTTTTTTGTGAAAGCCTTCATCAGCGATTCCTTCATTGGAATGAATGCTCGCAAAAATTGTCGTCGTTTTCAAGGTCTCCCAGCGTCACGCGTCCCACTGTTTCAAGCACACATATTCTCTGTTTTTTCTTCTTCTTCCACCTGCCAAGCTCACGAAGCACCTTTACTTTTATTTACCGTTTTGTTTATTTTTCCAGCATTTTTTTTCGTCAGCCACTCGCTTGCAATTTACCATCTTTTATACATTTTCGGTCGTTTTATCACCCAAAGCCCGTAAACCTTCTCTTTAATCTAGTTCTCCGGCTGTACGGAGGCCTTTTCAAATTTGAAATGCAAAACTGGTTGCTTGGTAACCTTGGAAGGCGCACTATTTTCGGCTGTCACTCAATCGATCACGGTGTGCCATTTCAGCGAAAAAAAAAATGTCGGTCAGGTGCACAGCAAAGCTAATTTTCGGGGCTTTCAAAAATCAAACTCATTTTCGGCTTCCTGCCTTCTGAGCAGAGTCACCTCTCCAACCGCTCGCTAATATTTCGATATAAGCAGTGCTTCTGCTCTATTAGCTACTCGACTCGGGCAGGAAAAGAAGCACAGTTAACGGGAAGAAAATAGAAAAAAAACGCTGCAAAAACCGAAAGAAAATAAACTCTTTTCTTCAACACTTTGTCGGACAATGGCCGTCGAGCCCCCCCCCTTCCTCGAGAGCTCGAGGTGTTAATATTCAACATCATCATTATCGAGCAGCAGATTGAAGAAAGTCGACGCTGCCGGGTGTCCCACTTGTTCCCATCCGTGGACCCCTCGGCCTCGCACGGTTTGACGCTTGTCATTTGAATGGGAAAGGCAAACGACTCATCAAGGCAACCGTGATTTGCCTTGCCTGATGCGGATGCGGAGAAAACTTTTCTGATGAGCTGCCTTTGAGGAGAGGGCATTTGCAGCACAAAAGAACAAAGCAGAAGAAAATATTGAAATGCATCGTCGAGGGGCGAAAATTGGGTCAACCGTGCATGATGGGGACCGCACTGCGCCTAGCAACCGCATTTGCCTTTGTTTTGATACGATTGACAAATGCATTGTGCACGAGCAGATTGAAGGATGGAGAAATCAAATCAGGTGATTTGTTGTGCTTCGTGTACATTTTTTTGATACAGTGGCGGACAATTCAATAAGACCAAGCCCGATTTTCGTCCAATGGTAATGGTAGGGGCTTGTCTATCATTTTTCACTGTAGTCTAGAAGTACCCTGAATTTTATCTTTTTCCAAATTTATAATTTTCATTCACCACTTTAGAATTTTGAGACTCCACTTATGACAAAACGATAAGAACACCTTTTGATTTCCATGAATGATCCTCACATTTGAGTACCGTAAAACAGGGGTGACTTCGATCACTTTTTGAACTATTTCTTGAAATTTTCTTTGATAATCTTTAAAATTTTGTTTTATAATACATTTTTAAAACCAGTACTGGTATCTGTAGTATAACACTACACAGAAATTTTAAAAACCACGAAAATATGGTACTGATATGCGATTCACGGCAGAATAAGTGCGAGTCATTAACAGCTAAGGAAACGTTCGTTAATATCATCATATTTTTAGGGGGAAGGGGATTTTACAGACCGCGATGATCCAAAAGAACCATACAAAAAGGGTGACCAAGGTGGGGGGAGGGGCTTTGTGTAGAAAACACAGAACAAAACAAAACAAACCCTTTGACAGCTTGGAAGGTAGTGCAACACTTCGAGAAGGTTGTCGCGTTTATTCGTTTGCTCTTAATTTTCGATCACAATATTTTTTTTATTCATTAATTTGTTTATGTATTCAAAATAAATATTTTTTCGATTAGCTTAGAGGAACAAATGTTTAAGTAATCTGAAAATGTGGTTGTCGATTTTTTAAAAATCATTTTATTGCTTGAATAAAAACAATCATAGTAGTTGGGCTTGGTTAAATGTACTATACGGAGCATTTAAAAAAAAAATTATAGCGAAGGAAATAGAGAAATGCTAAACCCAAAATGCATTTATATACTTTAATAAATGCTGAATACATATGGTCCAAAGCATAAATAATTCAGGCACTTGGAGAAGGATAATTTTAAATTGAATAAATATCGAACTTGGCGGTCGAAGTCACCCCGCTCTACGGTATCTAAATTTTGATGTACGGGTCATTAAAGTTCGATTCAAAGTAAATCTGGACGCACGGTTTAATACACCACCGCGTCCCTGGTGGTTGGAACAAAAAACGTTTGACAGACATTTGTTGATGTTTCATTGACAAAGAAATTGGTGAAAAGTTTTTCTCGATTGATGCACGCATCTCTTAATTACGGATCATGGAACTTGAGAAAAGAAAATTAACTGTGCACAAACATCTAGAGAATTCTTTGTGGTCTGCCTCAAAAATAGCAGAAGTGTTAAAATTACCAAAGTCAACGATGTGTCTTGTAATAAATTGTTACAAGGATACTCTGAGTGTGGATAGAGCACAGCGCATCTGTCATAAAAGTGGCACTAGGGACAAAGAGCTGAGGAGAAAGGTGTTGAGGTACTTGAAAGACAACCCAGGTGTCTCCATACGTGATTTGGCAAAGAAATACGATTCCAACTTCCAATAAGCCTTTTTGTGCCAGAAAACATTCCCTGAAACAAAATTTAGTGGCCAAAACGCGAGCGCGATTACTATACGAACGAGTTTTGACCAAATTTGATGGCTGTTTTTTATGGATGACGAAACATATGTCAAAATGAATTATAAACAAATCCCCGGACGAAAATTTTATCTGGCAACTGGTCGTGGGGATATCACTTCCCGGTATAAATTTGTTTTGTCGTTGCGGTTCGTTGCGGCCGTTCTGGATCTCGGTAGGGGCCATGGTAGTGTAGCATGCGAAAGAGAGAAAGAAGGACAGTACGAGCTGGTTACCTTGATGACACGCGAAGGCTAGTTTTCTGCGGTTCAGATGCGGACCGTCCATCTTAAACACGTTTTCCCATTACGGGATCTCCTCGTCTACGACGGCGGGATAGTGTATTCCCGATTTGGACGTCAGCGGCCACCGGTACAAAACTCGCCGAACCAATTGGGTTAACACTGGGCTTCGAAATTACTTGCAGATTGACGATAGCGATAGCCGCTTCCATCTCCTTCGGTGTTGCTAACGGACGTTCCACGTGCTCGTTTACGGGCCTAAGCACATTGGATTTTGGGTTCCAATAAGCGTGGGCGAACCCATCAGACCTTACAGGACCCTTACCGCCAAGACTTAGGCTACGGCTTACCCGCAACGTGTGGTTGAACAATATTGGGCACTTGTCAACCACCAGCACGGGACTCACCGGATCTCCGAATCACTTCCTCAGGTCTCCGATTCACTGGAGCTGGGCTACCAGAACACCACTACGATGACGTCAGTTCTACGACCAAACTGGTACACTGGATTCGGTGGCTCGATCACTACACGAGTTCGGTCCTCCTTCGAACCGGAATTTTCATCTATCTAAGTCGTTTTTTCTTCTATCTTCGTCGATATTTTATTTTTTTAATCCTTACTCGTTTGTGGTTTCTGACTTTCTGCCTCCTCGTTGTATAGCTCTTCGTACAAATCTTTACCGCTTCTTTCTCTCTCCTTCTCTTCTCTCTTCCTCCTTTCATCATCTTCTCTATTTCTTCCGCACTCTTCCGGAAATTCTCGCTGACACCATCGAAGAAACCTTTTTTTTAACAGCAGGCGTGAGATGTGAGCCGCTTCCAAGGGGTTGGTAAATTTTTACCAGAATTCAAATTAATGCGGTCTTTGCCGGCTTTTATTCTTGTTTACATAATATATCCCTTTCAGGACGGACCATATATTGCTGATTATTTCCAATTTGACGCTATAAAGTTATTATTTTCCAGAACAAAACATGTTTAATTGAAGTACTCCACTTACCTATGCAATATTTTGGGTCTAATTCAGACCAGCACAATTGTGCGGGTCGAGCACATAAGCGGCCAATGCTCTAACATTTTTTGTTATTCGTTGTAGTTGTTCTTTGTATGAAAATAAACGACCCGTATTTTTTCTTTTGTTTTACGATTAGGGTGCTCCTTATTATGCTAGGGTGGTCAAAACGTTGTAAGTTTTTGCCCTTTTATAACTTTTATGCAGGTGTATGCAACAACTTGTATCGAAAAAGAGAAAAAAGTCTTCAACAAATTTTCATAGGAAACCATACAAAGATGACCCAAAAAAGGGTTGTCCTTAAGCCACGTATACCTTAGGGAGATGAAGGGGCTGGTCAAAGTCTACGATTCACATAAAATTTCAATATTCTACAGGGCCAACATCTACGAGTGACGAAGGGGAAGAGATTGAAAATTGTAATTTTTGCGTGATTGCGTGAATTTTCGGTAATGTTTTTTGGAAATGATCAACCACTGGGACTGTTCCCTGCCCTTCGGTTCAGAAAGGGGTATGGGCGCGTTCTGTCGAGTTGGTCGCGGCAGATTTCATGTGTGAATCGGCTGCCCCATCAACGTTCAAAAGTGCCTGAACCAAATGGACAGCTTGTAATGATCACTTGAAGATGCGATGGGGATCATTGCCCTGTTATGATCTCTCATATGTATCCGTCGAACCATTCTGAACGGCCGTTGTGAGAATATCACCATGAAAATCTCACATGCGCATAGCGTGTTACCAATCACTAATCCCTTTTCCTTTCTATTCTCTTCCCTATTCTATGAACACGAGCAATATCATATCGTCATCCTAAAGTCAACTCTTCGAATGCAGTAACATCGAGACAACACAGAGCAATAAAGAACGGTATAAACCCTAACCAATTTTACTTTCAGACAAATTTTCTAGCACAAGGTAAGTAATCAACATTACACCATTACAAAATATACTGAATATCATCATATCGACATAATATATAACGGGAAAAGGGAGGGACCATGAGGGCACCCAAGTGAAACGATTTGGATAGGGAGCATGGGACTGCCTCCTCCCTATTGTTAACATTTCGTGGAACGAGGGCGGGCTCTTCGACCCCATCTATTGGGTTTATTCTGTCAATCGAGGGCTCGACTCTAATGCTGTATGTGTGAACTTGCTTTTGGAAGGAGATTCTCTTCCCTTTATTCGCGGGTTTCGCGTAAGTGTCTCTGCTTACGGGCCCGCCCAAACGTTTTTGGCCCTTCATACAGGAGCTTGAAGATCACAAACAACAGTAGAATCCTGATCAAATCGTTTTTCAGATTATTCCACTGCTATGGAAAGTTACCTTGCTACAATAGATGGTAGTATTTCATCATCATCATCATATAGGACATTGTTTATTCATAGCCTAATTCTGTATATTTCATTACATTTATTACGCCAGAAAGGTAAATTTCTCTCAGGTACCATACAGTTTAGGAGAGGAGGTCTTGCGGTTATAGGATGATCATCTTCTGGTAGAAGCAGCAGTAAGAATGGGGATCAATTTTCAGCTGTATCTAGCACCGTCGGAGGTGGCCTTCTCGAAAGTAGCAATGGATGTATATATAGATGTGTAGATACTAGTATGTGTTATTATATGATGCATGTTTTTTACAAGCTCTAGCATATTTTCATTAATAGAAATGTTGACGACTCTCTCGACCACTCAACCTTTAATTCCTTCATTATATTTTCCATTAAATGGCGTAATATGACCTTAACATTTCAGTACACGATCATCAACTACTATTTGAGCGGTTCAGCGGAACACAGCTGTTCATCATTATTAATTGCATATCATAAATATAATATTATGCAAAAAGTAATAAAATAATTAATAAAATTTTAATTGCTTCAGATTGGTGATCCGGCCGGTATAATTATTTTATTACATTATATCAAATAATAATCAAAATTAATAAATGCTCTTCATTCCAGAAGGTTACATATCTATATGTCATGATTAAATACGTAATAATATAATATTATGGTTTTATATACAATTGAATGCTTTATTGATATTTATACCTCAATGAATAACAAGATGACCTTCACATTCCAGAGATACAGCCACCTATCAGTGATACAAAGTGGTACGAAGCTGCATATTATTATTACTGCCTTAAGGGCAAAGTCAGTCGCGCGCCCGTTCGGGAGGTCGCGCAATGTTTTGCAATTTTAAACATATTTGATTATCTTTTTTGAAATTTTATTTCCGTCCGTTTGTGCTAAACTAAATGAAGCACAATTCTTGAGAACAAACCATGTTGATAAATCATGTAGTTTTTACATGAATCCGTTTCTACTGAAAAAAAATGCAAAAAATATAAGACATTGTCTCCATTTTCAAGTGCTCAGCTCCGTATTGTTCATTTTTTTGAAAATTGAAAAAGGTGCATCGATAGCAAACTTTTCAAGGAACAATTTGGCTACAAAACATTTTTATATATTATTCACAATTATTAGTGAATGTGATTGCAAGCCAAAGTCAAGTTAGCATTTTATCTCATAAAATTAGCCTTCAATGTTGAAAGAAATCACGAGACGATTCATGAACCTGCGCTGGGGGACAAAATTGAACAAAATTATTTTCTAACTAATCCACTGTTCAGGGCTTAGCCTAACTTTATTACAACCGAAAACATTCAATTTCTAGGCAAAATTTTAATACATTCGGAATTTGATAAAAAAATATGCATACGTTTCCTACAACAAGCTAAATTTATTCAAAAAGTTCTAAAGTTTAACTCGTTCGAAAGTCTCCAATGTAGTGCAGTAAACTTCATATAAGCATCATTATAGTTATTTTTGGTTTCTTCTTGCGTGTGATGTGTCATATGACTGAAATCGGTTCTTTTCAGATGCTGGTTAGATCTCCAGGGATTATCCGGAACATCCTGGACACTGCATATATGCATCATATGAACTATTTTACAACGTTTTCAATTCTCTTGAGCCTTTAGATGTCCAATTTGAGATGTCGTATGACCTATCTTGTGGTGTAATACCTGCTATTCATTGAAACAATAGAATATAATTAATTTGATTCTGCAACGATCGGGCCAAATCAAATAATTGTTGAATGTTGAAACAATATACAATGAAAAAGCGAAAAACTTTCAAACGGCAAAGACCCACTCTGAACATCGAAGTGAACTCAACTCTGTTCCTGCATTCATCGCTTGGCATCCGTTTGAATGTAGAAGTACGGATGAAAAACATGTTTCTTTCACACCGGGATTACTCGAAATTCATATGCAAAACTATATTATATTTTTACATCAAAAGATTGCTAATTAAATTTGCAATCTTATGGTACCAACAAAAGTACATAAAACAAAATTTCATAGCATACTTTTTGAATTTGCAAAACCACCTAAAACGTTCCACGCTATGGGAGCTCCGAACTGTGGGAGGTGGAGGACGAAAAAATAATAATTACCAACAGCACAAACCGTCTGTTCATTTCCAGTTTTAGTATATGTCCAGCCGTAGCTAGGATAGGATGTACGTTTCGTTTAGGAAGAATTGGACATCGAAAAGGATTATTTTGAAACGCCGACAACGTGGCATCAGTATTTTTCAGAATGAGGAAGTGCAGGAAGATGTTTGTTCAATTGATACAATTTTTTATTCCTCTTTTTCAAATGATTAGTCTAACGGCTTACAAAATACCTGAATATATCCAAACTGGCTAACAGTCAGGTAAAATCGTTTGCACTTTATGCATCGTTCTATATTCCATAAACAACGAGTCATTTGTTGAATTCAAATGGATATTGCATATGTTGAATTAAAACAAATCTTTGTTTTTTTTTTCTGTGACCAAAACTTGTATTGTATTGGCCAGATGATACATACATTTTAGGAAAATTCGCAGACTATGTTCATCGACCACCTAATTAACTAACTTGAAGATAATTAATCCATATCAGAACCGTTTCGCCAATATTTGAAAGGAAAAAAAAATGTAGGCATATTATACATCAGAATGTTCAAGTGTTTTACGGAAAGTTGTATAAGTAATAAGAATATTTTGAGAAAATTGAAACCAATCATCTGACGATATGTATATGTGCCAGCAGATTTCCCAAAATAATAAATCAATTAAGTTTGGTAATTTAGGTAAGTATATTGTGAGGAATAAATATTTTAAAGACATGGTGTAGTGCCTTTAGATACTTTGAAAGACGTAAATAAACGTTTAATAATTTTGAAAATAGCTGCATTAGTTCTTTATTAGTCAAAACATTGAAGTATTTAAATGAATAATATTCTGAGATAATTTATCAAATTATCTTACGACATATTGATTTTCGGAATAAATCGATACATTAAACAACAACGTACATAGTTTTAAAGTAAATTTTTTTCAATATTTTTATGAATTCAAGTATTCAAGCATTCAAGTATTTTATTATATTTTGAGATGATTTTTTCAAATAATTCGAAGGCAAATTGATGAACAAATGTTTTGCTAAAATACATCATGCATCCCCAAGATATATGACGCTTTGGTAAAAATACGTGCACATTACAATCAATTTGAAAAATACTTTACTAAGTCTTTTCAAGTTAATTTAATATAAAGTAAATATATTAAAATATTTCTTATGAACGATTTTCTGTGATTTTGGAACGGTCTGAGAAAGTTTTATTTTCAAATTATTTGACGGCACACCAACCAGGCCATTTTCTATAACTAACATAAACTTTTGACATAATTTTGAAAATAGCTGAGTGAGTAACATCAGAATAATTTAATGGTAAATCTATATATAAATATATATATATATATATATATATATATATATATATATATATATATATATATATATATATATATATATATATATATATATATATATATATATATATATATATATATATATATATATATATATATATATATATATATATATATATATATATATATATATATATATATATATATTTATAATAAAATGAATTTCTGTTCGTCTATCTCACCCCTATAGACTCGGAAACTAGTGAACCGATCGGCGTGGAAAATTGTATGCAGGAGTTTTTGGGGCTGAGGAAGATTCTTATGGTTCTTTGAGTTGTTGAGGGGCGCTATCATACAATTGAAATACAAATTTCTGCGTAACTCGAGAACCATTCATGCAAATGGAACCAAATTTGGCATGTGGAGGATTCTAAAGGCAATGATTGTATGGTTGTTTAAAAATTAAAAAAATTGTTTCAAAATAAATGAATAAATATGAAACATAAATTTTAACTAGACGTGAGAATTATTTAGGTAACTGAAACATAAAATGAGTACTTTTCGGGTAAGTAGCATGTTTTCGTAGAAGTTTAAATCCCATCTTATTCAATAAAAAAAACTTAATCTGAAAAACAACCCTAAGCGTGCCAGTTCTATTATAGTTTCATTCATTTTGTTGCAAGCGTAACAGCACTCGCACAGGGTTCAGCTAAGGTTCGGGTATAAAAGTAAAACTGCTCAAATCTTTTAATGGATAATTTTTAAAGAAAATCAAATGCGAAATGTTTGGCTAGAGATTTTCTTGACAAATTGGATTCGTTTATTTTTATGCTGGACCTGTACTTGTTCTTGAGTTTTTTTTTATGATTTTTATTGTACCCCAGAACACTCTGAAAAACAAAATCAAATGACAAACAAAAACAAAGAATATAAATGGTTTTGAAACCTAAGACTCTATTGTAATATGATATTTTATTCATGTATTATTGTAAGCGCTATCGTCAGTTTTTTTTGTAATATCCTGAAAAGATCATCCGAGGATATTCTAGTGTGCCAGTAAGTTTTCCAAAATGTTATGTGCATTTTATATAATTGAAAAATACAAAGCATAGTCAATTTACGTATATGTATTTTTTTCAAGTTACTATGTTTGCAGTTAAAATGATTTTTTATACAAATTATCATCATTTTCAAGTTATTTGCACATTATACAAATCGGAAAATCATTATTCCAGGAGTTCTTAAGCCGTATTTAAAAAACTTTGAACCATTTGCGTTACAATCATTCGAATCAATCATCATCAAACACTCGAACGTTTCGTTCAAAACTGAATTTACTTGATATGTTTTTTGTTTTTTCTTTAAATTTAACAAACATACATAAATTTGTTATAAATATAATCAGAACGTTCTAGTATCCTTAGGAATAAATTTCTAAATTTTCAGCATTTTCTACTTAAACTTTAACAAATCATCTGATGACATTTAAATATACTAGGCAAATTTATAAAACCATTAAGAAAAATGAAATTGTGAAATCAATGAAATAACCCAACATACTTATTTCAGGTAAATTAGTTTTTGGTTAAATATTTTAAGTATTAGTATGACTGATATTACATATTCTCTTAATATATGGAGAAAATATAAATAAATGATTCACTGTCATTTTGAGGTGGCTAGGGATTTAATTTAGCCCATTTTGAAAAAAAAATGGAAAATATCTGACCAACTCATGTAGTAAGTAAATGTGAGGTCAAAAGTATTTCTTTAAATTAATTTATACAGAAAACATCATTTTAAATTTTGAAACCCATCAAACCTAACTATTTCAAAGGATATACGGGCTCATTGAAAACAGGTCCTCGTTTGATTTTTTTTTCTGGATATTCTAAAATATAGGAATACCGCTCATTATAATGAATAATCAGTTATACATGTTGATTCACAGATGCATTTTTTTTTTCGAATGTTTCCTTTATCGTCCTTTGAATTGTTTATATATATACCAGAATGTTCTAAAATACTATGAAAATCATTCAAATAATGTTTATGAACATTTTGATAACAATTATAGTTACTTGTAATAGCTAGGTTACCCCTTAGCTCAGTCAGTAAAGGCGCAGCTACACAGGCATACCATGCTGGAGGTGAGTTTAAAAAAATCGTCAGATGATTTATTTAAATTTCCTCTTGTGTTGATATTTTTAGAATATTCCTTAGAATAATATAAAAAAAAGTTCAATCATTCCTACGAATACTTGAACGCTATTACCCGCTGCAACAAAATAATATAAGAGTATTTTCTCCAATGCTTAAAATAATGAAAAATGTTGTAAATATACTACAGATCAGAATGTCTAAGGGTTTTTTTTTAATGAAAAATGGTCAAACTTTTAAGAATACTTTGAGACAAATTAAAACATATAATGGCATTTTAAATTCAAAAATACCAGACTTACTCAAAAGCGCAACAAATGAGAATATAATATATTGCAAAGAATAAAACTTTTAAAAATGGTATTTTGAAATATTGAGAAAAACTAAAACAAATCCACTGCATTTCTGTGAGTTTGGAAATAAGCTGCCTTATTAATTTCAGGTTAATATCTTGGAAGTCAAAACAGTCAAGTATTTTTATATACAATTTTCTAAGCTCTAAGAATATCCCAAAAACGTTTAAGCAATCAACTTTTTAAGTTGAATCATCATTTTAATGAGCCTGGCAGTTTGCTTAACTAACTATTTTTTTTAAATATCTTAAAAAGCGCTTTCCTTTCTTCACCGTGTCCAATATATTCTAAACAAAATTAAACTCTATTTATTTCAAATCGATACTCCAAATTTTATTTATAACTTTACCCATTATATTGCAATATAATACTGATCAGCTTCAGTATATGTTTTATAATAACACCGCCTTTAACCTTATTTACCAGCTCCAGACGTTTTTCGAAACCGTCACAGGCGGCACGCATGACTTCCCTCGGCATTTCGTCTAAATTCGTTGGATTACGTTTTGAATTGCTTCATATTAGACGCCCTGTGGTCATTTACCTTCGCCAGCATGTATGACCATACGAAATAATCCAAGGGATTCAGATCTGTTGAACTGGGAGGCCATTCATTCTTGTCCAAAGAGTCGGTCAAATTTTCTCGGCACCAGCCCTGAACGAGATTTGCAGTATGCGATGGCGCTCCGTCCTGCTGAAACACATGGTGATCATCTCCAAATACCTGTTGTACATATGGCTTGACAATTTTCTCCAAAACTTCCGTTTTATAATATACGGCATTCACTTTAACGCCTTTTTCGATGAAAAGTTGCACGACACCAATGCAAGGAAAAAGTATATGAGAATATATTGGACACGGTGTATTTCATGTTTATTATATCAGGAATAAAAGATAAGTACCTTTATAAATTAATTTCTAAGTATTTTAGTAAATTCAATAATAATTCAAGGAATCAAATTAAGGCAAAATATGGGGGTTCAGTAAGATTTTAGCCATTATAACCAAAACTTCGCTTTTGATTTTTGGAATATTTTGACAAAGTTTAAACAAATCGTTCAAAGACTTATGAACTCCATTATGTTAAATATTACTGTTTACAAAAAAAAAGGCAGATTTCGTATGCATTAGGATAAAACCAAGTATTTTTCAACTGATGCATTTTTTTTGGGCAAACACGTAATCAATATGAATAATTTTCTTATTTTGAAGTCATTCTAAGACAACATCTTTTGACAAATTAAAAATATTTGACATATATTTGTTTGTTGCTGCCTTGATAATTCCAGATAATTGTATTGCAAGTCTGAAAGTTTAAGTTATTTTAATTTTCTTGTGAAATATGTAAAAAATAATTTTTAAATAATCATCTTACATCATTTTGATACGCCTGATAATTTACGAAAAAAAACAAATACATACGAAATACTTTGAAATTGCCTTATTTTTCTCAAGTAAATTTGTGAATACATAAGTCAAACTTATAAAGTAAAAACAGTTAAAATAAATCATCTGATGGCATTTGGACTTGCTTATTGATTTTTGAAAATATTCAAAAACATTATACAAATACTTTCAAATACAACATTTTATAGAAATAAATAAATGAAATAAAATAATGAGATGAATTTGACATAATTTTAAAAAAGCTATATTCGTTATTTCCTGTTGATAAATTGTTAGTTTACAGAATGATCTAAGAGAATTCAAAAAAATCAGCAGGTGACATTTTCATGGGGGTGGCGATTTTCTAAAATAATTAAGTTCATTGAACAGCTTTTTTTAAATAACTTAAGTTGTTTGGTGAATATATTGTAAATTGAAACCATCGATTTTCATAAAAGTTTTCTAAGCAGTGTGTGCAGGAATTGTTTTGAATTAATGAACCCATATTTAAATTATTTTAATGTATCGTATTTTGGTACAGTTGGTCAAATTTATTCAAGAATGATTTCATCTTGATTCATCTTATACTTGTAGAATATTAACACAAGTCATTCAAAGTGATTGAATAGTGGCTGGGGCTTATTTCAAATAATGACGGTCATTTTGAATGATTTGGAAAAGATTTAGTATAGTCATTTTAGATAAATATTTATTTTGGATATGTGTACAGTTAATTTTATTTTGATTTGGCTTCGGAATATCTGATATAATAAAGTTTTGATTTTTTTTTTAAATTGTCTTATCCATTTCCAATTTGTGAGGTTTGATCAAAACGATTTAGTTTAGCGAATAATAATTTGTTTTATTATTATTCAGAGGAAATTGCACAAAATATTCAGAATAATTTTACTGATGGAGAATTCGAAAAATACGCCCTTTTTGAGGAATTTGTAAAAAAATCATTCAGGACATTTCGAGAAACTTAAAATATTGCTAAAAATGATACATGAATAGAGTATCATTTTTTTCCGAAAATTTTCTTCACCATCATATGATTTGCTTTTATTTTACAGAATGATTTAGAGTACTATGAAAGTCATTCAAAAAAGAAATAGATAACTAGTTAGTGTAAAATAAATAAAAACATTTTTTATTTCTTTAGAAAATCACTAGGAACATCATAATTGAATTACATAGATGAATCATTTTCATAAGAAAATTTTTCATTAAAATATATAAACATTACATTAGAAAATCGCCAAGTTTATGTGTCTGTTGAATGCAGTCTAATTTTTATTTGAAATTTTCTCAAAATGTTCTAAAAAGCTTCGAATATCATACACACAATTATTAAGACATTTTGACTTACATTTTATAAACTTTAAATGACTAACCCAAGTGTTTTCCAAATTGAATATTTGTGCTGCTATTTTCACCAAACTTTCATGTTCCTTGGGATTGCATAATGTATTTTAGTCCAGTTTCTATTCATC